>BROG01000732.1:72500-354315 GCA_030159075.1 Atrina japonica | reverse complement strand
GTTACGTTTGGCAAGATTGTTGCACTTTTACACATGCACATGTTATTCTAACCACCAGATGTATCTTTGGAATATATATGAGATAGAATATCACATAAAATGTTCATGTAAATTTTTTAACCTACGACAGCTCATATCGCTTTAAACTCTTTAACAAAAGGTTCGACATTGAGCACCCTACTACTTGTCGTCACAAAAGTATTAGAGATTCAGTAATGCATTTTATCAGTGCAATTCAATATGTTTTACCTGTACAACCTATTTTCGGTATCGTTTTGGTTTTGGACTCTACACGGATGTGTTACTTTACCTTGGTACACCTATACAAAATTACATGTTTGTAGATGTCTAGACAAAATGATATAATATTACTCTTTCAGATAAATAGAGTGCATTTGAAAGTTAAATGCTATTTGATATACATGTATCAAGGAAGGGAAGTATACAAAATGTATGAAGAATATAAGTGAGCTGCATGTACATGTATATTTGAGTAATACTGTCCTTTACTAATTTTTTATTTGTATTAAATTAAAAATAATAATTTGTTTCCAAGTATATCTTTTGTCTCTTGGTAGAAGGGACTTTTTGTAAGTGGACTCTAAATGCTGTCTTGACCTGGGCTATGTTTAGATCAGTCACTTTTTCTAGTTCACCTACACCTTCGAGTATGATATACTTATAGGTCAGCAACAAATTGCAATCGCAGGTGGTTGCGTCCCTTAACTGTAAAAATCAAAGCAAGAGCTAAATTAGCTTTAGTCTTTATTGCCTGTTTTTCATGGAATGACCAGAACAGACGCGCCAATTCACTCATCACCGGTAACTACTTTTTCTAACATTTTCCAATAATTGAACCAATGAAAAATCAATATTCGATCAGGGATTAAAGGAAGAACGTCCGGTTTCCACTAATTTCTATATAGCGGATTTATTTTAAAAAAATGTGTAAAAAGGCTATCATCCACTACACTCATGATCAGCGCTTGGTACCTATCGTTAAAACAACACACGCTGTCCTGTGGTCCGGTACGGAATCCAACTAATCCCTAAATAATGATCTTATTACACCCAGTAATGGGAAATCAGTTTGTTTAAATTAACATGGCATCTATGTTCTTTCTTCTTAACCGAAGTATTCCTAATTTGTGTGTCTCAAAAACACTATCTAAATAATACAAGTATAAAGGTATAATAGAATGCCATTAAGAAAGGAAACAAGTAAAAAGCCTTCATAAACAATCTTGTAAACAAAGAATATGAAAGGTTGAAAATAAAAAAAATTATACTGTACATTTGACTATATATATATATATATATATATATATATATATATATATATATATATATATATATATATATATATATATATATAATATTCGTTATATCTCTAAATAAAATAAAATTATGATTTAGCTGAACATTATTACCTAAATTGATATTTTATCTTTGCTGCTTAAATTATTAAAATAATTCATTTATTATTTATTATAATAATTATTATTATAAATTTTATTTAATTTCTTTCGTGACAAATGTCCTTTACTAATTTTTTATTTGTATTAAATTAAAAATGAGTACAGGACAATATTCCCCCCTGGCCACAATAGGCTTGGTCCCCAAGCCAAAAATAAATGTGACTTAAAGCATATATTGTTATGTATATGACAACCAAACGAAACTTGATAATACAATGACTAAAAATACATCACTAATGAAAAACAACATGTAATCTAATGCAATACAACAAAAATTATAGTGACAATGAAACATCAAAAACATACAACATATATACACATTATTAGCAAGTATCAAATATTTACAAATGTATTATATCAAAATTGTTCCTGGAAGTTCTGTTTGAATAAGCAAACTTGTCCATATAGAGATATATTGTGGAAGGAACTGATCATGAATTAAAGATGGCAAGCAAGTCACAAGTCATTATCTTGGTTACGATGTGGCATTACAAGATTGGAAAAACCTTGGTGCCTAACAAAAACATATGCTGAAAATGGATGTTTTAAAATTCTTTTAATCTTCCAATAATTAAAATAACTTATTTTTATTTTACTTGGAACTTGTATTTGTCTGCTTGATATTCTATCCATTACAGTAAAGGGCGACCACTCAGCATAAAGTTCACAAGTTGGAAAGGTTGAAACCGTAAGATTTGTGATGTTGGGGCACGAAATTTTATAGTAGGATGGGCACAAGGGCAAATGCAATAATGGAATCATAGCACAAGTGCCTCCTGAAGTTACTTCTAAATTTAAAACAGTTTTTCTATATAGCTTTGCTCGGCACAGTAACCCCAATGCAAATACTTAATACCACCAACACAACTATGCTAACTATAAACACTGCATGAGACCAATTGATCTCTCCTGCCAATAACTGTTGAAAAGTGTCCAGTGAGTTAGCCTCTGATTCTACAGAATTTGATTATAGATGAAAGATGGCATAGTCTGCGATTTTGTATTAACTACCTGTTGTAACACCAACAGCGAAATTGCAAGTTTGCGTAGTTTACATAGTGTTAATATGCAAATAATAATAGCAATAACTGCTACACCCATTGTACAAAAGATTAATATGGCATTTGTGTCTGGCCAAATACTAAACCAAGAAATTTTTCCATCAATGAGTGGTTCTGCCAAGTTTTTAAAGATCTGCTCATCTTTCTTGGCAGCAACAGCCATCTTTTTCAGACTCAAATGTGATTTATGATCATCTACTAGAACTTGAGTAAAGGAATGATTATACATTTGAAAAGATGGTACTTCTAAATCTAGTAGTGATGGAAAGGTTGTGTCACCAAACAGATTTAGTAGTTTTCGATCATCTAAGAATTCTTGAAGTAGGGCAAGATTAAACGGATGAATCTTGGATAAGTTCTGTTTAGAACTGTAACAATCCACCAGTCGAGGTGGAAGATAAAGTGTGGTTGTTGATAAAGAACACCTACATGGAATATGTAAAATACAGAATGAGCATCCTGGAATAACCTTTTTCTCATCAGGACAATCTAATGCTAAATTATGCACATTGTAAATCAATACAGAAGTTGGTGAGAGTTCAAGTAAATTGGATTCTAAATGATTAGGGGTGAATAGGAAATTACAGAGTTGTTTAATTTGTTGTTGGAAAACAAAGCTACTGTGCAATCAGGGACAGTTATAGGTGTTAATGGTATGTTAAAATTACAAAGAATGATTGATCCTTTGATACAGTTAGTAAGATCCGAAGAAGAAATAGAAGTGTAATGATCATGGTGACTAGTGACAGCAAGGTAGTCCGGTAAAGATAAAAGTTGGGTAGCGTGAGAAGAGGTGGCATTAATAGGAATAGGGAGTGATATAACCTTATACAGTTGTAAAGGTGCTTTGTGTGTCGAAATTGGAAACTTTACTGTGATGTAAAGTTTCCCATAGTGACGGGCATACAGGAAGTTACCATGAGAATAATAGTAATCTGGGTTAGTATATGACAGGTAAAATCCCTTGTAAGATTTTCGTAGTAAATGTGTTATACCACGAATTACCTTACCAAGACTTGATTTAGGTATAAGAAAAGGAGATATTTTTCCTTCCACTAATGACTGAACTGAAGACTGAACTTTGTCTACTGTAGTTCTCATGATGTTACCTTTGTTTACCTGAGCAATAAGTATTGTAGAGATGTTAGTCATGGCATTCTGAAGGTTAACTAAATTCTTGTTAAATGATTTAGCAACATTTTCAATTGCCTGAGAATTTAATTTGATACCTTTAAGTAAATTAGTTGTTCTATGATCAACTAAGGAGATGAATGAAGAGAGATGAGATTCATATTGTTCCATAGTATATGCTAACTGGGATGTTCGCTTGTTCAAAACATTCATGTGATTAGCCAATAAGTTAACATCATCCATTGTGGCAGTGCCAAACAAACCTTTAGATAATGAACCTATGAATGGTAACAATGACCTTTGTTTTCTATTCCTTTTGATATGGGATGTTTGTGGAATAAGAACTTTAATGGCTGCTATAGCCTCATTTATATGAGATTCTGTATCGATATGTAAGGCATGAATAAAATTGATCAAATTATTTAAAGTGAAGCAATATGTAGTATTTTCAATACACTTTGAAATTCTTGTAGTCTTAATACGACTTGGTAATTGCAACTGGAATGTGTGCAGCCAATATTCTTGAGATAGCGCAAGTAGAGAGTCTTGTTTAAAAAGTACACCGTAATTTATACGTTGGATACTGTTTCCAGCCACATCAATCCTAATTTTGTTGTCTGCCACAGAACATAAGGTAAGGGTAAGGATAGCAAGGAAAACCAGAAGTCTGTACCAAGCTGATGAAAATTGGCCTACAAAATATCAAAAAGAAAAAAAAAACTGTAGGTGTGATAAATGTCAGGTGATTGTATGACTGCGCAATCATACTATCTAGCACTAAGAACTACAGAACCCTGTAAATAGGATGACCATACCACACATAATTTCAATATACTACTCATTTTCATTGTTTTGACAATTCTAAAGTTCTAAATTATAAAAAATTAGATACCCCCTTTTCAACTTGATAAAAACAAAATCTGAAATTATTTAAGTCATCCTAACCATCTGATGCAAACACAAAAGACAACCAAACTGTGAAACTAATGTATCAATAAAGTATTTAGGTGAATAATGTGAACAAGACTTCTACATGCTGACTACCATAAACTCAATTGGCAATCTATATTGTTATAAAGAATATAAAGTGATCACAGCTATTGAAGACAATGTGATCATTTGTTCTATTTATTTTTACATGTATATATGTAATAGTGTTATAAGCATGTACCTGTAGAATATTTAATAATATATTTTTATAAGTTATCGAGGAATATTAATACATACAAGTATCAATGTATGTTGTCTAGGAATATACTAATAGATCATATTACACTTTTTATTATTTATTTATTTATATGCATTTATGAATGTCAACACACATAAATATGGCTAAGCCCTGAAATTAAAGATAGGGCATGTATAAGGGACATTATTTCACTGTAATAGTCAAATGACATGCTAGTACTTAGACCTTACAGTATGATCCATAAAATACATGTATTCTTGTCTTTGGAATATTAGACATCTTAAAGGCATATTGGAATACATACCTCATGGAATGTTAAAGGAATGGAAACATTTTTGTGCATGCATATGCACTAGATAACGTATAAATATTATCTATACTTGACTATAATCTAAGATGTATAATTTACATCCAGAAGAATGACAGTAGGCATAAACTACTGAGAGAAAACAAAAATCTAGCATGTAGGACTAGATGGAGCATAAACTAACCTGTTGTAGAGTAGAAAATACTGGTCTCTAAGAATAAGAAAAAATCATGCTATAATACTTCCTAAATAGAGAGCTAAAGGTAACAGATGATATGAGAGAAGAAAGAAAGATTAAGTTGTATAATGTCTGATAAAATGGGTCTTCTTTCTCTTCCCATACTTAGTGAATCGAAGATTTACTTCTTTCAAAGTTTCCTCATCAAAACTCTCATCTGGCTCCCAGGTTCTACTTCCATCCTGCCATACAACACGGATTAGCCTCTGTCCATTCTTAAATTTGGCATATGGCATATTTACATAGTTCCACCTCCTTGCACTTTGGAAAGACGGGCCTTGTTGTGTTTCTGCCTGTGATGATTGGGTTGCTGTATTAGCAGTCTGTGGAGGTGGGTTGATTAGGGTCTGGAATCATGTTGCTATCCTGAGTTTCTGGAATATCTGCTGTGTGTGATAGTGCTGGTCTCTGCTCATTTGGTCCTGCTGTGGGATTATTCGGCACAGGTTGCTCTGGGATTGATGGTGTGGCCTCTGATTCAATCTTTTCTCTGCAAGTCTTGGGATCATAATAATGCTTCAAATGAATTGCACTAATAAGAGAGGCATGTACCTTATTATCAGAACATCGGCACAACTTGTATGTGTAGTTTGGACCCAACTGAATTATTCTGTAAGGTCCAGTTGCCTTATCATGAAGTTTAGGTGTGACGCCTTTGGGTGTTTGGTGCACGGTCATCAACACTAAGTCTCCTAATTTGAAATTTGGGGTTTTGGCAGTCAAATCATACCTCTGCTTATTTCTGTTCTGGTGATATTCATCATTTTCCCTGGCTATCTGATGAATGGTCTTTAGATTTGACATTAACTCTGTTAAAAACTCTTTGGCATCTTTGCCCAAGTTGTCCTTAGGTTGTAGTTCTATGTCAAAAGGTAGTTTCATATCCTGTCCAAACATAAGCTGGAAGGGTGAAAATTCAGTAGAATTTGCTGAAACAGACTTCCTGAAGGACATCATGATACCAGGTAAAAGAAAGGGCCATTTTTCATTATCTTTCTCGCAATAGGTTCGTAAGGATTGTGCTATTACACTATTTTGTCGCTCGACAACACCATTGGTTTGAGGATGATAAGAGCTGGTATGGTATTGAGATATTGAGAATATTCCACATAGTGCATTTATAAGTTTTGACATGAAGTTCCGTCCCCTATCTGAGAAGAGGATAGACGGTGCTCCAAATCTACAGAAAATATTATCAAATAGAACCTTGGCTATCTCCTTAGCATTTTGTGATTTCAGAGGGAAGGCCTCTGGCCATCGAGTTCCAGCATCAATACAAAGTAAAATATACTGGTACCCTTCTTTAGTTTTGTGTATCGGTCCCAAAATATCAATTTGCCAACACTCAAACCTTTCTTTCCTAGGCATTGACGTCATAGGTGGTTTAGTGGGATTGTAGTTCCTTTTGGCTCTCTGGCACCGTTCACATGACTTGACATAATCTACAATGTCTTGATGCATACGTGGCCAATGATACTTTTGCATAACTGAAGTTCTAACCTTTTCTATCCCCAGATGTCCACCCCAGCCAAACTATCATGATAAGATACTAAGGCATCCTTTCGTAGGGCTTGGGGTAGGGCTATCTGAAGGATAAATCGGTCCTCTTCTCGTTGGCGTCTGCACCTTCTCTGAAACAAATGATAAAGCACACCATCTATAATGGTGTAGTGTTGAGCCTCCGCCACTATGGCTGTTCTAATCTTCCTGTCATCTGGCAGGGTCTGGTTTTCTAAATATTCAATAATATTCTGGTAATCTGGACAGGATTTCTGTAAATGAAACAAAGTTTGCTTGTCTTCTAGGACAGGTTGGAGTTTGTCCTCTTCTATGACAAGCACTGTCGCCTCATCTGTATTGTAAAATAAATTGACCTGAACACCTACCTTCTCATCTGAAGATTCCTCTAATTGTGGAACTTTGTCAGAAGTGATTACACTTACCTCCTGGTGTTTTGCAGTTTCGTCTGGGTATGGAATTCGACTCAGAGCATCTGCAATAATGTTTGTTTTACCAGGCCTATGTATGATATCAAAGTTGTACTCCTGTAATTTTAGTGCCCAACGTTCCAACCTACCTGTATGTTTGGCTGATTTCAGCCACACCAGAGCACGATGGTCGGTGTAAACTGTGAATTTTGCACCCACCAGATATGGGCGATATGCTTCTACACCTTTTAAGACAGCTAATAATTCCTGTTCTGAAGTGCTATACTTCTTTTCAGTAGCTGACAACGCTTTGCCACCATAAGCAATGACATGTTCTTGACCATCAGTGGAAAGTTGACTTAAGTAATAACCGACAGCATTGTTACTAGCATCACAGGTGAGAATAAAAGATTTAGTAGAGTCAGGGTAAGACAGAATAGGAGCTGACAGAAGAGCCTTTTTGAGGGTTTCAAAGGAATGTTGACAGTCATCAGACCAGTGGAATGGAGTGTCCTTACGCAAAAGAGCATTGAGAGGTGTGGCTATTTTAGCGTAGTTATGAATGAAACGCCGATAATAATTTGTCATACCAAGAAAACTTCTAACCTGTTTCTGAGTTTTTGGTATAGGTAACTCGCTAACAATTTTTGTTTTCTCTGAATCTACCTCTACACCATGCCTAGAAATAATATGACCCAAAAATTTCAGCTGTTTCACAGCAAAGTGACACTTGGAAGGTTGTAAAGTGAGACCTGCTTCCTGTAGCTTACTGAATACTTGTTCCAGATCTCGTAAATGAGTTGAGAAGTCAGGAGAGAAAATAAGAACATCATCAATGTAGACTAGCACTGACTTAAAATTCAAATCTCTCAGTACACCAGACATTAGTGTTTGGAAGGATATAGGCATCAGCCCAAATGGCATTCTCTTCCACTCATAGACACCATCTTGGGTGATAAATGCTGCCTTATGTCGTGAACAGGCACTCATTTCAACTTGCCAAAATGCTGATCGAAAGTCTAAATTTGTAAATATTTGAGCTTTGGTATCACCAATAGCGTCAAATACAGTTTCGAGATGTGGTAATGGAAATGACATGGGGACAGTAATTTGATTTAAACGTCGAAAATCACATGCAAAACGAAATGATCCATTTTTCTTTTTCACTAGTACCACAGGCGAATGCCACTCAGAGTTTGAAGGTGTGATTATGTCATATCTAAGCATCTCATCAACTTGCTTTTTGATTTCCTTCGAAGTCTGAGGTGCAGTCCTGTAAAATTGCTGTCGAACGGGTCGAGCACCAGGGAAAGTTTCAATCTTGTGCTTATAGAGTTTAGTTTTCCCTAGTTCTGACAAGTCCATAGAAAACACATCTCGGTGTTCCAACAAAAAATTTTGAAGTTCAATTTTCTGACCTTCGGTCAAATCAGAATCGGACAAATCAAACGTAAGTTCTGACTTGTTGTCTGACTGGGATGAGTCCGTTTTCACAGTGCTTACCGAGGGAGTGGGATTATCATCTAGAGGAATAACTGATGAGTCAAGTATGTCTGTTACCAATGCCAATACCTGATGTGCCCTTATACGTACATCACTGAACGTAGGGTTCATAATTTTTAAATATGCCTTTCCATTGTGAACTCTGACCAAACATTTTGCAGCAATAACATGCTGGCTAAGAGTTAAAGATGGCAAGGGGTCTAAAAGAATTTCAGCTCCATGCTTGCATCTGGAGATACTTACTGGAATTGTGGTCTCAGATCGTTTTGGAATAACAAACGACTTTGTGGCTCTGACTAGACCTGTACTGGATTGTAACAAACATACATGTGTCTCACTATTTTGATTTGATTTTTGTTTTACGCCATACTCAACAATTTTTCAGTCATATGATGGCGTCCAGTTTTTATTGGTGGAGGAGAAACCCTGGTTACCCGGGTAAAGACCACCGACCTTCCGCAAGGTAACTGGCAAACTTTCCCACTTAATTCGAAATGACCCTAGCGGGATTCGAACCAGAGGTGAGAGGCCTTGTGATTTAAAGCTCAATGCTCTAACCACTCGGCCACGGAGGCCCCCACAGTCTCACTATTAGCAGAGTTTATGTGCAGTAAATTATTTTCATAATCTATAAAAGCACCATTTTTCTTCAGAAAGTCAAGACCTAATATGAAGGAATAGTGCAGGTCCTGAATAACGTGTACAGGGTGTTGAAAGGTAGTTCCCTCAATTTCTATTTTAGCATCAAGCATGCCCAACACTTTTAGGTAACTACCTGTAACACCCTTAATCCTAAGATGGCTTGGACTAAGTAGGGGTTGACCAGCATATTCTGTGGAGTCTAAAAATTCTTTGTTGACTACACAGATGCTGGCTCCCGTGTCAAGCAAAGCTTTCACCCTTTTGTTTCCAACTTTTAATAACAATTTATTTTCTTCAAGTGCAGATGCAAGGCATATATCTGCCTCATTGCCCTTATGCCTATCCTGGGACTGCTGCCCTGGGATAGGCGCGAGTCCCTATTGTGCATTACCATTATTTAACCCTTGCTGAGCTAACAGACGACTGTGACAAGCAAAATATGTGTGAGATTTCTTTCCACAATATTCACAACTAGTATGTTTACCCGGACAAGTTGGCTTAGAGAAACAGAACTTACCCCCGCATCGGAAACACACATGTGAAGGCTTCTGTTCATCTGAAGTTTGAGGATGTGGTGCCAACCCAGAGTTCTGTGCCCTTTGTGTCCGACCTGATTTGGCCCATTGGGGTCCTCTAAGGGGTTGCTGTGGCCTCCCATACTGTGCATAAGTCTGTTGTGGTAGTCTGTATGGTTGAATGGGCTGTTGTGTTGGTCCGTATGGTGGATGGGATTGCTGCCATTGCGGTCCTCCATTCAGTGGCATGGCTGGAGCATGGATTGCAGCAACACTGTTACCTGGCAGTTCCATATTTCTCATGACAGTCTGCACCGCACTCTGTACACCATCACTGATGGCAGCTGCTATGCTGCTTGCATCTTCTTGGCCATTAACAGTAACACTTGCCACGGCATTTTCAGCAAGTGTAGCCTGCTCCCTGAGTTGCTCCAGATTTTGAGGATTCTGAGGAATCACTATAACTCTTATCTTCTCCTGGAGCCCTTGCTTGGCAAAGAATGTTATCACATCCTCTGCCATAGTGGTTTCTGCTGCCAACTTGTGTATCCGGTACAAATACTCATCAACCTTTTCCTCTTTTCTCTGGGCAATTTGTAGCAGATTGGTATTGATTGGTTGTGATGGCCGAAATCGCTGGAAAAGTGAGTCTTGTATCAGACTCAAGGTCTTCTTTCGTGCACTGTCCAGGTGCAGGAACCACTGCTTCGCAATGCCGGTCATATAGAATTGAATCAATTCTATAGCTTTTGATGCCGCCACATCATGCAAGTTGATGAAAGCCATGAATGCCATCCACCACTGTGTTACCGATGTGGTCCCATCAAATTTCTCCAATGGTGGTACTGGTGGTATTGAGGAAAAGTTTGGGTGAGCACTGACATGCACCGGTGGTGTATTCTGCTGCTCAACTGCAGCAACTGGAATGTCTGATTGAATTGCCGAGGTGGCAGCCTGCTGTTGAGCAGCAGCCTCCAGCTCGTCAATTCTGGCCTGCATCTGTTGTACTTTATTCACACTCTCAGTGTGTGATATTTTTAACTCCTGCAGCCTCTGTTTTAGTTGGTTGTTGTCAACCTGCAGTTGCTCGACATTTGATGGGGCTGGCATTTTTAGTGACCGCAGATTGTACATAAACTGTGTCTATCTTTTATTTTTTGTTACCCGGATTCTCTACCAATAATTTGTTTCCAAGTATATCTTTTGTCTCTTGGTAGAAGGGACTTTTTGTAAGTGGACTCTAAATGCTGTCTTGACCTGGGCTATGTTTAGATCAGTCACTTTTTCTAGTTCACCTACACCTTCGAGTATGATATACTTGTAGGTCAGCAACAAATTGCAATCGCAGGTGGTTGCGTCCCTTAACTGTAAAAATCAAAGCAAGAGCTAAATTAGCTTTAGTCTTTATTGCCTGTTTTTCATGGAATGACCAGAACAGACGCGCCAATTCACTCATCACCGGTAACTACTTTTTCTAACATTTTCCAATAATTGAACCAATGAAAAATCAATATTCGATCAGGGATTAATGGAAGAACGTCCGGTTTCCACTAATTTCTATATAGCGGATTTATTTTAAAAAAATGTGTAAAAAGGCTATCATCCACTACACTCATGATCAGCGCTTGGTACCTATCGTTAAAACAACACACGCTGTCCTGTGGTCCGGTACGGAATCCAACTAATCCCTAAATAATGATCTTATTACACCCAGTAATGGGAAATCAGTTTGTTTAAATTAACATGGCATCTATGTTCTTTCTTCTTAACCGAAGTATTCCTAATTTGTGTGTCTCAAAAACACTATCTAAATGGTATAAAGGTTGGCCTTTTATGATACCACTTTCTCTTTAAAACATCTATTTAAAATTGTAGCTCAGCTGATGAGGTCTAATTGACAGAAACGATCGTATTGCGCATTATAACGTTGGTAACATGTTTATAATATTTAAAACAAATCCTATGCATCTTATTTTTATGTTGCACTTTTAAAAGTAATACTACGAAACTAAAAATTAAAGGGATAGTTTCTAAAATACATTTTTAAAAATCAATAAGATTTTAAATTTTACAGTTAAATAAAGAAGTGTAAGTATCTTGTCTTAGGATGAAAATAAAATTTTGCTTAAAGTGGTGTCAAGATAGTTTAACAAGGCCGAGATAAAAGCCTTATTCTTACGTGAAATGAAAGATATTCATTCTGATTGTTTGTTTTTCAGATGTTTTAGCACGTAGATATTTTAAAAGTTGCATTTCTTTAAAACAAATCAGTTATCTACCATGAGGACAATGTACCTAAATTCTAAAATCCAAGTGTGTCTCATCCCTATCCCTTTAAACACAATCATGTTTCATCACACAACCTTCTTGTAAAATTGAACAAAATGCTTGCTTTCACACTTTAGGAAATAAAGCACCAACACTTGCTAATGTAACAAACTTGAACCTCTTTCTATTTGTAAATTTGCATTAAAATCTAAAAATCACACATACACATAGAAATCACTGTCTCTTTCTCCAGACTCCAGACTAATCAGAGTAATTGGTATAACTGTTCCTTCATCTAAAAAAAAAAAAATAAAAATAAACACAACCCGGTCTCGTCATCAATCATTACATCAGTCAGAAGAATGTCTATAAGTAAAAACGTTAATCATTACATACCACCTTTAAGAAAATGAATGTATTATTAGAAGTCTTCTTTTCACAACCAAAACAAAAGTAGCTACTTTTTTAAAGCCTTGAGTCTAATATTTTGCATGCTCAATTGTTTCTTTCTTTTCATCTTAATCACTCACTAATTAACAACCTTTGGATACATCGTATAGTTACAGACAATGAATTTTCCGAATATCATCTTACCATAAACAGTAAAGTTAAAAACATTAATTTTGTTTCATCGCATAAAATTTGGTAACAAATGTACCCTTTTTAAAAAATGCCGGGTCACTAATTGGAATAAAGTCATCATGATAGATATAATAGATGTAACAAAAAGAATTGCATTAAAATCGTTCAATCACAATTACGTCGAATT
Source organism: Atrina japonica (assembly GCA_030159075.1). NCBI lineage: Eukaryota > Metazoa > Mollusca > Bivalvia > Pterioida > Pinnidae > Atrina > Atrina japonica. The sequence continues at coordinate 341,286 of BROG01000732.1, read as the reverse complement.
ATAAGTGTTTTTTTTTAAAACTTTTATACAGACTTAAATTGTACTTTTTCATAAAAGACCGATATTTAATCAAGCAAATTAAGCTGTGCGAAATACGTTTCAAATCAAGATCGTGCTTTTTCTATTTAGTGAGTAAATATTGGGTCAAGCTACTAAATAATGCATGGAAAGTGTGTCAGAGCAGAGGGGCATTCCTTCTCCTTAACATTAAGAGTATAAGTGTTAATATTCTCTTTAAAGAAAAAGTCAACACCAGTGAGATATTTTCGCACATAATCAGATTCTTTTTTTTTTAATTTTCTTAACAACGTTTTTTTTTAAACTATAGTTGACATTAACGTTAGTTTAATGTAAACTGAATTCATTCCAATAAATTTTGATTTTTTAAACTCATAATTTGTTACCTAAGTTTTGAAGGGAAATTTTGACTGTAATATATTGTTATACCTCTCTTTACTTCTGGTTAGTCAAAATCGTATCACGTGATCTAAACCAGTTATTTCGTCATGTCACCCTGAAACATTCATGTCACCCTCTATGTCGGTTTATGTCACCCTCCCGTGCGCAGAAATGGATGCGCGTACAGTTCGTTTTCTACTAGTAGGCTACGTGGTAATTAGGTGTAACCTCTAGCACATAGAAACGGACATTTACTCGATGCAGACTGGGGTGTCCGGGTAGTGCAGTGGTTAGCGCACTCGCTTTTCACCAATGCGACCCGGGTTCGATCCTCGGATTGGGCAGGGAAGTATGTGAAATGGTTACCAACCCGGATACGCTCCTGTCCTTCGGACTGAGACAGTAAAAACCGAGGTCCCGTGTCACAGTGAGTGCACGTTAAAGAACCCTCACTGCTCAATGGCCATAGGTGTCGAGCGTAGGCCAAAATTAGAAGCCCTTCACCGGCATTGGTGACGTCTCCATATGAGTGAAAGATTCTTGAGTGGGACGTTAAACAACAATAAACAAAAAAAAAAAAATCGATGCAGACTGGAATGGAGAGAAACAACAGGCTAAATTTAATTTTATTTGCTTGAGTCAGCCTTGGTGGAGGCTGAATATTAAAAAATCGACGCAAACAACGATAAAACATATCGATAGTGATGAGTATCGAAGGCACTATGTCACATGTGTTCTTACGTAGGTCAGTTTGTTAGTCAAGTTTTATTGCCTTTCGGTGTGATAAAACAATTATTGCCCTTGTTTGGGGTGACATGAATACTAGCCCACCCTCTCGGGGTTATGTCACCCTCGGGTGATATAACACCTCTCGGGTGAACAAATATTCATGTCAACCCAAAACAAGGGCAATAATCTCTGTCGACTTGTTCGTAAAATACACCTGAACAAGTTTCAGAGGAAAATTCCTCTGGATAATTTATTCCTTTATAATTCATTGACAAGAATTGTGTTTTCATTCATGGGATGGCATGCATCATACAGTAAGTTTACAAGAAAGATACTTCCGTTTTAGAACAAAAAATAACAAAATATATATTCATACCTTTCTACTATCTGAACAGTGTCGATGATGACTCCGGCGTAAAAGAGTAAATCAATATTATATTATATTAAATATTAGCATAGTAAACCCTTGTATCAAGTTTCATGAAATTAATTTGAGAAATAAAGTTGTTAGGGCGCTGTCAAACATTTTACAATGAAATAAACAAAAGGCAATACCTCTGAAAATAAGGGAGCGCGGGTTACGAAACGCAAACTCATCCGAGATATTTCCATAGCTAACCCTTGTATCAAGTTTCGTGAAATTTCGTTGAGAAATAAACTTGTTAGGGCTCTGACAAATATATTTTAATGAAATAAACAAAGGGCAATACCTCTCAAAGTAAATTCCGTTGAGAAATAAAATTATTAGAGTGTAACATACATAGTACGTACAAGCCTAATCCTACATCCCCTCCAAACTTCGTTTGCGAGGGTATAATAAACGATTTGTAATTATATTTCTAAGATTTTCGTGAGATATAATAATTCTTAATTCTTAATATCTAATGTGACTAATATTCAGAATTGTGTTACTTAATGCATACATATCCGAGGTTCCAGGTAAAACCCTGTACCCGTACAGGTATCTTGATATACTAGGTTGTTGGCACGTGGTTTGCACCAAAACCTTGCCATTTATAATCAAACCGAAAGCCTGGCAAAATAACGTTTTCAGTTCTATTTTCCTAGATACAAGGTTTTCATTTTTTTTTTCATCATATAAACAGAACACTCAACCAAAGTAGCTGTTTATATTGATATCATCCGTACGTGGATACAAAATTTTCCTTCAGCCATCACAACCACTGATATATTGAGCCCTGAAAATATAGACATCTTTTTAAGTAAGCTTCGATCTAAAACAAGGGTTTACATCTCAGACATGCAGGTGTTTCTCAAAACTTTGGAATACGCGTAAAATATGTCAAAAAACTATACGGTAACTGATAAGGGCGCTTTGTCTTTAAAAGGATTGAGCTGAACGGCATAGATGCCAACATCGAATCTACCGAACAGCTGTAGTAAAAACCAACCTAGACGAAAATAGAATAGTATTCGCCAGAATTGAGCATCATGCCATTAAAACTCCCTTGCATTAGGATATTTGGTTCATTATGAAATAAAGCTGTATGTTTTAATTTTATGTTTTTTCGTTTCTACATTATGGTGGCATATTCCTGCCATCGAGTTGCTGACCTACGATTTAATGATGTCGACATAATTTTGTGATTATGTCGACATACTATGAGAAGATGTCGACATCGTAGAAAATTATGTCAACTTATTAATTCAACTTGCCGAGATAATAACACGGAGATAATTATCTAGCAAATCGAAAACTCGGCTTTGTGTCGTGTCAATACGGAAGCGTATAAGGGTCATAAGTTACCTACATATAACTTTGCAACCCATTCTTTCTTAAAATTAACTTGCCATGTTGTATTTGTATTTTATCACTTACATAAGTCGTCTTGTTGAGATGTAATCTGTACAAAATGGTTTTCGGGAATTTTTTTATCATTTAAATCATAACTAGTTGTTGTAAGATCCCGCCATACTTCCAATACAACACATTCACTATGTATTTTCCATAACTATACGCGTTCCGTTGCCTCTAAGATCTTTAATTACAAGGTAAATCTGAAGCAACTCAATTTACCCAGCCTTTCCCAGAACATTCCGCCTTGAACCTGTTCTACATCTGAGTTCATGTACTCTCCATGTGGCCATGTTGTGACAGGTGATCTCAACATTGTGCGCAACAGAAAACTGAGATATTTTATGCAAAGGCCCAAAATATAGGGAACCTGTATCGTTTACATGGCGCCAAAACTTTGAAATTATTATGGACGCATGTGAAGAGCAAGCCATACGCTGGGCTAAGAAAGAAGATGTCGAACCTGATACTCTTTCGGAGTGGATTAAGTCGATCCGTAATGTTCTCAAACGAAGAATTCGACGACTTAAACATTGGGTCAACACAAAACACAATTCAATTTTTCGTGACGCTGATGTTGTCAGAGAACTTTTCCGTCTCCATGAATCATGCTGACAAAGCATTTAACAACTTCACTTTTGTCTGCAGGCGATACTACTTCAGTATCCTACAAGAGGAACTTGGACTAAACAGACTTCCTGGAAATCCTACATACTCTCTAACCAATTTCTCTACCTCTGAAATATTAGATAATCATAAATCCGTTTTCGCTTCGTTTGGAATACCCACAAGTGACACGGAGCTTGAATTGCCATATATTTATTGGATTCCGAAGATGCACAAAAATCCCTATAAACACTCATTGCGGGGTCATCTAAGTGTTCCACCAAGCCTTTATCTTATTTGCTTACCAAACTCCTAACACATATTAAACAAGGTCTTAAGAAGTACTGTATAACGGCCTTCTCAAGAAGCGGAGTCAATCAGATCTGGATCCTAAATAATTCAAAGGAATTGTTGGAACATTTAAAATCTCCAAATTTCAAACATATTACAAGCATCAAGTCTTTTGATTTTCCGACCCTTTACACAACAATCCCTCATCAAAAACTCAAAAACAGATTAACATCTATTATACAAAACCCTTTTTTATACAAAAATGGAAATCACAGATATAAATATTTGGTGTTAGGTCAAGAACACTCTGATTCTAATAACAAGCACACTGAATACGATATTATCAAGATGCTGGGGTTTCTAGTCGACAACATCTTCGTCGTTTGTCGGCATTCCAATGGGTACCAATTGTGCACCTCTCTTGGCTAGCATATTTTTGTATTCATATGAAGCGGAATGTATACAGTCTCTGCGCTCCAAAGGAAACAAACAGTTAGCATCTCGGTTCAATTTTACTTACAGGTATATCGACGATGTTCTGTCCATAAATAATTCAGAATTACCTCGGCCAGATATATCCTGTTGAGCAAGAGATCAATAAGACGACGGAGAGCAACACATCTGCTGTTTACCTAGATTTACTCCTGTCGATTCGAAAAGACGGTCAACTTCACACATCCCTCTATGACAAACGAGACTATTTCAATTTCCATATCACAAACTTCCCGTTTCTAAGTAGTAATATTCCATCTTCTCCTGCCTATGGCGTTTTCATTTTACAACTTATACGTTATGCCAGGGCATGCTCTTCTTATGAATGTTTTATTCTGACAGCTAAATGACTAGCCAATAAACTACTTACACAAGGTTACGTTGTTGAACGCTTTGAGTCGTCGTTTAGGAAGTTTTATGGTCGATACGGGGATCTTGTTAAACATTATGAAGTCCCCCTCTCAGGTATATTGGATAGTATTCTGGATGACGGCTACAGACAGTGACTCCGTTTCACCAATCATGCTTTTCACCAAACTTGACCTTTTTACCGAATTTGACCCGTTCATCGAACTAGAAAGGTTTTCATGGAACATTTGCGACGGGTGTGGCATGCCAGCAGAAGACGCTGACACCTGGTCTTATCCCGTTTTGGAATTCGTAATTGTTCTTCATGTTGAGACCATTTGCACATCTAATTCGTCGTGTTATAATGGACTTGAGTTTTGATTATTGATCGTCATAACAACTAAAATGTCGCCAAGACGGCTGGCAAGGTGAATTGTATCTTGAAAGTTGTCATGACGTTTTATAATTCACCTTCTCGTCGCTCGTAAGTCGTACTGGCGACATTTTAGTTGTTATGACGACATGAAATTATGTCGATATACAACTTCAGATAAGTATGTCGAATTTCATCAAAGTCGACACGCCATTAATTTGAATAAAAGCGACTTATAATCAAAGACTAGTTATGAACTAAATGATCAAAATAATTTCCGAATAACGTTTTGTACACGTTACATCTCAACAAGACGAATTATATAAGTATTAAAGTAACAATACAACAGGCAAGTTAATTTTAAAAAGGATGGGTTGCAAAGTTATATTCAGATAACTTATAACCCTTATACGCTTCCATATGTTTATGCTCGGATGTGACATCCACTTGTCAGTTATTTATGTCGACATAGTAATCAGAAGATGTCGACATCTGGAAACCGGAAGAAACGAGTTGACACCTGCGCTCCTGGTACAAAGCAGCATAGTTAAGTACGCACGTGCTCTTGACACTTGCATATTTTCTCCATGAGGTGAGTGCATTTGGTAGATAGCGTGGTGAATGGTGCCAAGTGTCTTCCGGTTCCATACTACACGACTCTTTGTTAACATTAAAGGCAGTGTACTGTATCCGTGTTGGATTTTATCCATTGATTTGAATTATTAACGTCTACCGATAAATTGAAACATTTAATAACTTCTGATACGAGTAGCAAAGAACAATTTGCAAATGGATCAAGGAATGCGCAGAATACGGCGGGTAGAATCCCAGTCTGGATTTTAAGAATATATAACGTAATATATATCAGCAATATTGAAGTGCAAATGAATGTTTTTAATATTTGACAGAAATAATGTTCCGCCATATTCATCTGATGTACAAAAACAACGACATCGTGGAATTATTGTTATAAATCAACGATACGAAAATAGCTGCTAAATGGATACGTAAGGTAAATACACACACACACACACACACACACACACACACACACACACGTTTCTCTCTGTTCTCTACAATTTTACAAATATTAATTTTGGGATATTTTGACTCGCTAAAATTTGGCCACTTAACCCTTTCACCCCAATAGACCATAATTGATTGGTCTTAAACAACAGAAAAGTATACCACTGAGATATCCAGGGATGAAAGGTTTAAAAGTGTGGGTTTTATATGAAACAGAAGAAAATAACATAAGTGACAAATATATATGTCCGATGACTACAGATCTATTATAGAGTAGTTTCTATCTGAATCTTTCAAGATGTCTGAACGCAAGAAAAATTTTAGATCCAGTGATTATTTTTTATATGATACAGTGACATGAACAGTTAGTTTGAATAATAAAAAAATAGACCTAGATCTGTAGTTAAAAATCGCTAGTGTCAGAAAGGGGACACAGGGGCTGAAACTGACATTTTGGGAAATATGACCCCAAAATGTCAGTTTTAGTCCCTTTGTGCCCTTCCCGAAGGCATATATGGCATAGTGCATTTAGTAGGTTATGCCCATCTCTACCTCCCATACCTTGGGCGTCGCTCAGAAACTGCCTGTATGCCCAACAGTCAGTAAAAATGTCAGTGTTTGCCCCTTTGTAACCATTCTGAGAGTTTAGGGCATATGTGGCATAGTGCATATGGGAGATCATGTCCACCTCTACCTGGCATACTTTGAGCGTCGCTCAGAAACTCCCAGTAAGCCCAGAATTCAATAACAAATATCGGTCACCCTATCCCACTGTCTATCCATGCGTCAATAATAGCCTTCATTAACAGCATTTTTACTTCTTTTTAAATGTAATCTACGTAAAACATAACAAAAACCATGAATAATTCTATAAAAGTGTACAACAGTATATATAATAATAGAAAAAAAAACCGGAAATGTATTAAGAATACGCCGTAAAAGTTGTGAAACGAACGCGCACTATATCATGATTATCATTTACGGCTGGCTCGACACTAGTACAAATTGTAAACGGATCATTCACTGCACAGAATACGACCGTAAGGTGTCAAGATTTGAATATACTACGTAATATGTGTAAACATCACTTTTTTAGAAAAATATTTAATAAATAGGTGTTCCGCCATATTCATATAAAGTGCAGAATCAATACACAACGATATTGTGGAATCATTGCCCTAAATCAACGATATGGAGAGAGCTGCTAACTGGACACGTAAGGTAAACACACACACACACACATAGTGATTCTGATTCTACAGTGTATATATATATATATATATATATATATATATATATATATATATATATATATATATATATATATATATATATATATATATATATATATATATTGATATCAACAGATGATTTATTGGCAATCCTTTCTTTCTTTCCACCTCTATCTATCTACTGATAAAACGACCTTAATAGGTTTCATTTGAGGTTTCATTTTTTTCATTTATTTTAGGTCATTTTGTATTGTCAGGCCTGAAATATATTGCTATCTGTCTTACTTGAGCAAGAATACACTAGTTACATATCGTCACCTGAAAATATTTTGTTTGCCTTTTTCATTTTATTGTGGCGCCAAAATGTGATCGGTCAACTTCCTGCTCTTTTCAAACTATCTCCATTCAGTCAATGTCAAACACCTCCGTGGTCGAGTGGTTACAGCACCGCGTTTTAAACCGTTGAGTTCCTCACTTCTGGTCAGAGCAAGTTCAAGCACCACTGGAACCTAATATTACTTTTGTGAGGTTTGCCAGTTCACTTGCGTAAGAGTGATGGTCTCTTCCCGGTTTAAGGATTCTCTCCTTCACCATTAAAAACTGGCTCCCAAATTGTTGAATATGGCGTAAACACCTCAAAATAAATTCAAAATTCAATTACTATCGACTATTTTTAAATATAGGTAGATAACGTCATAAGTTTATATAGAGTAAAGTTGTACCAAGATAGACATGATCAATAATGTCTGCTTCATTTTTTTTATTGATTTCATGTAAAATACCATCATACATTTATCCCGATTATGTATATTATTTACATGTTCTCATATTCACTCTATGTTACGTCGTCTTTCTATCATATTTGCTTATCGGACATTGATTTCTTTAGTGATCCGCGTATGTTTACATACATGAAATGGAACTACTTTTGAGACATCTTAGCGCAAAAAAGGATTCTGTCAGAGATAAAATGAGTGCGCTACGGATACCTACCTTATCAGGTTGGTACCCAATCATTCATTCTTATCTCAATAAAACAAATCGAGCAACAATATGACTATTCCCCTTATTTACCTTGGGCGTCGCTCAGAAACTGCCTGTATGCCCAGCAGTCAGTAATAAATATGGCCCCAAAATGTCAGTGTTTGCCCCTTTGTCCCCATTCTGAGAGATTAGGGCATATGTGGCATAGTGCATATGGGAGGTCATGTCCACCTCTCCCTGGCATACTTTGAGCGTCGCTGAGAAACTCCCAGTAAGCCCAGCAATCAATAACAAATATCGGTCACCCTATCCCAGTGTCTATCCATTCGTCAATAATAGCCTTCATTAACAGCATTTTTACTTCTTTTTAAATGTAATCTACGTAAAACATAACAAAAACCATGAATAATTCTATAAAAGTGTACAACAGTATTTATAATAATAGAAAAAAAAACCGGAAATGTATTAAGAATACGCCGTAAAAGTTGTGAAACGAACGCGCACTATATCATGATTATCATTTACGGCTGGCTCGACACTAGTACAAATTGTAAACGGATCATTCACTGCACAGAATACGACCGTAAGGTGTCAAGATTTGAATATACTACGTAATATGTGTAAACATCACTTTTTTAGAAAAATATTTAATAAATAGGTGTTCCGCCATATTCATATAAAGTGCAGAATCAATACACAACGATATTGTGGAATCATTGCCCTAAATCAACGATATGGAGAGAGCTGCTAACTGGACACGTAAGGTAAACACACACACACACACACTGATTCTACAGTATATAGTGATTCTGATTATATAGTATATATATATATATATATATATATATATATATATATATATATATATATATATATATATATTGATATCAACAGATGATTTATTGGCAATCCTTTCTTTCTTTCCACCTCTATCTATCTACTAATAAAACGACCTTAATAGGTTTCTTCCAATCTTATACATTTGAGGTTTCATTTTTTTTCATTTATTTTAGGTCATTTTGTATTGTCAGGCCTGAAATATATTGCTATCTGTCTTACTTGAGCAAGAATACACTAGTTACATATCGTCACCTGAAAATATTTTGTTTGCCTTTTTCATTTTATTGTGGCGCCAAAATGTGATCGGTCAACTTCCTGCTCTTTTCAAACTATCTCCATTCAGTCAATGTCAAACACCTCCGTGGTCGAGTGGTTACAGCACCGCGTTTTAAACCGTTGAGTTCCTCACTTCTGGTCAGAGCAAGTTCAAGCACCACTGGAACCTAATATTACTTTTGTGAGGTTTGCCAGTTCACTTGCGTAAGAGTGATGGTCTCTTCCCGTTTAAGGATTCTCTCCTTCACCATTAAAAACTGGCTCCCAAATTGTTGAATATGGCGTAAACACCTCAAAATAAATTCAAAATTCAATTACTGTCGACTATTTTTAAATATAGGTAGATAACGTCATAAGTTTATATAGAGTAAAGTTGTACCAAGATAGACATGATCAATAATGTCTGCTTCATTTTTTTTTATTGATTTCATGTAAAATACCATCATACATTTATCCCGATTATGCATATTATTTACATGTTCTCATATTCACTCTATGTTACGTCGTCTTTCTATCATATTTGCTTATCGGACATTGATTTCTTTAGTGATCCGCGTATGTTTACATACATGAAATGGAACTACTTTTGAGACATCTTAGCGCAAAAAAGGATTCTGTCAGAGATAAAATGAGTGCACTACGGATACCTACCTTATCAGGTTGGTACCCAATCATTCATTCTTATCTCAATAAAACAAATCGAGCAACAATATGACTATTCCCTTTCGATCACAATGTTATAAATAAATGATATCACTTTGTATATCAAGAATACCATTACCAGCACAAGCACAATATCATATATATATATATAATATTATATACAGTGAACCCTCTTTACAACGACCATGTTTGTTCCCATGTAGGAATGACGTTATATCGAATTTGTCACTGTAATGAATTTGATGAGTTGGGCATTCCATAGTTAGCTCCCTTGAGTATCATTTACGCATACATTTGCACATGTTAATAAAAAACTTAAAACAACATTAAATTCTCTATGAAAATATATAAATAAAATTTAAGTTAATCTTGTTAACATCGATGCACAATTATTTTTTCATTAAATCGGTCATAAATCGGTGATGTCGTAAAATGCATGAATCATGTACAAAATGCCCGAATGTAATTTTATTGCTAAAATAAAAAATGCAGAGATTACTGATACAATTATCTTAAAAATGCGTTTCATAAATAAAGTTTTTATTAAAATGTCTACTGCTATCGCAAGTACTGAAATAATGCCATTGTAACCACATCAGAACGAACATGTAGCCTAGCGGAACTTGTCAACTATGTGTATTTTTTATTCTTTATTTATCAATCTTATTTTTTCAATTTGTACCCAGCTTGTATTTCACTTCCTGTCAGTTCAGTTCAAACGAAACCTACTGATGGTTTATAAACATTAGGCCTACTGATGTACAGGTAAGGGTGATTCAAGCGCTAATTGTTGACACCTAGGTCATCACCTATCAGTGGAGATTAGAAAACAATTGACGGTTTAATTGTTTTATTGGCAATTATTTTTACCTATGAACTCAACCGTGAAGAAAATCAAGAATAATAACAATAGCCAGATCAGCTGGTGGGTTCTATGTTACGTCATTGTAAAGAGTTTATTTACACTGAGTTTGTACATTTGTTCCGGGAATCTGATGTCGGAGTCGGATACCGAATATTCCGTTGTAATGAGTACTTTTTATGTACATGTACGTTTGTTCCCGAGCAATTCTTGTCGGATACCGAAAGTAGAAGTACAACCATTCGTCATCTCAAGAAGCTAAAGTTTCGAAAGTGATCGATTTCCTTCTATTTGTAGTTCAAAATGCATTGCTGAAAACCAATTGTTTTATTGACAAGTAAACACGCTAAAATTTGGTCAAAAATTTCACATCGTGTATTGACTGTTGTTGCTTGCAGTTTATGGAGGAAGTGGAAGTTGCATTTATAATTAATTTACTTGCAAATATATCTTTCAGAGACAATTTATATTGTATATATCTATTAAAATAACAATAAATCAATAAAACATAAAATTAACTCAAATATATTTTTCTGTGCGGGCAACCAAATTTTCATGGCAGACAAGCACAATATCAGTATGGCACTTGCACGGCTGAACAAGTTGCTGAAAATGACGGGCCCCTAAATTTAAATCTGGGCTCCTGGGATTTAAAATTCAGGAGCACGTTTGGCTCCTAACGATTTTGTCTTAATTCCCACTCCTGAAAATGACCAAATCTCAATTAATGCTTATGAAATTTCAATGCTTTAAACCAAAATATTCAACAAGTGTCTATTTTAACTGCTGGACAAAATACAGGATTAAATAATTTAGAAGATTACAGACATACAAATGACCTTTCATATACAACAGGGTGTTCAGGGAAATTTTTTGAAAGTACACCTACTAAGTTTGATCAATGGAAACATGATATAGAAAAGTATGTCACATAAAATAATAATCTAAAGAAACATTTGTTAGCTTTTCAATCTCGTACTGGGCTAGTGAGTGAGTATATTCAAATGTATACATTCCAGTTGACGAGGTAACCTCACTAAGTGTTTTGGGAATATTCAGGAACCATCTCATTCATTTAAATTTTGCGCTTTTAGAAAATATAAAACAAAATCAAAGGGAACCTATACAACTTTACGCTCAATGACTTTTGAGCTTAGCAGAGAAATGTTATATTGGTCATAATCTCACAGATCCGATTATTGCAAAACAGTTAGTAAAAGTTTTTGAAGACGGCCTTATTCATGTTTCAATTCGGTTGAAAAAAATACGAGGTAGATTTACAGATCTTCAGAATGCTTTGAGTTTCGCTGCTTTTGAAACCAACCTGCAACATGAACTAACACTAGGAAATACTTCTACCAATGGAAAAGTACCTGATATTCCTGGCCATATTGATATTACATTTAAAATTAGAAATTTCTAATTTTAACATATTTTCTTTGTGACAAACGACATGTCCAGAAATTTTATATTAGGTCGTGAGTGGTTCGAAAAAGAAAACGTGCACCTTTATTTTGATATATGTACATTGTCTCCGAGTTAGAGACACTTTGGTAGCTTTTAATCAAGATCACCATTTTACATCATGTGTTAGGTTAGTGAAGAGGGCTAGGATTCCCACTCAAACAACAGTTTTATGTAATGCAAAAGTTTCTAAAAATGCTTATTTAACCAAAGATGTCATTTTGCATGTAAAAGAAAATACTACACATTTCATAGCAGATGAGCAAGAAACTCATATTATTGAATCTGTATTATTCTAGAATACCTACAGCTATAATCAATTCCTTTAATAAATATTTCACTCTACATAGAGGTTTTGCAGTCGCAACAATTTCTCAAGTTGACAAAAATGAAATTTCTACCGTCGACTCTCATGAACAAAACATAACAGATAATTTTGACTATTTAACCGTCCAGAAGAAATTCTTGCAACAATGACTGAATTACTTGCTTCAAATAGAAAATTTTTTTCATAAAAAGATACTGAACTGGCACAAACGGCTTTGATACATATGACAATAGACACATGAGATCATCCAACTTTAAAACTACAATCGTATTGCACTCAATTAACTCAACAGGAGACAATCCCCAAAGGAGTAGATGATATATTAAAAGCTAACATTATTAAACCTTCACAGTCACCATGCACTTTCCATGTGTGCTTTTAAAAAAGAAGAATAGAACCCTTCGTTTTTGCGCAGATTACAGGAAATTGAATGATGTTACAAAAGAAATTTCATACCCCTTGTCTGTAATTGATGACATTCTAACACATATAGGAAACTCAAAATATTTCACATCATTTTACCTAAAAGAGGATTACTATCAAGCACCATTAAATTGGGAATATCGAGAGAAAACTGCATTTACATGTCATAAAGGACTATATGAATTTAGTGTACGCCCTTTTTGTTTGATGAAGGCTCCACATTTGCAATTGCGTAATTACTCAATGGCTTAAATTCTTTTGCAGTAGCATATTCGGACGATATACTCATATTTTCAGAAACCGAAGAATAACATTTAGGTCAAAATCAAAATAATTTTCAATGAACCAGTAACAGTAATTAAAAACTGAAACAAAAAGTGCTTATTTTTCCAAAATTAAACAAAGTATTCGGGATTTACTTTCAACAGTCAAGTAAAATAAGTTGGACCCGTCGTTCGTGTCGTATTGTGGTGTGCCTTAATTTGTACATTCATTGTCTTGCATTAACTGCTGATGGTGTATATACGTTTATATGAGTGTGTCGTGTCTGTGTGTGTGGCGGTCCAAGTTTATTGAACATTATATATACCAATTTTCAATCAGGACCTAAAGTGTTGAAACAGAAACAAACTAGGATATTTTGCCAAAACCTTGCATGATTTGAAACGCATGTCCGTCAACATGTACAGGATCAATGTCCTATATACAGTTAATGTTAGAAAAAAGTAAACAGGACTTGTGTAGCTTAATGCACTTCGATAATGTCCTGAAAGATAAATAAACATAGATTTTGAATTAATAAATAGATTTTCACCGATAATACAATACTTTCGTTCCATTGTCGATTGAAATATAAAATTGATAATAATTCTAAATTTTCTTTCAGTTTTAGAACTAGATTACTCCTGCATATGCGTAAAACTACAAATTTATCTCGTGTCTCTCTGTATATGTCAAGTTGATTTATTTTATCTTTTTCTAGATTTCAAGAAGCAGGAGATATCCAGACTTCTTCAAAACGTGGTGTATCGTCTGTATCAGTATATGTTTTATCATAATGACACATTGGATAAAAAACAAATTGGTACCGCGTGATGTAGTATTGACGTCAACACCTTTGCATCAGAATCAAACAAGCCTCGCAATGAAAAAATGCATTTTGTTATATAACAATTACATGGGAGATATTCCCATTGGAAAAGATGTTTATGATTTTAGCAAATGCAAGAGCTCTAATTGTAGACTTTCAACAGATAACTCTGATTTTAAAACGAGTAAGGTAGTCATATTCAATCATTTGACCATGCCATTAAGTCCTCCAACGAAACAGGACTCACAGTTTTGGATATTCACTACGATGGAATCTCCATTTGCAACTAAGAAAACCTACAGATTCTCCCTTTGGAGAAATACATTTGATTGGGTAATGAACTACAGACGTGACTCAAATTTCGTTAATGGTTACGGTGATATCATGAAGAAAAAGCAAGATACATTCAAAAAGTTTGACGAAATATATAATGCAAAAGAGAGAGACGTTGCGTGGATCGTTAGTAACTGCAATACATTCAGCAAACGGGAATTGTATGTTCAAGAAATGAAAAAGTACATTGATGTCGATGTACTAGGTGGTTGTGGAAATAAAACAGCTTGCATTTATTCTGGGAAAGTCGAAGATTCTTGTCATGATAGGGTCGGGGAAAGGTATAAGTTTTATTTGTCTTTCGAAAATGCTTTATGTCAAGGTTATACAACTGAAAAACTTTTCTTTGTATTTTCGGATGACAAGAACATAATACCAGTTGTTCGTGGTGCATTTGACAGCAAAGATTATCTTCCCAAAGACGCCATGATATTTACGGGGGATTTTAACAGTCCAAAAGAATTAGCCATGTATCTGAAAGCATTGGGCTCGAACAAAATTAGATATATAAAATTTTTGCAGCAAAAAAACACGTATACCTCTAAATCGTATTTAGACATTTTGTATGAAAGCTTTTGTGAGATATGTAAAACATTAGAAAACGTTGGAAATATTAGACCCAAAGCCATTGATCTAGAGGACTGGTTACAGAACCAGACATGTCGTGAACCGATGGATATCGGCTAATCAAGATTTGTACAGAATATCATATATGCGAAAGTACTATAAATCATGTCATGCAATGATGGGATAAATGAATTATTTTTTGTGCCATGGGGTCATTTATAACTACAGGAAACATTTTACAATACATACTACAAAATGTGAGACATCTGTAAAGGGAACTATTGTATACGGTGTAATCTATGTAAATGTTGCATTGGTTAAATTTTCATTAATAAAATGATTATGCAGGCATTTTATTATAAATTCATTCGTTTTAAGTTCGTCCCGATCCCACCGCTGGATTTTCAGACGTTCCTGTGTGTCGCCAAATTTTCACCTAATTTCTATATTGTCTCCTGTAAATTCTTACGTTTAATATATGTAACAATATAAGTAATAATATATTCATTAACCTTAACAATATCACCTTATTAATCTTTTCTTTGTTATACTTGTTAATGCTATGTCATCCTTTGTCAAATTTTATCATTCTTCTAGATCTAGGTTCTTAATGAAAAGATGAAGACTGTAAAATATGTGATAAATGGATCTATGAGCGAATGAGTATCATTCCAAGGTGTAAAATGATCAACATTTGAAACTTTCTTTGCATTTTATTTGTTAAATACGTAACAAATAGTTGTCTATACATTTTTCATACCATATTGACTTCGTTTGTTTTTATTATTGTAAGGTCGTGGTTTAGTTGTTGTTGATTATTTCGTCTTTAAACCCAGTTATACGGCCACTTCAATTCATTCAAATGCAACATCATTTTTGTACATTCCATTTCATTTAAAATGCTTTTATTTAAAGTTTTGCAATGTCATTTCACCTTGTAATAATCCCTCAGCTGTCCTTCAATGAGACAAATCTGTAATAATATTTCAACAATGGTTTCCTGTCTTTCGGATGAGACAGTAAAACCTGGAGGTCCCGTGTCACAGTAGGTGTAGGCACGTTAAAGAAACATCACTGCTCAATGGCCGTAAGTGCCGAGCATAGGCCAAAATTTGAAGCCTGGGTGATTCAATTGTTTTTCTGCTTTTTGGAACTGCAGGAATACCTGTACGTATAATTAATTTTTAATAAAAAATATGCATTTAATCAGGAATCAACTAAGAGGTAAAAGCTATGACGTAACAATATAACCTAAATTAGTTATACCTAGTTTTTCATGTTTAACCCATTTTCCCCAGTTCATACAAGTTTCAAGAAAAATAACTTTTAACTTGTAAAAGGTTAGGTTTAAATCATTAATGTGATTTCCGTATCGTAATTGAAACTTAATGGAAAAATACTATATATAAAAACTGTCACAAAATCATATTAAATTTATTTTTGCCCAGATTTGGCTATGCATTTAGATTTATTATGTGGCATTGTATTATACCAATTGCTTTTAGAAAATCTGTTTAAAAATTGGAGCTCAACTGATGAAGTCTAATTGACTGAAACGATCGTCTTGAGCATTATAACTTTGGTATTATATTTATAATATTAAATTTAGGTTTATCTCGAGAAAACTTATTCAACTTATTTTTGTGATTTTGGTGGAGTTAATATGTTTTTTCTCAGTTATGTATAGTATTTCTCCCAGTCAATGAAAAGAAAACTGGATTTAGCTGGGTAAAAGTGAAATTAGGTTCATCTAAAAATGCCGACAGTTTGTTGAAAGACCACGTCTCCGAACATTACAAATATTATTAGAAATTCCAGCATGTTTTTTATACTTCAACTTCAGTGTATTTATGTGTAGAATCAGAGTGGTGTTTGACGAAATATATAACCTGATAGCCAATCACTAGATATTTAAATTTTCCCCAGGTAACACCTTTAGTTGAAAAAACTTTTGTCTATGATGCTGAAAAGTCATAATCTTTTAATTTTTTATGTGGAATAGTTGTGAAAAATAGTAGAGAACTGCCATAATCATATTAAATACTGTGAATTCGAGAAAAATTGTGTGGCCTTCAAATTTTCTAAAAGCTGTTTAAAAATTTAGAATTTTTAAGTATCCACATCTGATTTACATTAAATCTGGAATAAGCAACTTTACAGTATGATTTTGAATGTTTTTTCTCCTTAACGGCTGTCAATAGAAAACTTGGTAGCTGGGTAAAAGAGTAAAGATAAAGGCAGTTTGGTGAAAGAACATTTGCTGGATTCCTGAAATTATGTTTATCTCTGCTTTATAGTGGGGTTTTATGAAGTTTAGGTATCCAATATAAATGTGGTAGCTCGAAATCGGTATCCGTTGTAGGTATATCAAATGAGCGAAATACGTAGACACGTGATTTTGAAGTGATGCCTCGTCCTTTGAAAGTGAGCTATCCACGTGTGTATGTAGGATTTCCAGAATTGAAGTTTTTATTAAACCCAAGTTCTTCTAATAAACAATTGCTGGAATGTAATGTGGGGTTTTTACAAATCCAATAAAAAACTATATTCGGTATTTGAGGCTTTAATACTGCTGTGTTTTGAAATACATATTGGTCATGTAATCTATCCAGTTCAGTATTACTACTTCTGGATCAATTAAAGTAAATACAAAAGGGATAACGTCTTTTCATGGTACCAATACAAATTTTCGAATACGTTCAGTTACTACTTCTGGATACTTTATCAACCATCGTATAGCTTTCAGCCATTCAGACAAAGTGTCTGGTTCTACGTCTTCGTGTTTGGCCCATTGTCTGACATAATCTTCGACAGAATCCATAACTAAACTGAAATTCTGACGCCAATTAAAGAAACGAGCTTCCCGGTATTTAGGGCCCCTTAAAATAAGATTTTTGAAGCTTTCATTTTCAACAATAGAAACGTCGCCGGTAATGACATGCCCGATAGGATTGTACTTTAAAGGAGATGAAGCACATGAACATGTGACAGTGTTGTGTAGAAGGTGGTTGATGTCTAGGAACTGCAAAACCTGTTTGTAATTGAATATTTTGGATGCGATGCTAGGTGTATAGCTATATGAAATGAAAGGCGTGGTCCTCAGTTTTAAATATGGTGGAATACAGGACTGAACTTTTTTGTGATTTAGAACATTGCCAATGTTTAAAGCGTCTATGCCTTTATTTGTAAATTTAAGTTTAAGGAAAAGACGTTTCTGTTCAGAACAGTCATCGTTTGTAACGCGTGCAGGCTTAAACATTCTGACCCCTGGAAACCAAGAGGTGGGATCAGGTGCCATGGAGGAGCAAGCATCCCCTACCGACCGGTCACACCCGCCGTGAGTCCACAGTCAAGTCCAATGAAACACGTGAGTGTATCCTCGTCACAATTGGCACAGACGTCTGAACAATCGCCAACGAAAAGGCAACTCAACATTTCACCTAGTGAAACAGAGTAGTCGCAAACAAGACTATTATACCGACCGTAAAATTTGCGGAACGTTGACATTAAACGCGGTTTTCGATATCCCTGTGTCAATACGTTGAGTACGGTACTCAAAATTTGAGTACTTATGTTTATACATGTTGTATTTTTATGCGAGTATGGAATTGATCATCTTTAATTTACTTTAAACTATTTCTTTATTTCTAGAGATCAACTTTTGTGTAAATATTTGTGGATAAAAATGAGTTTATGAGCCTTTATTTCCGTGTATAACATTAGTTACCATCTCGTTTGAGATAGGCAACTGTTCGTCATGTTGAGACAATTTGTACATCTAATTTGTCGTGTTAAAATGGATTTTGAAATTCGAGTACCCAATGATATTTCTTGACTTTTACTTTGTAGCTACCGAAGAATTCCTTAAAGTATTAGGTCTGCACATTTGTGAAATTTGAGTGTTTTTCTAGGTTTTGGTTTTTGGTTTTTTTGTTTTTTTATTTAATGTGTAATTCATTCATTTTAATATGATTTTAGTCCTTCTTTAGATATTTCAAATTAAATAAATAACAGTAAAAAATATTTTAAAATTATATGTAGCATTGCAAATAAAATATCTAAAGATAACTTAAGTTTTTTCGTGCTGTTTGAGAGACAATGCTATCAAAAGATGAAAAACGATAAGTTGATGATATTTATTACAATTTTAACAATGGTGAATCTTATAGGAGTCCATTGAAGGTATACAAAGTACTGAAATCACTAGGCTGGAATAGTCCAGGTTTACACAAAAGAAGAAAATATATCTTAAATACAGTTTACAGAAGCCAAAAAGACATTCCTTTAAAAGAACTCGAGTTGAAGTAGAAGGTATGAATGTTCAATATGAAGTTGATTTAGCTGACGTTTCCAATATATCACAGTATAATGATGGATTTCGATTCCTCTTGATAGTTATTGACGTTTTTTATGGATTGAACCTGTGAAACAGGAAACAGGAAAAGAAATTGTATCTGCTTTTAAAAATGTAGTAAAAAGAGGAATGTAATTCCAAAAAGTACGTAGTGATAAAGATTAAGTATTTACTAATAGCTGGTTTACAAAATGATGTAAAGATAATGATATCTATTATTTCACAACACAGAATGAAGCTAAAGCAAACTATGCAGAACGTGTTAATTAAAGCTATGAAGACTATCATGTACCGTTACTTCACTAAAGAGAAGTCTTATAGACACACCTATGTCTTACAAAACAATTGTCTATATTTACAATGTTACCCCCATACATCTTTGAATGAGATAGCACCAAGAGATGTTAAAAAAGAGAACGAAGCCAATCTTATTGCTCATTTGTATTTACGTAAAATGCAATCGATTAAAATAAGAAAAAAATCATATAAAAATAAACTCAACTTAAAGATTGACAGTATGGTACGAATATCTCATTTAAAACAACCCTTCAGTCGGGCATATCAACAAAAGTGGTCAGCAGAAGTGTTCAACGTAAAAAAAAAGATTAAAAAATTATATTCCACTACCTCAACTGATTGATTTTAGATGAGCCAGTCATAGGGAATTTTTATCAGTCTGAGTTACAAGAAATGGAAAAAGACGAAAATACACTTTGGTGTATTGAAAAGAAAATTCGTAAACGTGAACGAGGTGGTAAAACAGAATGACTTTTAAAATTTCAAGGCTTGCCTAACACAGACAATCAGTGGATCTCAGAAAACGATATCAAATAGACACAGTATTTTTAAAATGTCGTTTTATATGACAGTCAACAGTAACACGAATTTGGGGTATTTTCTATTAGGAAATCTATTTAAAACACATTTACAATTCGTTCTCAATCTAAATGGAAATTGGAAAGTTTCAGTGGTAGATATTGCTATGTCTGATCCTTCAAAGACTTTTAACTTATACATACATAGTGATATCTGTGGTGAATCCATCTTGGACGATGAACAGGAAAATTTTCTACGATTGGTGAAATCATACAGATCAGGAAAATGCACACAGAAATGTATAAATCCTCATCACATTTCCGTCAATATATCTGAAATAAGAGATATTGAGTTTAGTATAAGAGACAAGAAAGGAGATTTAGCCTCATTCTTACAAAATCCGGTGACGATTACACTGCATTTTCGTTCTTATCCTTTTTATCAAGAGATGAAAATAATATTTAAAGTATTTAATAATTGAGAACAAGATCGTTTTTTTAAATTGTTTCCAATCTTTACATACCAAATGTTGAGAATTGGATGCAATATTACAGAGATGGTTGGAATGGGAAAGTCAAATACATACAATACATCCAGAAGTTTAAAGCAAAGGGGTGAAAACATAACTGGAACTTCATCGGAATTAATGATATCTATTCCTGGATCAACACAAAAATCATGAACTTAAGATAAAGATTTAAATCTAGTGTCTCCCGTTCAACAAACTGTAGACCGAGGAAAGAGTGAAATTAATCGTTCCAAAGTCTTAAAAGAAAACACTCTCAAAATAATTCTCATTTTCAAAACGTCGACATAAGCAAACCTTAAAGGAAAAAAACAGGATTGTACCAGAGTCAAAAAGATCAAATAAGATTATTACATCGAAAATAAACTTTAAAACGTAAGTCAAAAAGGAAATCTAACAGAGAATCAACACAAAATAATAACAGAACAGGGAGCAAACGCAAGCAACAATTTAAAGCACAATGGCTACAATAAATAAGGTTTTTTTTCGAGAAGCTCAGCCATCAGAATTGGCTTTATTTGATTTACCACCAATTCAGACAGCTGTGGAAAATATTTATTATCAGGATGCTTTACCATTGTCAAAAGTAAACAATGATTCACCATTAGAATTTGTTCTTTCTGGTCCAAATGGAATGGAGTACATTTACATGAAAAAACACAATGATATACGTGAAAGATAAAATTAAAAAAGGTGACGGAACTGCCATAGCAAGCGATGACAACATTAGCCCCGTGAATTTATTTCTTCCTACACTCTTTTCACAAGTAGATGTTTCTTTACAAGATAGAACGGTAGTTTCTACTACAAACCATTATGCTTACAAAGCATTCATTCAAACTTTGTTACAATATGGATATGATGCAAAATCTTCACAACTATCGACAAAACTTTGGTTAAAGGATAAAGATGGTGAAATGGATGATGTTGATGTAGTTGCTGGAGCAATTTGAATCTTGGAAATCGGGCACAATATTTATAAGGTGATAAAGCTGTTGAAATACATACCTCTTTTTCACGATCTATTTAAAATGAATCGGTATCTCTTGAATCAAGTGACTGTCAACGTTAAATTGTATCGTTCGAAACCCGAATTTTTCTTGGTAACAAATGCTACCAGTCCAAATTACAAAGTTGTTTTGTGGAGATCAAGATGCAAGTAGCTACATTTAAAGTGAACCCTGTCGTAATCGATGCACAAAGTCAAGTATTATCTATGACAAATGCTAAATACCCATTTACACAAACTATGATCAAACAGATGACCGTACCCTCAGGATCAACCAATTTTACCTATGATAATATTCAAGGAATGCCAACTTTGTGTGTGTAGCATTTGTATTATCCGAAGCTGCCAGCGGATCATATGCTTAGAATCCATGGCATTTTCAACATTTCAATGTTTCAACAATTGGTTTATATGTGGATGGTATTCCTGTAAATGGCAACCCTGTAAAATATTATAAACATAATACCAAAGTTAAAATGCTCAAGACGATCGTTTCTGTCAATTAGACTTCATCAGTTGAGCTCCAATTTTTAATAGATTTTCTAAAGTGAAAGTGGTATCAGACAAGGCCAAATAATAAATCTAAACGTATAATCAAAATCTAATTCTGCAAGCGGCGTGAATACAATTCATGTTCTAACTTAAATGTTTACCACGACAGGAAAATGGTTAACTAACTCAGGTCTAGATGTGAATCGTGATGATGTTGATCAAGGGAATGCCCTTTATACCTTTAATTTAGAGCCAAACTTTCAAACTATTTAACCCTGTTAAAACAAGGAAACGTACATTTAGAGACCACTTTTGGAGTAGCGTTGAAGAAGACCATATCGTGCATCATATATGCAGAATACCCAGGATACTTTGAAATAAACGCTGCTAGAGACATCATATAAACAGGAATACTCAACAAATACAATTTGTATTTAACTTTGATGAAGAAATGAAAAACATTATTGTTGGTGTACATGCTAGAGATCAAATACCTCCAAAGATGTCAACTATTCCATATGGATATATCGTTAACACTGATGCAAGTAATCAACGAGGTACTCACTGACTGACTGTGTTTTGACAGTTTTGGACATTCACCAAAACTTTATAACTTCCCATTTGAATTAAGTTTCAATTCAAGAAGATTGCAGAGTAGTTATTCATTTATATGTGGACATTATTTTTTTATATATTACTTACTAAACAGATGTAGAAACATTTCTATGAAAACAATTGTAAATACATTTGGAAGTAATTATAATGATAATGTTTCTTATGTATCGAAATATATAGAAAACGCATTTCCATTTTGCTTTTCATTTAATTGTAAAAGAAATTCACAAACATGTTGTTCAGAATTATCTAAATAAAAATTGATGCTATGATTTAAATTTTGTTATTTCATTAAAATGATCGAGAAGTGGTGGTTGAAAGAAAGTTTAATCAAGTTGCATAGTCCAACAACAGTTATGGTTTGTGGACCTTCGGGAACAGGCAAAACTTATTTGACAAAAGAAAAAAAAACAGAAAATGAAAAAGGAATGTTTACAACACCAATAAGTAACATTAAAGTGTGTTATGATACTTGGCAACCCATGCTCGAAGAATTAAACAGCAAAATAGAGAAATTAAAGATACAACAGAATCAAGCACACACGCTACATATTGAGACATTTTACTTAATATAGACACAGACGGGAAATTGGCAACTAAGCTATACGACAAACGCGACGATTTCGGCTTTCCCATTGTAAATTTTTCACATTTAAGTAGTAATATCCCTCAGTCACCCGCATATGGAGTTTGTATTTCACAAATGATCCGATATGCCGGGGCGTGTACAACATATGAAAATTTCGTATACAGAGGTAAACTACTCACTGACAAATTATTGACACAGGGATATCAAAAACCGCGTTTAATGTCAACGTTCCGCAAATTTTACGGTCGGTATAATAGTCATTGTTGCGATTACTCTGTTTCACTAAGTGGAATGTTGAGTTGCCTTTTCATTGGCGATTGTTGAGACGTCTGTACCAATTGTTACGAGGATTCACACCTCAGGTATTTCATTGGACTTGACTTTGGACTCACGGTGGGTGTGACCGGTCGACAGGGGATGCTTACTCCTCCATGGCACCTGATCCCACCTCTAGGTTTCCAGAGGTCCGTGTTTGTCCATTTTTACCGAATTTGTATCTATTTCCTGGACATTCTATTGATTTATACTTTGGTATCTGAATTTTTTTTTATATTTTCATCACGGATTACCGAATGAAAGATTTCAAGAATGGGGCGATATGAACGGACACAACTTAGTAGTCATCGATGATTGTATGGCAGATGGAGTTGATTCTCCATTGCTAATGAAAATGTTCTGTGTAAGTTCTCATCACAAAAGTATCAGTATACTATTTTTAGTACAGAATGTGTTTCAAAAAGGTAAAGTGATGAGAACTCTAAGTTTGAACAAGCATTACTTTATCTTGTTTAAGAATTATAGAGATCAATCACAAGTTGAAACTTTGGGGAGACAAATTTTCCCAAGACAAGTCTCTTTTTTCCGAGATGCCTATCTGAACAAAACATCAGAGAGGTATGGATATACTAATAGATGCCAGTCCCCATGCGCCCGATATTAATATAATAAACGATTCTAACATCATATCACCACTTCGCACAAAGATATTGCCTGGAGAAAACACTATTGTATATAAGTATAAAAAATGACAAACTTTATTATCTTTTTAAAGGATGCAACGAAATCACAAGTATGGTTGATACAAAATAGTTCTATTAAACAACTTCAGCTTCTTATAGAAATATTTATAAGGCAGTGATGGATGTTTTCGACTTGCAGCCTGGTGATATAAAGAAATTATCAAAATATAAAATATTTAATGTTATTCGTGCAGCATTTGACTTAACACATAGACAGCGAAGAAAAAGATTAACTAAATTATCCATCCTGATAAAACATTATCAACAATGAATGGCAAGGGAATTAGTATTACTACCAAAATCTGAATATGATGCATTTGTATATGATAAAGACGATTTGGAAAGTAATAAGAGTAGTGAAGAAGTAAAGGAATTCACGAATGAACACATTGGAAAAGACGTACACGGAGATATGAATCAAATCATTAAAGAGAATGACAAAAAGAATAATAGTGAAAACATACTACATAAAACAAAGGGACAAAATGACGGAAAGCATGAGAAAGG
This sequence comes from Atrina japonica, assembly GCA_030159075.1. Taxonomy (NCBI): domain Eukaryota; kingdom Metazoa; phylum Mollusca; class Bivalvia; order Pterioida; family Pinnidae; genus Atrina; species Atrina japonica. The sequence continues at coordinate 316,217 of BROG01000732.1, read as the reverse complement.
AGAAAACATACGTGAAAGCAATGAACACAGAGAAATAAATATGGAATTTTGAAAGAAAGCCTTTCACATATAAATAATTCTCAAGAGGTAAGAAAATCGAAACTTGTTAAGAAATAAAAATATGTATGGTGGACAATTATTTGTTGTGTCTACACCTGAAACTTTTATGAAGTCATTTCATAGCGGTGCTGTCAAGCGGAAATGGTTATCATTTAAAATTTAAACATACTTTAAGTGCAATGAATGACTTTGGAAATATATATTAAGCCACTTCTCATATATTTACCGTATAAAAGCCATTTGATTCACGTTTACAGCTTACATGTAGATGATGGCTGAAGAAGGTTTCCTTAAGGATCAAATGAAGAAGTTGTGTGAAGGTGATGATAATGCCAGATAAATATTTACAGGTTTAAAAAGAGCGTTAGATCCCTTGAGTAGTGAAAATACAACGAAAAAGCAAAAAACTTTCACCAAGGGAAAACAAAATACCAACGAAAAATGATCTACAGACAAAGGATAATATGACTGAGAAGGAAACCGATTGTAACCAATTTAAATGTGATGTTTGCAACAAAAGATTTTCAAATAAACGACATTTTAAAATACATTCCTCAAAAAAAGAAAACTGTGAACTTTGTGGAAAAGAATTTTCTAGAAAAGACAATTTGAAGCAACTTCAAAAACGGATGCATGCGAGCAATGAAAGTAAAGTTGTCAAACATTTAGAAACATTTGAAAAAAAAATCCCTCACCTATTCCGGAATCATGCAATATTGAATCATCTATTGCTGGAACATCCAAGATTTGTTCTCCTATTGCTGTTACATCCAAGATTCATTCACATGTTAGTGAACCATCCAAGATATATTCGGTTATTAAGGATCCTATTTCGGCAAGGTACTTTTCAGGTGTTCAATCTGATAAATTTAAAAGTTAAAAAACACACATAGACATCAATTTAGTGAGGTAAGCAGTTTGAATAGAACAGCAAATACAAGGAATTATTATCCCAATGAATATGATGAAAATGATTTATTTACATTCTTTGGAAGTCTTAAAATTAAAATAATGAAACACATTAAGGATAGACGTTTGGAACTTAAAAACGTGAAATCGTATTTATATTTAGAAGATGAAGCAGAAAAAGAAACAAATGGAGGAAAGGTACAAGCATATCCCCATTTTCGTAGTTTGAGTTATGTATTATTATCTTCAGAAGAGTTATCAAAACATGACTTAAATGAAGCTTTACAAAAATTATTTGCTGCTTTTGAAGAATTTATGAAGGGAGGTTCAAACTGGGTTCTCAAAAGAATAATCAAATTAGAGGTAAATACGGTTCCTTACTCACTTTTATGTGGTTCATCTTACATACCAACTCCTTTCAGCTTTCACAATGATATTTTAAACATAATGAATATGGATCAGAAATGTTTTCTATGGTCAGTTCAGTGATTGGATGAAGAGATGCCAGATGTTGTTGCTGAAGAGATGCCAGATGTTATTGCTGAAGAGATGCCAGATGTTATTGCTGAAGAGATGCCAGATGTTGTTGTTGAAGAGATGCCAGATGTTGTTGCTGAAGAGATGCCAGATGGTGTTGCTGAAGAGATGCCAGATGTTGTCGCTGAAGAGATGCCAGATGTTGTAACCGAAGAGATGCCAGATGTTGTTGCTGAAGAGATGCCAGATGTTATTTCTGAAGAGATGCCAGATGTTGTCGCTGAAGAGATGCCAGATGTTGTCGCTGAAGAGATGCCAGATGTTGTTGCATGTTTTTGTTTTTGGAATCAAAGAAAATGAAATATTTCCAATTTATACAACTAAAATAAAATAAGCAAAACACCACGTCAATCTTTACTGTCTTACCCAGGACAAGAAGTCTCACTTGTGTCTTATCACAAATCTTAATTATGTTTTAGAAAGAACTATGAGTAATAAAAAACAACATTTTTTTGTCTTTTTTGTATGCAAGATTTTAATAGACAGGACATTAAGCGAACACATTATATATTGTTCAAAGTATGATGGACAAAATCTTCAATATCCTTCTGAATTGGGGAATATTTTAGAATTCAAAAGTTATGAAAAAATTGAAAGTTCCTTTTTGTATTTATGCAGGTTTCGAATGTTTTGTTTGGAAAATTGATACTTAGGTTACCTGACCCAGCTAAATCTAGTACAACCAATGAAACCATGTTTGAAGCATGTTCTTTTGGTTACAAAGTTGTTTGCATGAATGATCGCTATACTAAGCCTTATGTGATATATCAAGGTCCCAATGTAAATGAACCATTTCTCAGGAAACTATTGGAAGAAGAAGTGTATACCAAAACGATATTGAGTGATATTGAACCTTTGATATGTCAGCTGAAAATGACTGTGATTTTCAGAATTCTACCTCATGCCATATTTGTGAAAAACCATTTCAATAAAAACCATTAAAGTAAGAAATCATTGTCATCTAACAGGCAAATTTAGAGGTGCAAGTTGTCAGCATTGTAATCTGAAGATTAAGTATCTAAAAAAAACTTTGACAGTCATTTAATAGCAGAAAGTTTAGAAATGTTTAAAGAGAAAAGTATCAAATGTATACCTATAAATATGGAGAAATACATTGGATTCCCCCTTGGAAATTTAAGAATCATTGACTCTTTTCAATTCATGCCACAAAGTTTAGAGGAACAAAAACATTATTTCGAATCAAGTGGGAAAGTTTGCCAGTTTTCTTGAGGATGGTCGGTGGTCTTTACCAGGGTAACCGGGGTTTCTCCTCCACCAATAAAAACTGGACGCCATCATAAGACTGAAAGATTGTTGAGTATGGCGTAAAACAAAAAATCAAATCAAATCAAAAACAAAAACAATCTTGCTAAAAATGGTTTATCAAAATTCAAATATTTTACTGAAAAGGATAATAAAAACATAAAAAGTATGGGTATACTTGAAAATAGATGTTTTACTTTTAGCAGACATATTTGAAATTTTTAGAAATATGTGTGTAGACTATTATGGACGGGAATGTTGACATTTTTATTCCAGTCCCGGTTTGGCTTGGAATGCTGCTCTAAATGACCAAAGTGTGTCTAGAACTCATAACAGGTCCCGATATGTATCTATTTTTTGAAAGTGCTGTGAGAGGTGGAGTGTCTATGATTTCAACCAAATACTCTAGAGCAAATAACCCTTATGTGTCAGAAATATATGATGAAACGAAACCAAAGAAATATATATTGTACACTGATTGTAACAACTTGTATGGTAAAGCCGTGATGGAACCATTACCATTTGGCTTCTTTGGCTGGGTTAAAGACGTTTATGATTTCAATTTGCAAGGGGTACCCAGCGATAGTGATAAGGGTTATCTCGAATACCCTGATGAATTACATGATCTGCACTCCGATTATCCTCTAGCTCCTGAAAGCCTCACAATATCAGATTCAGAATTATCCAACCATAGTAAAGAACTGTGGATGGAATTAAACCCTAACAGTAAACATACCTATGAAAAATTGTGTGGTAGAATAAAAACAAAACAAAAAAATGATTCCTACTCTATAACAAAAGTCAAAATACATTTAACATTATAGACATTTACAGTTATGTCTAAATTTGGGGATGAAAGTTACACAAATTCACAGAGTACTAGAATTCCTACAAAGACCGTGGTTGAAACAGTTCATAGAATTCAACCGTCAGAAGCGTAAAGAAGCTTTGAATGATTTTGAGAAAGATTTTTTTTCAAATTGATGAATAACGCAGTATTTGGAAAAACGATGGAAATGTAAGAAATAGAATTGATATCAAATTAGTGCACACACAAAAATATGTAGCGAAACCTTCTTTTCAACGGCTGAAAATATTCAATGAGACTTTAGTTGCAGTAGAAAATTTTATAATAAAATTAGTGCTAAATAAACCCATTTACATTGGTCAGTCTATGCAAGACTTTCACTATAATTACATCAAGTATAAATATGGTAACAACGAAAAGCTTATGTTCACTGATACCGATTCTTTATGTTACGAAATTCAAACTGATGACATTTATGATGATATTTCTAACGACAGCCATCTATATGATTTATCCAATTACCCCACCGATCACCCTGCATATGACTCAACCCATTAATTACGCTTCTGAGTGGTTCTCTGTTTTCTAGTAATCTGAGATTGAAGATTAAAAAAATGATTTTTACTCGTAACGACAATAAATACAAACGGAGTTGCGTAATATTCAAGGCAACCTCAAATGAATAAATTCAACATATTGGTTGTTGTCATCTCGTATCCATCACAACTCGTACCTAAGTGAATTAGTTGACTCGTACCCATGTTTAAGCTGACTCGTGCCCATCGATTAACTCATTCGTGCCCATCGCCTGTTTGATTGTAGGTATACATGTATTTACTAACAAGATAATTATCATAATGCCGTTTGGTATTGAATTGGTATACAACTATCTGTGGAAATGAACTGGCTTCAGAAGTACTTTGCTGACAGAGGCATTGTCCACTTCACAAAACGTGAAAGAGGGATTAAACTTTGATTATCTTGCGGTTGATTCTACTAAATATTTTGGTTATGACAATTTTTATGAAAAAAATATTTCAATTCCCCACTGGATACCCGTGGTAGGATAAAAATATTCTTGTCAGTGTAAATTAAATGTCGCTTATTCATTCTAAACTAAAATTTGAACGTGTCCAGATCAAGGAACGGTTCACGAGACTACATCTCGCCAGGTTATATGAATATAAGGTAAAGGGGCCGTTACAAATTTTTAGCTTTTGGTGATTTGATTTTGGTTTCGAAAACAAAGAAATTTAGAACCCCGAATGTGCATAGATGTTTATATAGATGGGCGCCCTCATAGTCGTAAAACCACGGTCCGGAATCGCTATGCACTTGCCTTCATGTACCTGAAATCACTAGCTAATGAATATTTATAAAGGAGTAAGTGCATTCAATTTATCCACTCACAGTACTGGTGATCGGCAACGGAAGTTATAGCGAAGTCCGTTGATCTAATACAATTCTGATATTGTTTAATAGCCTCGATCTGATTAACTGGCGAATGCGCGAGCACCGTTTACATGCATTGGCTGAGGCTTCATGAATAATAAAAAATATGCACGAATGATTTCGGGCACATGAAACTACGAGTAGGAAAGAGCACAACGAATCCGGACCGTGGTTTTACGACGACAGGGCTACCTATACTGTTTGTTTACAGTTCATGGCAAATTTAGGACTCGCTATGTCAGATTTTTCAGTTGTTTATATGACAGGAAAAGAAATTATTAGTGGATCGTGCGCGTCAAACTTAGTAGTTGTTTTAGAGAAAAACTTTAAGGAAATTTCATACTATTTGTAGACATAGGTCATCGTCATTGCGCGGTTGGTAGAACTTCTTATGTGCCATCGAAAACGTCGTAATTTTCAAACGAAATTTTTTGCACTGCTTGCAAACAACACAAAATTGTCATGTTATCTTATAGCTATAATTTCAGCCTACTACAAGGAAGTGACGTGTAACTTGTACGCGACATGGTTGTCATTATTAACTGTTGACATTTTTTTTGATTCTATTGTGAAAATAACAAACCGAAATTCCCACTTTGGTTATTTTTCTATGTGCTTGAGAAATCCTGGTGTCAAGTTTCTATGTGTAAAAAAGTATCACTGTGCCTTTAATTATTTTGGTAGAATCCGTAACTGTTATCTTAGAAAACGGGTAATTTTTTCCACACTGGTATGGGTCAATGGAAGACCTTTTTGTTAGAGTTGATTCTTTGAACTCTTGTTTACCGTTTTTTGTCATAATAGTATGCAATTTTTTCCTACTTCAGGACCTTTTTGGAACTTCATGTTAAACAACTTTTCATGTTAAAAACTTTTATATATATATGACCTGGAATCGAGATACCATTCAGTGCTAGATGTCAGATGTGAAAAGCAGCCTACAAGGAAGTGACGGCACTTGTAGTCATTACAAGAAAGGATTCCAACATCTATCAACAATTAAATCCCAGGAGAAGAAATGAAACGCGATATCATTGAATGTTGTCAATGTTAATATTACGAAAGCGTAAGGAATCCTGCACGACATTCTGTTGGGATCACATGATATGAACACTAACTATTCGACAAAACTGTAAGGAATGGAACAAACCGAAATTCCCACGTAGAAAAATGATCGAGACCGGGTAGTTTTTCTATGTGCTTGAGAACTAAGTCATCGGTGTAACCATAAGTCCTACGTTATTGTGTACAAATTAGTAAAACGATAGGTACGACTCTTCTAATTATTTTGGTTAAGAATCAGTCACCTGTAGGCATGACTTAGCCAAAGAGGATACGAGTTGAGTTGGGCACGCATTGAGATGGTTTACCAACATTCCACAAAGACGTAAACACGTTCCCATGCAGGTAGCAAACAAACAAAACACACAAAAAAAACAGAAAAAGAAGAAAGTCTTCTTTCCACATTTGTAGATGGTTCTCATGTGAGCGATTGAGGCCCTCTTGAACCTCTTGTTTATTTATATTAGCTCTTATTTTGAAAAACAATACCTAATTCTTGCCCTTTTTACATAAGCATCTTTTTTATATTTAAATAGAGTTGAATGATCTTGTGTCGGATCGGATTCTATCTGTAAGTAAAGTAACTGCATAATTACATTCTTTATAGGACTTTTGCTTGGTCACTGGCCTATGTAATCTGAATTATACACTATGTAAACTAAGTTTTATCAGTCATATATAATGGTGCTACCTGGAAAATGTAACTTGTAGTTATATATTTTTTATAATATACATGTGATTATACTTTTGGGGTAAATAAATTGTTTATTTTATGATTGTCTGTATTTTTTTTGTATTTTTTAATTAACAAGAAAAAAGGAATGATATAGATTCACCTATGGTGGTGGCTTTTAATATACCTACAGTGGCTTTTAAAGTGATATAATGACAATGTCACAATGATTATTTTTGTCCTCTGACATATTGTTGAGAATATGATAAAATGTGTGTTCAAATGCATTATCAAACACGTAAAACGTTTTAAAAGATCTTCTTTTCGAAGTTATTTGTTTTATTAGAATTTAAGTTTTCCCGTACCTTAAAACTCCAGAGGTATTTCCGTATGCAATGACCTTTCAGATAAACTCTTTCGCCATATCAAATGTACTTCGTAAAACAGTCAGGGGATCTCCGTCCTTTACGCGCTCGGACTATGCTAAGGACGATTTTTATGTGTTCTATATTAAAATACAGGACGTGAATTTTATTGGAAAGTGCATGTATTATGTCAAATATATGCTTTCCTATGGTATTTTAAATACCTGAGAAAATTGGGTGAATATATGAATAAATATATCAGGTCACTAAAAGAAATTTGTCCAATCTTTAATGTTACCCTGAATGCTGACGTTGACAAAATCAAAACAATATAACTGTGGAAAGTATGCATACCTCATGTTTTACAATCGTGCCGTCATGTCCGGTGGAGCTGCATGACCATATGTGTCAAGAATGATAAACCGAAAAAGCCTTGGCATGAGTTAAAGATGGGTCGAGATCATCCGATATACCCGACACGTATTTCTGTATAGAGTATTAAGGAATCCAACGTAAAACAATTTACTTCGGTATAGCCGTAAATTCGCTAAATCCGTGTTCGCTATTTTCGCTGTTTTAATCTATATAATCATGACATGAACTTTATATTACAGATTCATTACTCATTTTTAATGACGCGGGCATCATTCCCAGACCAGGGGGAGAATGTGACAGTGATAATATTAGATAAATTTGAAATGAACATAATAACAAGACGCCCAATGGGTCTTAACGGTCATCTGAGAAAAATTTCCTGACAGGTCTGGTTAAAATTAGTCTACTGCTTCTTGAGAAGAAGTCGAAAATGTCTAAAATTTGACCAAAAAACTTGTATTTTCTATTTACTTAGGTGTCTGTGACCTTCACCTTTGATGCCATGACCTTGAAATTTTGTCAAATTGATCCTTATAGAATTCCAAACAATTCTCTCATATTATTCTTAACAACTCTCTCATATATATTTGTATTCAAAAGGCAATCAGTTTTTAGTTATTAAGCCATTTGTATACAACTGTACCCTATGTTATTCAAACGCCTCCTAGTCCTTTATCATTTTCTTTCGCAAACTCTGTAGGTATTTACTTATCAATCATTCATTCAAAATTTGAAAGTCATCTGATCATTGGTTCATGAGAAGAAGGTTTTTAAAGATGTGCCAAGCTTTGGTCTTTTCGGTCCCTTTCAGGACCCTATGGGTCACAGCGCCTTTTCATTCGCTAACGCTATGCGGTTTCACATGGGGATACTTTATACCAAGTTTGGTTAAAATTTGTCCCCTGTTTCTTAAGAAAAAGTCGAAGATTTCTAAATGTTTACAAACAATACGACGACAGACAAAAGAATATCGCAATAGTTCACCGAGACGACCTGGCTCATTCGGCAGCGCGCTCGACTCGTGGTCGTGAGTTCGAGTCCAGCCGGCGGCAGGTTGGTTTCCTGTCCTTCGGACTGATACAGTAAAAACCGAGGTCCCGTGTCACAGTAGGTGTCGGAACGTTAAAAACCCCTCACTGCTCAATGGCCGTAGGTGCCGAGCATAGGCACTGTCTTTGGTGACGTCTCCATACGAGTGAAAGATTCTTGAGTGGGACGTTAAACAACAATAAACAAACAAACAAAAGCAATAGTTCACCGTGAGCCTTCAGGTCCTAAAAAATCCACTTCAAAGAGGAAATAACTCCCTTATGTGTCGACCTGGCAATTTCTGCCCTATTGACGTTTTTGTAGATCTTTGCGTGCTGAACATTTTTCTTCATTCACTTACTTTCTATATATTATACTTTTCAAGGTAATAGGACAAAACTGTCCAAAACATGAGAGATCCACTTAAAAGAGGAAATATCTCCCATAAGAGTCGACCCGGCAAGTTCGACCCTGTTAACTTTTTGGAAATCTTTGTGTGCTGATCATGTTTGCTTGTTTCTGTCTTTCTGTCCATCTATCATGCATTTCAAGATAAAGTAAAAAAAAGCCCAAAACATGAAAAATCTAATTAAAAGGGGAAATAACTCCCATAAGGGTTGACTGATAATTTCAGCCCTTAGACATTTTTTGTAAAGTGCTGAACTTTTTTTTGTAAACAAACGTGCTGAACTTTTTGTTTCTTTCCCTTTCTTTCTATCTATTATACTTTTCGAGATAATGGGACAAAACTGTCCAAAACATGAAAAATCCACTAAAAACGGAAATTACTCCCATAAGGGACGATCCAGCAATTTTGGCCCTGTTGCCTTTTAGTGGATCTTTGTGTGCTGAACATTATTTACTTCCTTAACTTTCTCTCTGACATACAATTCAATAAAACATAAAAAACAGTCCAAACATGAATAATCCACTTAAAAGGGGAAATAGCTCCCATAAGGGGGCCACCTGACAACTTCTACCCAATAGCTTTTTCGTGGATATTTGCGTGCTGAACATTTTTGCTTCTTTCATTTTCACTCTATCTCTTATACTTTTCAAGATAATGTCAAAATCATGAAAAATCCACTCAAAAAAAGAAATAACTCATAAGGGTCCACCTGACAATTTCCACCAAAATAAAAAAAACCACTGCTATATACCAAGTTTGGTTAAAAGTTGCCCACTTGTTCTTGAGAAGTCGAATACTCGTAAATGCTAACGACACGACGGATGACAAGAGATAAAAGACGACCGCAATAGGTCAACCTGAGACTCAGGTGACCTGGAAACAACTTTGCTCTTTACATGTCTTATTAATTCAATACACAAAAAAATACAATGTTTGTTTTGTCATGTCCTGTTGGCCAATGTGTTCTGTCCATGTATGGCCATTGTATTTTGTCTATGTGTGTATGTGTTGCCTACTGGATTTGTACTGTGCATTGCTTACCTGTTTATTATTATTATTATTTTTTTGCGTATTAATTAATTACCGTAATTCAGGAGATAGAGTAGTTTGTCTAAAGAGTTTATATTGGTCATTTATATTTGTTTTATTGGTCAGTATGTTTCCGTCGAGTTTAAACTGGGTAGATATTTTCTTTGGGGTAGCAGACAAAGAACCTTACTGACAGACAGTCAGACATTAAATTTTTATTAACTTAAATGTAATAAAAATCAAACATTTGGTAAGTTTCATTCATTCGCTAATAGTTCTATATTCCAAATTCACTTCGTTTACAATGGAAGTTTTATATAGTAATTATTGAATAGCAAATTAATTGGAAGAATATTAGAAAATATGTTTTAAAGTGCGGAGAAAAGTAAGTATATTTTTCTGTTATTGTTTGAATATCCGAATGGTTATTTTAACAACCGGAGATGTGTATAATATATGTTTTAGTTGTTTGTTTATTGTTACTCGGCACTTATAGCCATTGAGCAGTGAGGGTTCATATCTTCGTACGATTCGTCTTGGGTGCGAGTTTTCCATGTAACTTCACCCAACCAGCAAATATCGCGGAAATCAGCGAAGATGATCGAAAAGTAATCTTGTTTCAGTTTCCTTTGAAACAGAAAAAATATTGATGATTTTTTTTTTTTTTTTTTTTTTGCATCTGCACTATGTTTTCGACGGTAAATCGTATTGTCGGGTGATTTTTTATGGTATACAATCGTTTCATGATTATTACACACTTTCCGAAAAAATATTCCTAACTTAGCTAATGCTGCTTTAATATATCAACAAATCCTAATTTGCAGTGGTTACAACACAAAATTAATCATCATTTTTTTTATTCATTTATTTTGAATAATTAAATATGGAGTATCATTCACATAATTATGCATGTTATGAAAGACAAACAGAAGTCCTCAGCTTTATATTTTCTTTTCTCTTCTTGCTGAGGACAAAAGGGTTTATATAAAAAAAATTAAGATATACAATAATACAATCTAATATACAACTTAAATAATGTTCTTTACAAGTGACAAGATTACTGTAATCTTGGTGCGTTTGTATAGCTCTCTCTCTCTCTCTCTCTCTGTATTTGGTTTATCAGACATATGAAATCCTCATACTCCCTAGCCAGGGGGAGTTGTAGAGGTTGATGTTTAAATTCTGGTCAAATGCCATAATAAAATATTTTAAACAACCAAAAAGAAAACAAACAAACAAAACAATTTCCATTTAGACAACAATTAGATGGTGATCTCTTTACGTGTGTTTAGAGCGGACCTGGCCAGGTCGGTTGTGAGTTCGAGTCCAGCCAGCGGCATGTTGGATTTCTGTCCTGCGGATGAGACAGTAAACACCGAGGTCCCTGTCACAGAAGGTGTCGGCACATTAGAAAACCCTCACCGCTCAATGGTCTAAAGTGCCGAGCATAAGCAAAAATAATAAATGTAAATTTGTAGCTAAATACGTCCAGGAATATCCATTTTACAATGAATAAAATGCATATTATTTTAGAAGTTTAGAATATAAATCAAGGTATTTGAGCGAAATATGACTTAAGTATAAAATAATCGGCTGGTACAGAAATTCCACAACTCAGACGGTCCACCAGCAGTGGCGATGACCCCGTGGTTATAAATATCATAAATAAATACCAACGTTAATCAAAATAAATCGGTAATGCATCCTGCCCACTATACTGACGATAACTCCCATCAAACAGAGTTCCTAAAAAATTCAGTTGACGAAACAAAGTAATCAAAAACAAGATCATTGTACCGACCGTGATACTTGTCGGTGTTGATGTTAGTGTTAATGTCTGAAATGGTGACTTTCACATTTTTATAGAATTTTTATCTTTTTTCCTCCGGTGAATTTAGATCAGCATTACCGACCGTTTGCGCACTCAAAATATATTGAGGACAATAAATGGAAAAGAAATCGCCATCGAATATCTTATTTTAAAACACAAAAATATAACAGGATTAAACTAACATTAAATACAGAAAAACATTATATACTTTGTATTTTCCTAGGGGATGTGATATTTTGAACAAACATTAATATTTTGAAGCTTCAGACAGAATTTTTAATAGTTAAAACAAAACGTAACTCTGCATTCAGTTAAGCTGCCTTCTGAAGTGTCTGAGAAAATAATAAAACAGTTGTCGTCAAAATCTCAAACCTCCTGGTACAAGTCTGGAGGTCAAGTCCTTAGGATATACTCGGACTGGACAACCATTTTTTACCACTCCATTGAAATTATTATGGTCAATCATTATATTCACTTAATATTCAATCAAATTTGGTGTTGGAAATAAATCAATGAGCTTTTAATAATTTACTTTGACCATTAATTCATAACAGACTAATCTCATGTGCCCCAAGAGGCAGTACACACATCTCATTGGACAAACGCGGATTCCTGATGATCGAGAGGTCGTCGGATTAGATGCAATGGGGGACGCATCTGCCGTAAATCCACATCCACTGTGAGTCTACATCCACAGTGAATCTACATCCGCCGTGAGTCTATATCTGCCGTGACTCTATATCCCCTATAAGTCCAAATCCAATGAGTCTGTATCCGTCGTAAGTCTACATCCGCCGTGAGTCTACATCCGACGTGAGTCCACAGTCGAATTCCAATAAAAACACTTAAGGAATACATCCTCCTTAAAATCGGCGTACCGGATGTCTCATATATGAACAGATGACTAAATACAAATAAACTCCTACTAAGCGAAATCATAAAGTCGATTTTTTATCATAAGTTTATAAAATTGGCTAAAATAGATTTGAATTGAGACAAGTTCTTAATCACTACCTCCCCTCTCTCATACTTCACGTTGAAATCACGTGGTTCTTGACACGTGTTATGCCACCACCATTTTTCAATATCAAGGTTAGTATTCGGTTTTGTTTTGTCAAATGTGTTGATCTTTTCACATACAGAACAAAGACTGTCTGTGAACGTTTCTGATGAACGTTTTGCGGTATAGCGATCTTTTTGTCGTAACAATTTAATATACCTTTCTTTATCAGAGCCTATCTCTTTTAGATACCTACCAAGATGAGTCGGAGACTTGAAGTCATCAGTATATATTGCTCCTTCTTTTGGTAGATAGGCTTTGCTATTAAAGGCACCACGAACAACTGGAATAATATTGTGGTCAAAAGCATATATAAAATACAATTTTTCTGTCGTGTAATCTTTACATATTGCATTTTCAAAAGACAAATAAAACTTATATTTCTTTCCAACTACATCATGACATGTATCATTTTCGTTCCCTTTGTATATATCGCAATATTTTTCTCCACATTTTCCAAAAATATCAATATCAATCACTTTTTTCATTTCTTGCACGTATTGTTCTCTTTTACTGTCTGTTTTACAGTGACTGACAATCCAGGCAACATCTTTGTCTTTTTGATGAAAAATTGAATCGTAGTCTTTCTCTACTGGTGCTTTTCTGGGGATAATATCCCCGTATCCAAAAAATACATCAGAATCCCGTCTGTATGACATAACCATGTCGAACGAAGTTTTCCACTGTCGTTTTCTGCATGTGGGATATGTATTATAAGGATTTTCTGACGACGTAAATATCCACTTTTGAAATAACTCCTTTTTAGGTGGGTACAGAGGCAATGCAAAATGTTGGAAAATGACGACATCACACCTAGAAATTTCAGATCGGATTGTGGTCAGTCTACAATTTGTATAGTTGCACGTATCAAAGTTCTGTGTATTATAGCCTTGAGACATCCACTCCGGAGAGTTATAGTACAAGATGCATTTCTTCGTCAACATGTCAGGTGGTATGGTTACCTCGATACGTGAATCAGTATTCCTGTTCATAAAGTAACTGAAACCGAATATAACTACGACAAATATAAGGACTATCATGAGGTATACTCTGTATGGAAATTTGGCTCGAAAACGTCTGGTGTACATTGTGGTTTGGATCTGAAAAAGAAAAAAACACAAAAAATCGTAAATATTTGGTGCAAGGTAATGGAAAAAATAGTATTTAAATGTATTCACTAAATATTATTGAATTTTGCTGTAAGTAAATATAATCTAGTATCGAGTAACACAATTATAATCTCTCCATTACAGTAAAATTGTGACATATAGATTTTATTAAGCATATCTTATACAGAGTTATTAATTCACTGTACGCACGTAAACTGATATACTGTATGTGGTCGTCAGCTGCTAATGTGTAATGAAATTAATCTGATATACAATATTGATAAGTCTTAACAATCAGCACATCTGTTGAAATATACGATATGAATGTATGATTCACTTGTTGAAGTGTCCCTTATGCATTTGTTATTTTCAGTTCAAATTTTTTCCAGCGTAGATAAATTACATATATGCAAATTACAGACCATTGTGTGATTTGACCAGGTTGGCAGTCAGATTTTTAAAAGAAAGTATTGTGGAATGTGTGTGTTTTATATCTCTTCTGTTCAATGACATGTAGGTGTCACTATCTACAGACCAAATACCTGCTTCTTCATTGATGATCTGATCATCAATTACAGTATATTTCTTAGGCATTTTCTGCCACAAAAACTAATATTTATAAAAGTGCTAATTAATTATGTTATGTACTGAGGATAGTTTTCACTACAAAACCCAATATAAAAAAATCATCTTTAATTACAACATTTACTGTACCTAAAACTTAATGTTATATACAGTTTGTTTCTCTGTTTTCAACATTGTTGAATGTTTTTGAAAAGAAATTAACAGTAGAAACAAGCATGCAGTCTCATAAATGGTCAACAACACAGTTTTCAAAAGGATTTCAGATGTATTACAGTTGCTTTAATATGCAGGATCACCCTCACAAGGGTTAACCTGACAATTTAATTCATTACCTTTTCATAAATATTTGCATACTGAACATTTTTGCTCCTTTCTCTTTCTCTCTATCTATTATACTTTTCAAGACAATAGTACCAAACTGTCAAAAACACGAAAAATCCACTTAATGGGGAAATAACTCCCATAAGGTTCCACCGCACAATTTCGGCCTTATTAACTTTTTTTGTAGTTCTTTGCTGAACATTTTTGTTTTTTATCTATTATATTTTTCAAGATAATGTCAAAAAACATCCAAAAACATGAAAAATCCGCTTGAAAGGGGAAAACCTAACAATGTCCCCTATTGACCTTTGCTTGCTGAACATTTTTGCTTTCAATCTATTATAATTTTCAAGATAATGTCAAAATAAATCCAAAAACATGAAAAATCCACTTAAAAAGGGAAATAAATCGCATTGGGGGCAAACTGAACATTCAGCCCTATTGACGTTTTCCTAGATCTTTGCATGCTGAACATTTTTGTTTCTTTCACTTTCTCTCTATCTATTATACTTTTTAAGATAATAGGACAAAACTGTCAAAAAACAAGAAAAATCCACTAAAAGGGGAAATAACTCCTAAAAGGGGTGACCTGACAATTTCGGCCCTATTGACTTTTTTTTGTAGATCTTTGTGTGCTGAACATTTTTTATTCTTTCACTTTTACTCTAGCTATTAAACTTTTCAAGATTTTGTCAAAAACATCCAAAAACATGAAAAATCCACTTAAAAGGAGAAATAACTCCCATAAGAGGCAACCTGACAATTTCAGTCTTATTGACTTTTTTGTAGAACTTTGAATGCTGAACATTTTTGCTTTTTCAATTTTATTCTACCTATTATACTTTTCAAGATTATGTCAAAAAAACATCCAAAAACATGAAAAATTCAGAAAAAGTGGAAATAAGGGGCGACCCGACAATTTTTACCAAAATGAAATAGTTGTAGATTTTTGCAAGTCGCTCATTTTAAGGTATCAGTTTTTTCTCTAGCTTTAACAATTTTGGAGATACGCGTATTAAATCAAAAATAACTGCTGACACATTCATTCTATATTGAGCCATGGCAGCTATGTTTGGTTCTAGCCCCTTTCCATCTGCAAACTTTATGCGGCCTTATATGGTTATACTTCCTGTCAAAATTGGTTCAAATTGGTCCAATGGTTCTGGAAAAGTAGTCAAAAATGTTGAAAATTTTACCAAAAAAAATATATATTCTCCATTTAATTAGGTGCCTGTGACCGTCACCTTTAACCCCATGACTTTGAAATTTTGTCAAAATGATCCTCAGATATTGTAGATATTAACTTAACAATCATGCATACTAATTTTGAAACTTGTCTGATTATTGGTTCATGAGAAGAATATTTTTAAAGATGTACCAAGTTGTGGTCCTTTTAGGCCCCTTTTAGGGTCCCTATTGGTCCTATCTCTTTTTCATTCGCAAACTTTATGTGGCTTCACATGGGGATGCCATATGCCAAGTTTGGTTAAAATTGGCCCACTGGTTCTTGAGAAGATGTTTAAATGCAAAGGTTGACAGATGGATGACACCGGACGCCGGATCTTTGGCTATAGCAATAGCTCACTTGGACCTAAAATTGAATGAAAGTTAGAAAGTCTAAAAAGACCTCAAAAATGTGTCAAAATTTTATTTTCCAATTTCAACGAAATTAACAAACTTGAATCATACATCTATGTAGATCACTCGTATATATTGTATATTTATAAATAGTATTCGTAGAGAAAAATATGTGTCATTCTGGGATATAGCAGTAGCTTAGGCCGAACTTGTCCTGATTTTAAGCGGTTTCCTGAGTGAGTAAAATCTAAATAAATCCCTTTGGAGATTCTGTCGTGTTGCCCCGCCAGACAGAATCTCCAAAAGGATTTGGGTAAAGTCCTGATTTACCCCCCTCCCCTATAAAATCGCTTAAAATAGGCACAGAAAATTCGTCAAACTTATTTATGCCTTATGCCCCAATACTGTAGATGGATTGGTAATATATCGAAGAGTTACAAGAGGCCGTATTATGAATTTGCAGTTCCTTGATAGACCCCTAGTGTCATGTTACGTAGGTTCTGGCTATTATTTTACACTACTCGGATAAAATACTGTTAATATACGATGTTTCATTGAATAAATAATAGCGCCACGGTCAAAATATATACATGTATATTCTCAGAGATTGAGACGAAGTAATACTAATACTATATAAAGTTGTGACGGTAATCGAACGTTCCAGAAAGATCGTTAATAAAAAAATATTTTTTTGAAAACGGCAATAAAATTTTCTGAGTCGCGGTGATTTCCGTGGGTCGGTTGGTAAACAGCAAACAAACTTAATTTTATTTTAGGCCTAATTTCATTGTTATTTTGTCTAAAATATTTAATATGTTAAATGTTCAAACAGTTATCTATTTCAATACAAATTATTACTAATCATAAAGTTATACATTGTAATTTTATTAATTGCAGTCATATGATCCTCAGCCCTACATGTATAGTATCACACCACATTATTCTGAATAGTGAATATAGCCTTGTTCCATAAACAGATGATTGTCAAATGTATTTTTTATAAATTTTAAAAGAGAATTATTTTATTACATCATTGTAAATAGATATTTAAAATGTATTTATACATATACTAAAATATAATTTCATTTTGAATCAAATTTCATAATGGATATAATTTGCTGAATAATTATAGCTGAAGAATAAAGGGAGATAATTTATCAATAACTAATGAAGTAAAGGGTTATCTTTCTTTGCTAAAATTTAATTAAAATTTTACTATTGAATTATGTTGTACATTATTACATATTGTAGCATACAATGAGTCTGATCTATATATGTTTTATTATTTTATTCACTATACTGATAATTATTTATTTGTATTACAGGGTTTAAAAAATCCTAATTTAACATCTTTTCATCAAAATAAAGATTACAGGACCCTACAGATGTGTTCTTATTATAAGTGAAGAATTGCACCTGTTACAATAGTGTGATGTCAGACTCCGCTAAATATCTTTAAATACGAGGTTTACTTCAGCACTTGTCGAATCAGCCGACATTTTTGTTTTGAGATGTTCCCTTATGACTTCCGTTAATACTCACTTCAACGTAATTTTTAATGATTGTATCAAATATGTATCATGTACTTACCTACTGCAGTAGATTCCAAAAATGTTTATGTTCATGTTGTCTCAATGTACAATTCATGATAACTGATAAATTATGAAATGTTTTACAGTTTTACAGATGCATAACTCACGCTGTTGCCATCATTTGTAAACTGGAAGTGCGCACCAAACATGTGCAAATAGGTCATGTTTACACTTCCCTTACAAAACCTGTTTAGGCGGTCTTTTTAAACGTAAAGTAATTGTTTCTGAAATCGTTCCATTGTTATAATTGTATAAGCCATGGGGGTTCTGGAACAGAACAGAACTCTGTGTGGGGGGGGGGGGGGGGGGGGGGGGGGGGGGGGGGGGGGGGGGGGGGGGGGGGGGGGGGGGGGGGGGGGGGTGTCAAATATTTTATAAAACATAGGCGTGTGTCGGGGGGGGGGGGGGGGGGGGGGGGGGGGCTAATACTTTTTTTGCAAATATAGACATAGGACATAGACGTTTCTGGCGTGTGTATGTGTTTTAAGTTGGTTTAGCCCCCCCCCACTTTCAATTTGCTTCCGACGCTGATGAAACACATGTTGTATTTCTTGTTTTATTGCATAACTTTGGATGTTTATAATATTTATAACCATTAGGTGGTTGCCACTGCTGGTGAACCATTCGAGTCCCCGAGGGTATACATAAACCTAGTACCTGGTATTTCGGCACCAGTTTAAGTAATATTTCGCACTGATAGCACCATTTAAAATTCATAATTCTTCTAAAGCTGAGATAGCCATCTTTTTAAAGTGGTTACTCTTAGACGGATTTGGACAATAAGCATAGATTTATTATTTGGCCTTGTCAGTTGTCTGATAACACTTTCTCTTTGTAAATTCTATTTAAAATTGGAGCTCAGCTGATGAAGTCCAATTGACAGAAACGCTCGTCTTGAGCATTATTTCTTGTTTATACTATTTATAACCACTAGGTCGTTGCCACTGCTGATGGACCGTTCGAGTCCCCGAAAGTATACATAAACCTTGTACCTGGTATTTCGCTACCAGCTAATCATCTTATAGATCTACTAAAGTAATATTTGACACTGATAGCACATTTAAATTTGTAGTTTTTTTCAAAAACTGGGATGGCCATCTTTTTATAGTGGTTACTCTTAGACAGATTTTGATTATACGTTTAGATTTATTATTTGGCCTTGTCCGATACCATTTTTTCTTTAGAAAATGTATTTAAAATTGGAGCTCAACTGATGAAGTCTAATTGACAGAAACGATCGTCTTGTGCATTATAACTTTGGTATTATCAGCGATATATAAAGCTGACATCATGTTTATAATATGTATAACCACTAGGTCGTTTGCCACTGCTGGTGGACCGTTTGAGTCCCCGAGGGTATACATAAACCTCGTACGTGGTATTCCGGGACCAGCTGATAATCTTATAATAAAGTAATATTTGACACTGATAACACCATTTAAATTCGAAAATCTTCTAAAGCTAAGATAGTCATCTTATTACAGTGGTTACTCTTAGACGGATTTCGGCTATACATTTAGATTTGTCAAAATATTGTGACTTCAAAAATTCATAGGGGAGGGTCATTTTATCGCAGCCTCGATATTTTGACCCCCACTACCTAGTATGCAAATATTCAGAAATAATTATGGTTGGATAGCCATGAAAAAGTGATTCTAAATACGAAACAAGAGGGCCTCAATCGCTCACCTGAGAACCATCAATAAATGTGGAAAGAAGTGTGTGTTGTAAAATGAGAGTTCTGCGTCACTTTGCATTCAATGACCCCAATCTCTCTCGTCTAGTGGATTTAACCGTCTGGGAAATTCCCCGTCTTACCTGAGGGGCAATCGAGCGCGACGCAACAGTCGTGGGTATTGTAATGACATAATAATAAATTTGAAAATAACATAAGAAATAATATGACTAATTAAACATGGGTACGAGTGGTAAAGCATGTAAAATCAACGTTGATCAGTTTGATTTAAATAAGCTGACGATCCAGAAACCTAAAAAAGGTAAAAATGGGAATTTTTTCCTCGATATAGTATATAATTATTCAGCTGGTATCCATGAACCGCTTAGAATACAAACTCCCACATTACTATCGTATGGAGTGAGTGATACGTATACGCCCTATACGATATCACTAGCTTTCGATCACGATGATAAGTTCAAAGAAGAACAAGAAAAGTTTGAGGAGGTTATCCAAGAGATTGAAAAGTTTATTAGAAAAGAAGTCCAGAAGCACAGGGTTTTTTTTAAAGAGAATGGCAGAAAGAAGCCCATCGTCGTCGACGATCTTGCGCTCTTAAAAGAGGGGAAAAAGCATAACCTTATCTATGCAAAACTCAAAATGGATCAAGACAAACATAGAAACGACCTTCATGAAACAAACGAAGGGAGGAAAGGTTGATTTAAAACCATCGGATTACATAGGTAAAGCTTGCAAGGTTATTACCGTTTTGACATTTAGTTCTGTTTTCATCGGATTTTCAAACGAATCCATTAAAACCGTCTGTGGATGTTGTTGCCGTTAGGAAATTAGTTACGGCAAGCCAACTACCTAACCAGATGGTAGATGAAATCGAATACGAGCCTAATTCAGACGACGATGATGAATAAGTAAATGAAAATATAATAAACAAAAATTCATATATAAAAAATGACTCTTAAACAAATGTTCCGCAGCATTGGGATGGAGCCTAAGGAGATAACATCGTGTCAGATGCCTATACACGTGAAAAGGATTCGCGATTCTCCGTGTCCTCACGAGATCGTTCCAGATTCGATCTTTTGTGTCATTCACCACAAATACATGAAGAAACGCGAGTTTAGACCCTTGAAATTTTGTGACTCGTGCGGACTGTGGATGTCCGATTCTACTCGTCACACCACATGTTGTTCTTGCGATAACAGAAAACAGCGAAGTCATTATTATTATTTAAAGTATAGAGGACCTCCCCAGACGTGTGGAAGACCCCGCAAGTACTAATTTATATTTACAAAAATATAAATTAAATGTCACGAGGGGTGGCGAAGAGCGTCTAAAAAATCTGTATTTAATCTATCGTCTTCCGAATGAAAATATATTTTTGTTATTGTTCCAAACGATACATGACGATCTGGCATCGACTCGTCGTCGTGTTCGAAAACGATAAAATCATCATCATCTTCTTCTTCGATATCATATTTTTCGATATGTACTATATCGAGTGTCATTTATATTTACAAAAAATATAATTTATTGCATAAACTTGTACCCCGTCGGTTGTTCCGTCCGCAAGATTAGTTTGGAGTGTTTGCGCTGCGACAGCTCGTGCTTGAGACGTCTCTTCTCCTCGTCTGGAACGACGTCGTTCTCGTCCAAGCATTCGTTGTAGCTGAACTTGTCTTTGGTGAAGAAGAGCGCGACCCACTTGATCTGCGTGCGAAAATCTTTGGACGCGCTATTATAGCGTTGCGTCAATATCCACACGGACTGGTTGGCGTGTCTTCCCGAAAACGCCAACATGGACAGGGCGTCCGCTTTCTTTTTTATCTGCTTCGTGGCCGAAACAGTCGTCGATGATGTACAGCGTGGACGTCCCCTTGTATTTGTCGTAAAAGTGCCGCAGCGTGTCCTGCAATAGCTCCTCCCCTTTTTTCGACACGGGGTTGACGATGACGACCCGTTTGTCTTTCGGGTGTTTAACGTCGTCCCCAATCCACTTTCTCGATCGGTAGGCCTTGTTGAACTCGATCGAGGGACACAGGATCACGATGTGCTCGAAGACATCTTTGTATTCGTCTTCCAACAGATCGAGGACGAACTCCGTCTTTCCGCAACCGGTGGCGCCCACGATCATGGCGGAGTGAGGTTGTTTAATGTACATTTTTTATAGGATTTTAAATTTTTTAAGATATAACGCTCGCGAAACGGCCGTTCGACATGTTGATCTGTCCGTCTTTGACGACGAAGATGTAAACGTCCAAGGGATCGGTATCGGTTTCTGGCGTTCTCTCGATTCGGACGGAAACGCCTTCGCTGATGTTTTGAAGCCTGCGACCCGTGCCGTGGAGATGATTTTGGCGTACTTCAGACAGTCTTCGTAGCGCGAGATGTCGGCGGGTAGGTCGAGGCGCACCACACCGCGAAATTCAGCTGGTTCTGCCAGAATCCCTCGATGGGATGCTGGTACCACCGCTTCAGCATGGCGTAGTACTTAGGGGTGCCGTCCTCGAAGACATTCGGGTTGTCGTACTCGACGAAGATGTTCTCGAACAACGCACGAAACTTTTTGGTCGCGTTGACGTAGACGTCTAACGACGACAAATCCAGATTCTTCCTGTACTCGTACACGTTCATTCTTTTTTAGTTAAGATTTAAAATAGTTATATAAAAACAACATGTTGTATCTCGTGACGGACATCGGAAAACCCGTGAAACTCTCTCGACACATCGACAATGCGAACGGCGAGTGGTGCGTGGGCGTGAAGTTCGTTCGTTTTTACAACGGTCTGTACAACGTGCGGAAAGACGTGGAGATACGCTACACCAGACGCAGCGAGAGACCCAAAGTCCAAGTCGTGCACGCCGGGTCTTACACGTTTACCGATCTACGACGACTTCTGGCGAAATACTTCGAGAAGGTGTTCCTGGACAAGACCACCATGAGATTAAGAATCGACGGTAAGGGCGGTATGGCGGTGGAGATTCCGCCGGAACTCGGCAAGATTCTCGGCATCGGCGAGAACGTGTCTCTCGGCAGGACCATCTACCCGAGCAATAGCATCAACCTGCAACCGGTGGAACTCCTCAACATTCATCTCGACGAACTTGCCGAGGGAGTCAGAGACGGGAGGTCAAACGACATCGTCATGTCCCTGCCGTGCCCCAACGTGAAATTTTCCGAGTTGTACGAAAAAGACGTCGAACACCCCGTTTTCTTAAAGCCTGCGACCCGTGCCGTGGAGATGATTTTGGCGTACTTCAGACAGTCTTCGTAGCGCGAGATGTCGGCGGGTAGGTCGAGGCGCACCACACCGCGAAATTCAAGGTTCTGCCAGAATCCCTCGATGGCATCTCGGACCATTAGCATGGCGTATACGGGGTGCTCCTCGAAGACATTCGGGTTGTCGTACTCGAGCATGTTCGGAACATCGCACGAAAACTTTTTGGTCGCGTTGACGTAGACGTCTAACGACGACAAATCCAGATTCTTCGTGCTCGTACACGTTCATAGTTAGATTTAAGAAATAGTATATATAAAAACAACAGTTGTATCTCGTGACGGACATCGGGAAAACCCGTTCTCTCTCGATTCGACAACGCGAGACGGCGAGTGGAAAGTGGGCGTGAAGTTCGTTCGTTTTTACAACGGTCTGTACAACTTGGGGAAGACGTGGAGATACGCTACACCAGAGGGCGAGAGATCCAAAGTCCAAGTTGGCCACACGTTTACCGAAACGACGGTCGGTATGGCATGAACACGGAACTCGGCAAGATTCTCGGCATCGGCTGGAGAACGTGTCTCTCGGCGGGGAATCAGCAATAGCATCAACCTGCAACGGTGGAACTCCTCAACGTTCATCTCGTTGCGAGGGAGTCAGAGACGGTGACGACGACATGTCATGTCCCTGCCGTGTCCCAACGTGATTTTCGAGTTGTACGAAAAAGACGTCTTTTCTTAAAGTTGAGGATCGCATCTCGGAATTGATACGTCTAAAAGACGAGCACGGACATCCCGTTGACAATGACATCCCGACGTGCTCTTAGAGTTCAAGAAATTAAATCAAAAAAAAAAGAAGGTCTAGATCGGGATTTCTATTTACGAAGACTTGGAAAGGGAAGAACTCTTGGAAGACATGAAAGAGGTCGTCACCGCGTTGAAAAAACCGTCGCATCATGAACACGTTCCAAATTCGACGTGAACAAAAACGGACGACTCAGGTCGCTGGGCACGACGATGTTTTCAGTTCGACGGTCACGTCATTTGTCTTGGACTCTTGGGGGAACTGAACGTGACGCTCGTTGTGAACGACGTGGAATACAAGACCTTTCAGACGAAGACCGGCGAGGTCGTCCCGTTGAATCCTCCGTTGCGGGTGATGTCGGGCGACGTCCTCAACTTCGGCGTGAACAAAGTCGTTCAACGGCGTCGTCGTTCTCGACATATAAAAAATTCCTTTAAAAAAAGGGAAAGATGAGTAAAGAAAATGCATTGTACCCGACGTTAGAGAGCGATCCGCAACACTATCGTCTCAAACGCATCGGCGAGATCGAACAGACGTTTTGACTAGAGATCGAGACGCGGAAGAGCATCCATAAAAAGTATAAGCGGATCGTGAACACCGTCGACGGCGTCGACATGGCTCTCATCTCGGGAGGCGTCGTCGTCGGAGGACTCGGATTTCTCGTTCCCATCGCGGGATTGCCTCTCCAAATCATGGCCGTGGCCGTAGGTTCGGTGGGGTTGGCCATGAAAGGGATCAGACGATTACTGTTGAAAAAATCGGAAAAACACCTCAAGATCGTCAAACTCGCGGAGAGTAAACTCAACTCGATCTCGGATCTGGTGAGTCGCGCGCTCGAGCACGGAAAGATCACGTACGAATTTGCCACCGTGTCCCACGAGTTGACCAAGTATCGCAAGGAGGAGACCCAAAAAAAAGAGTCGAACCAAGAGACGGAGGACTTGCGCAAGCAGCTCCTAGACCTCGTAAGCAAATCCACTTCGCGTTAACTGTAGATTTTTATAAATAAAGATGAAACGTTTTACCGAGATGATGGTGTTCGCGTTGTTATCGTTTATCGTTTTATGGATTTTGCTCGTATTATTCGCGATATTATATATTTTACGCTTAGAACGTTATCACCGAACGGAAAGATGTTTGAGAAAACTTTTGCAGTCTTTATAAAAAAATGTATCTCTATTAAAAACGATGAATGTGGACGACGTATTAGCGAACGATTTGCCCGGCACGGATGTATCCGTCAAAGACAGACTGTCGGCCATCGTCGGGTCCGGACGCGCGCGTCAGTTTTTAGGCAAAGACGTGACGTCTTCCGAA
This sequence comes from Atrina japonica, assembly GCA_030159075.1. NCBI lineage: Eukaryota > Metazoa > Mollusca > Bivalvia > Pterioida > Pinnidae > Atrina > Atrina japonica. Next base: position 291,138 of record BROG01000732.1, on the reverse strand, counting down.
TTGGAAAAGATGAACGACAAGGAGGTCGAAACCCTGAGTCGTCTGTTACACACTCGACTGAACATGCGCATGGCTAAATCGATAGCCAATTCCCTCATCAGTCTGTATTCGCTAGGACTTAAACAGTTTTCGACATCAAAGACGAACCCAAACTGATCGAGGACTTGAACGAAGATCCCTTCTTGGACGCGGCCATAGGCGAAGTGTGTTGTAGTTTATATTATAAATACGGCGCGTATTTAGCACCTCTCAGTATAGCCGTCACGACTAGTCGTCACATTGCCAGATTAAAAAATCTGACAATATAGAAAAACACGATGAACCCGGAGGAATTACTAGAGGAGAAGAAGAAGAATCCAAAACGTCAGGAGGCGGGGAAGAAGGGTGCCCAACGTCGATGGGGCAAGAATGCTAATAGCAACGATAGCAATGCTAATAGCAATGCTAATGGCAACGATAGCAATGCTATTAGCAACGATAGCTGGAAATGGCTAGCGGGTGGACTCGCGGTTGTCGGAATTCTGGTCTACATCAACATAAAACCCTCACCCCAAGTCATTCCAGAACCACCCCAAGAATCGAATCCCAACCCCCATGAAATGTTATAAATAATTTTCTCTCGTATTAAAAAAAGAATGTGTGAAAGAATTTCAATCCACACCGCCGTCAATATGGCGTTGTTCGTAGCAATGGGAATAATGACGATGGCAACGCTAGTACAAACGATATCTGGAATGGTTGACGATAGGACTATATACGTTGATGATGGGGACGATGACGGTACTATCATTGTTAAGATCAAAGGGGATAACGACGATGACATGGCAGAAGTGACCGACGCTATCGATAAGGTGCGCGAAAGACGTTCAAAATAGGATTATATACGATGACAACCTTATAAATAATTTTCTCTCGTATTTAAAAAAGGATGAGTGAAAAAAAAAATTTAGTCAACACCGCGTATCACGCCGCCGTCACTACGGGGATTGCCATTGGATATGCGCAACTTATCAAGAAATTCTTTAAGATGCCGACGCCCAAGATGGATCTAGACCTGAAGGACTTCGGGACGATCCTCGCCGAATTTGCTGCCACCGAATACAGTAAGGACATGTTGGTCAAGAAGGGAATCATTCCCGCCGATATCATGAAATAAAATAAACCATTCATAAAATGGCAACGATCGCGATGATGGTAGGTGGTGCATTGGTCAACGCCCTGGCGTTTTCCGGATCGCAATTTTTATTTTCGAACCACGAGGAGCAGAAGAGACACGACGAGGCGATGGAAAAACTGACCAAGGTCAGAGACCAATGGAATCACGAACGCACGAAGCGATTAGATTTTTTAAATGAGAGAGTGAAAAAAGAAGGACACGCGCTGTACACCTACAAAGAAGTGGACGCCGCCATGTCACTCTACTCGCGGATGATGGACGAAGAGGCGATGGCTCCCGAACCGAGATTGAGCGATTTCTATCAACCCTCCGAAGAGCAAAAAGATAAAGAAATCCTCTTCGTGTTGGTGGGAACGGGACTCGTATTCTACGGCGTTAAAAAATACGTCGCCTAAAGTAAAATGGAAGAGATCTATTACAAACACTATTGGAAAGGAAAGGCGGCCATCAAGAAATTGGCCAAGGCGGCTAACGTCGAAGAAAGGGAGGCATTGGAGTTCCTGAAAAAACAAGACGTGTGGCAAATCTATCTACCCGCCCCCAAGAAGATCGTGCGACCCCGATTCCAAAACGTGAAAGAAAACGACATTCACCGGGCAGATCTATTGTTTTTACCGCACGATAAGGTGGGTAGGAAAACGTATAAATACGCTTTAACGGTGGTCGACGTGGGCACTCAATACAAAGAGGCAGAACCATTGACGACTAAAGACAGTAGAGAAGTGGCTGACGCTTTCGAAAAGATTTACGAACGACGTCTGACGTTTCCCAAATTACTACAGGTCGATCCAGGTCGTGAATTCATGGGCGCCATCTCCAAACTCATGTCTAAACATGACGCGAGAATAAGAAGGGGACGGGTCGACGTTCATCGCGACCAAGCCATCGTCGAACGATTCAATAGAACGTTGGGAGAACGGCTGTTCAGCTATCAATACGATTGAGAGATGAGATCCGAGGACAGAAACAGAGAATGGGTGAAACGGTTGTCCGACGTCGTGAAAGCGATCAACGACGAGACCGAACCTCCCGAAGCGATAAAGCCTTCCACCAAAGTTCGATCGCCGGTGGGTCCGTTTAACAAATTCAGATACCTTTATCTGCCGGGCGAGTTGGAAGGTGGAGAACGCAGGGCGACCGATCCCATCTGGAGCGTGGACAAACACGAGATCGATCGACAGTTCAGAATGCAGGGCATAGACGTCTATTACCTGAAAGAACCCGCTCCTCAGAGAAGTTTCGTTCGAGAAGAGTTGCTGGTGGTAGAGTAATTTATTATCCGTGTGGGATAATAAATTGTTTATGTAATGGCATACGTGTGAATGCGATCCTCCCGAATGCAGACTTTGGTGTCCAGGGGATCTAACGTCGTCTTTTCTTATCTGATCCCGTAGATGATCTGATTGAACGACCGGAGACTGTGCATCTCGTGCGACATCCTGACGTCGTGAAAGAGAGCCTCCTTGTAATCGCGAAAGCCTATCTCGTTTTTCAAGACGCATCGTCTCACGCCTTTCGCTCGTTTGGAAACGCTATCGTCATCCATCAACGTGGCGTACATCTTGGGTCTCAAGCCGACGTATTCTCTGATGAGTTTTCCTCTGCATTCGTCTTTAAACTTGCCGATCACCTTCTTGTTTTTGTTTTTATCATCTCCGTGCGTAATTGGAAAAGTCGTATTCGTCTTCGTCTTCCAGCATGTCCCGATAGACGTCGTCCGTCCGAATCTCAACCAACAGGGAATCCAGTGTCGGTGTACAATAGATTACACTCGTCTCCATACTTCGCCTTCAGGTGATTATAATACCAACCATACATGTGTCTCTTCGACAGATCCAAGATCGTCATGCCGCAGTAGATGGGCTTGTCCAACGTAACGCTTGTCGGTTTGAAGTGAAGAAAGACCGTGCTGTTGTTAATTTTAGTCAACCCGTCGTAGGAGGGTGAAGCGGTCATCTTTTGGATCTTTCTATCTCTGTCGTTCGCGCCTACGATCTTCAACTCGGTTCTGTTCCGTTTGTTCTCCATGGTCTTCCCGAACACGGCGTTGTTCATGAGCTTGAAGAAGTCCTTTTTGAAACCGTTTTTAGCGCGTTGATGCAATAGAGTGTTTTTATGGACGTAGCTCGCGAGCCACGGTTCTTCGTCAAATTGTAACGTTCTGTGCACTTTCGTCAGTTTCATTCCCAGCTCCAGATAGAGTTTTAACGTCTGGTAGTGCACAACGTATTCCTTTTTATCTCGTAGATTGGGCACGAGCTTTTTAGGACCCGTGTCGCGCATCTCGTACTCTTCCATCAGCGCTTTCTGATACGCGGACAGATCGTTCGGATCAACCTTCAGCGTTTCCAGAGCGAGAGGATAATTGTTGTGCGCCTCGTGCAAATCTTTCGGATACTCTAAATGGACTTTGAGGATGTATCCCTTTCCCTCGGGAGGATGATCCGGCACTCCATCGACCCATTCGAAGTTTCTACAGGGTAAGGGATGACTCATGGCTTCGCTATAGAGCGCGTTGGCATCTAGATACATGATGTACTTGGAAGGTAGATCGGGATCGTACTCTTCTAAATATTTATTGTTCGCTTTAGAATAACGTTGCGGAACATAGGTGATCCCACCTCTGATCCCCTTTTCGATAAATAAATGCATGTCGTAGTCGGTGAGCAACTCTAATTCAATTTTGGAGGTAAGCAATGCCGCGTTCCAGGCCAAACCGGGCGCTGTGTAGTAGTGACACGGATCCAACTCGTAGTGTTTTAACGAAATGTTGCGAAACTCTTCGAACACGTCAGTCAACAAGACCACGTCCGATTTCAGATATAGATCGTGGTAATCTCCCATATCCCTACATCCGTGTTCGCGCCAAACGGTTTGAGCGTGATCGTACTCCGCTTGAGAGATGTGAGTATCCGACAACGTACTGTAGAAAGCTTCCTTGGACGGCAAGACGGTTTCGTTAAACCTATCGAAGGAATCCATGTATTCATAGGGATAGACCCCCTTTCTCGTCAGGAGCGAGACGTCCTCGAATATGGATTTCGTGATGGGGTAATCATCTAGATTTTTTACTAACGTCTCCAGACCGCACGACAAGAACTGGAAACTGTCGATGAATCTCAAGGAACCGACGGAGAAAAAACTGATGAAACTTCTCCTGATTCGTCGGAATACAGTTGATGGACTCGTCCACCTCCATTCTCCGATAGTATCAGATGGGAATCGTAACCGCGAAGATTGTGGAAGACGACGGGGATGTGCTTCGCCCTTCTCAGCAACCTGTTGCACTTGTTGTGAGCTGCACCCCGAAATTTACCGGATGTGTGGCAATGATCTCTGACCTTGACGAGATCGAATTTCCCGTCCTTGATGTCTTCCATGATGTTGGCGATCTCGGTTTTTATGTCCTCGTGGCGATCGCGATACCATTCTAGATCGGATAAAATCACATGGGTCCGATGTGTGATCGATGTCGCGTTCCAGAGACGACAGACTGGGTAATTTTTCCCGTTCCTCGAGAAGTTTCTTTCTCCGAGCCCACAGAGAACGCCACTTACGGGGATCTCCCGAGAATTCGTCTCCGCAGATCCAGCATCGCTTGGACCCCTCGAACTTTTTCTTGTCCTCGTCGGTCATGTGGAGCTCTTTTTTGTTATGACCCTTGATCTTTTGTTCTTCTCATCGCAAACTATCTAAAAGATGTTTCACGGCATTCTCCCCGCGATAGAGTCAAGGGTCTTCGATCTTGTCGACGCCATTCTCCGATCTCCAAACGACGACGTAAACAGTATCCCGATGGGTAATGACGCGACGTTTTTTGTCGTTTTATCTCCCGCCTCTTCGTTGAGGGGTGAAATGATGCACTCGAAGTCCGCATAGATCGTGGCATGTACGGGTTGTTTGTGACCGTAATTCTTAAACTTTAAGAAGGTGTTTCCCCTCCTCGGGCATGACGGGTTTCATGGCTGGATTGTTGATGCCACGACAATCAGCTGCGTGCTTTTTATAAACGTCCTGGCTCGATAGTACTTTAAGACAACGAAGACACGGATATGGTTTCCCATTATGATTTGATTGAGAGGAAACCAATCTGGATGTGTTTTTGATCCAAGAGTAGTGCCACTTGTCTTCTGGACCTTCTAACAACAACAGATTAACTTCCCTGTCGTGAAAATATTTCGATATGTAATAAGGGAAGAAACCTCTACTCTCCGTCCACCCGAGAACGTTGATGGTGAGTCCGTTGCGATTTTCGAATTTGGGGATCTGCTTTAACGGCGTTGGATAATCGATGCAATCGAAATCGTGTCGCTCGATGAAGGGTGTATACTTTTGAGGTCTTTTATGATTATCTTTAATATCGTCGTGATGTAAACACGCCAATACGCTATACATAAAACATCTCTGATCCTCGTTTTGAACGTTTATAACGGCCTTCTTATCCGCAATCTGCTGGGGCAACTTAAAATAGGAGGACCCTAAGGGCGGCTCATACTTGGTAAAATTCAAATAGATCATTTGCGCGCCGTCGATGACCCACCCGAACCCGCCTGAATGGTTTTATCGAGCGAATCTATCAACTCTTCGACCATGCGTTTAAACACGTCTTCGATTTCGTCTTCTCTCAAGATCGGGTGTTGCCGAGTTTTATGGAGTTGCGTGATGAACTGCGAGCCAGCGTTTAAGATGTCTCGCTTGAATCGCTGTTCCACTTGAAGTTGGATCTTTATGGGACCTTTTCTCAGTTCGTTGGTAATCTTAGAGAAGAAATCGTCCTTGAAATGTTCTAACAAGGCTCTGAGATTTGCTCGATGTATATGATTGCGAACGTCTTTTTTTTTAACTCGTATAGAAGTGTTGAAAACTATCACCGAAATCGAGATGAGACTCGCGACGTTGCCTTCGTTTTTGTTCGAACTTAGCAACGCCCTTGGAAAGATCTGTTTGTAAAAAATTTTTATATCGAGATTTGATTAACTTGCGTTGCATCTTAGTAGAAGCTTCCTCGAGTTCTTCATTCAACGTCTGTCGTAACTTCCGTCTGACGGTATCTCTCGTCTGCTCTTCGGTCGACGCACCTGTCACATAATCCCAAACGACTTGTCTTATTTTCCTATATCCCCATTTACCTGTATTAAATAAATTTCTCATACCATTCAGAATGTTCATGCTTTTATATATAGAAATTTTTTCTTAACGCGATTTCAAATTTATTATACCCACGACTGTTGCGTCGCGCTCGATTGCCCCTCAGGTAAGACGGGGAATTCCCCAGTACGGTTAAATCCACTAGACGAGAGAGATTGGGGTCATTGAATGCAAAGTGACGCAGAACTCTCATTTTACAACACACAAAGAAGACCAAGAAGAATACGTAGGCTACATTAAGGCTAATCTGACCAAGAAATTTAAATATTGCTGTTTTAAGAAATTCTTAAAAAAAACTAGAAATTAGATTTGGCAAAATTCTTGCACAAAAATATTTCGTCACCCAATTGCAAGTAAAACACATTAAATGAATGCATCAAAGGGAATGAAAAGGGAGATAATTGAGGAAATCATGCAAAAATGAATGAAAATGATAAAGTCTGAAAAGACCTCAAAAACGAGTCAAAAATTAATATTCCGATTTCTATGAAAAATACAAACTTGAATCATACATCCATGTAGATCACACAGAAACAATCCGTTTTTCAATTCATGTAGTGGTTCCGTGGAAGAAGATTTTTAAAGAGGGTATCTTTTGGGACATATTCTGCCCCACCCTGGACCCACCTCTGGGTCAGTCTGGCCGAAAACTACAAATTTGGTATAGGACTTTGAGCACTTCGGCTCAGGTGAGCTAAAAACATTTTTAGAAAAAAAATCCATAGGGAGGCCATTTTATCACAGCCACGACATTTTGACCCCCTAGTATTCACATATTCAGCAAAAATGATGACAACATGGCCATGAAATAATGATTCTAAATGATGAAACATGCCAATAGACATTGTTAGAAAACTTTTTATAGGGGGGGGGGGTCATTTTATCGCAGCTGCAATATTTAGACCCTAGTACTGACATATGGTTGCATAGCCATGAAATAGTGATTCTATATGAAGAAACATGCCAACAAACATTTTTAGAAAACAATTATAGGGGGTGGGTCGTTTTATCGCGGGGGTTGGTTCAATTTATCGTACTGAGGAGGTCAAAATATCGCAAGGGGTTCACTTTGTCGCTGCAGTAAACCATGATAAAAATGACCCGGTCATTTTATCGCGGGATCAAAATATCACAAGACACCGGCTACTGATCCTGGCTGGCTGGCTACTGGTCCCTGACCAATAGAGTCTAATATATGTCATGATTTAGTGGCATATTTAAGGGGAGGGGGTGACTTAAAGGGCATATCCCCTTCCCCTCTTTGGACGGCAAAATATAGATGCATCATGCATGCACAGTAAAAATAAACTCAGAAGCCCAGAATTTGACAAGAAAATGTTTAAAACCTCTATATCCTTAATAAAAAGTTGGAAAATTAATAAATATAAAATACCCAAATTTCCGTAGCTCCCTCCGCTCTTGTTTTAAACACAAAATAATATCTTTGATTGTTCCACTTGATTACAAGTAGATTTAAATACTACTTGTCCTGCAGGGCAAGTAGAATTTTCATTATTGTTTACCCCTGATGAATGTGACAATTTATTTGTAAACATAATTTGCATCGTATCAAAATGTATAAGATTTTTCACCTGTACGGCTTCTTGTCCCCCTACATCCCGAAATTTGTTTTTTAAAAACTTTGAAAATTTCTTGATCCGCCCCTGTAATTGAGTACAAAGGTTTACTACGTTGACTGCCTCTATCCATTTGTGTGTGTATGGACACTGATCAAATACCAGAATTTGATTTTTAAATAATATTTTATGCCAGGTAAACAAGTTTTCAGTTTTTAACTGTTGGAGGAGAGCTCTAACCAAGTTACAAGAGGTCCAAGATGGCCTCAATCGCTCACATGAGAATCATCTACAAATGTGGAAAGAAGACCAAGAAGAATATGTACAAGTAGGCTGATCTGACCAAGAAACATAAAAATTGCTTCCTGTATTTTTGTACAAATTCCCTCTGTGCTTTTGAAACAAAATCTGATAGTGTGAAAAATGCACCCCGCTCTTTTTTGTAGTCTTAAACAAGAGACACAAGAGGGCCTCAATCGCTCACCTGAGAACCATCTACAAATGTGGAAAGAAGACTAAGAAAAATTTGAACATATAAGGCTGATCTGGCCATGAAACATAAATATTGCTGTTTTAAGAAATTCATCAAATATTCTAGCTATCAAATTTCGGCAAAATTCTTGCATAAAAACATTTCTTCAATTTTATACAAGTAAAACACTTTAATGCATCATTGTACATGCAAGGGGAGATAATTGAAGACCAAGAAGAATATGTACATTTAGGCTTATCTGGCCAAGAAATATAAATATTTCTGTTTTAAGTTCATAAAAAATTCTAGAAATTAAATTTTGGCAAAATTCTTGCTAAAAAATATTTTTGTCACCTAATTGCAAGTAAAACACATTAAATGAATGCATCAAAGGGAATGCAAGGGGAGATAATTGAAGAAATCATGTAAACATTAATTAAATAACAAAGGCTGAAAAGACCTCCAAAACGCGTCAAAAATTAATATTCCGATTTCTATGAAAAATACAAACTTGAATCATACATCCATGTAGATCACTCAGAAACAATCTGTTTTTTTAATTCATGCAGCGGTTCTGGAGAAGAAGATTTTAAAGAGGGGTACCTTTTGGGACATATTCTGGCCGTCCTGGATCCACCCCTGAGCCAATCTGGCTGAAAACTAAAAACTTGGTAAAGGATCTAAAGGAAATATAAACTGCTATAATCCAAGATAGCTTAACCATACCTGTCAACTTCTAAGAGTACAAATGTTGGTCGTGACCTGCATTGAGTAAAACAAACATAACACATAATAATCTGTCTCGTTGGGCTCTGATTTGATATCAAATGTAGCAAAGTGTGTATTTCAGGGATGAGACAGTACCCCCCACATACACTACTGAATGTTTTTAAGTTATAAATATAAATATATAAATTTCAAGGGGTGGGGAAGGACCCCAATATAACCCAATGTTCATACACCAATGAATGTGTCTACCCACAACAAATAAGAAATACATGGCATAGGCGTCGGAAGCAAATTGAAAGTGTGGGGGGGGGGGCTAAACCAACTTAAAACACACACACACGCCAGAAACGTCGGGGGGGGGGGGGGGCTAAGCCCCAATTTTCAACACCTATGCCCCCCGGTTCCGAGACCTATGCATGACTCAATGGTAGACGACGTAAATGATTTTCAAGAAATACATAATAAACTCTAATCGTCAAAAGATTCACATGGCTGCCATTAACGGAGTGATCGCTATAGCTCACTTGAACACCCTCAAATACCAGTTAAGGCTTCCAAAAGAGAAAAGAATATAAATAATCTGTCTGCTTGAAAATAAATATTTTGTCCTGCGACGGTACGGAATAAATAATCTGACTCGACAAAATTTGCCAGCCACCCCTCTCAGAATCAAATGGTCGTCCCCTAGATAGCTAGAGCAAACTACTATACAGGACGTACATTATTTACTTTTTAATAACATTGTTTTGATTTATCAAACTATCTTTCCACGTACCTAGTTTACTTACCAGTTAAGAATAACGATTCATAGGTCACTGATACCCGCGACAGATTCCCACGTCGTCAAAAATCCTGTCGGTAAAAAATGTAAACTTTAAATGATAATGGAGTTTTTATTTATCAAAGTGTTGCATTGAATGTGTCCTAGGTAAAACGTGTTACATATGATTAGCATACGGCATATGGTGTGGTTACCTAGGAGATAATAACAGAGAGACCTGTATGTGTAATGTGATGTTGAAGCCGTGTGATTCTGTATGTATTCGAGAAGATGTGTACGGCATAATACATGTCAATACATACAGATACCGCAGGGTGCAATACTTTGGTTGATGGATTATTAAACGGTGTCTGTGACCCAAAGTAACTTGTATTTGGAAAATGGTTATTTACATGACAATAATGAGTTGGGTGGATATAGGTTTCGTGTGTGTCTATTCATCTAATAATTTTAATGACAATAGTTGGTTTCGTTTTACCTTATTCTATTGCTTCAATAAATCATATCAGGTGAGGCAGGTAAAGCATTGTGACATGAATTATATACCCAATATTTATCTAGTAATTCTTGGGATATAGAACAAATACCAAAGTGTTAAATATGATCAATTAGCGATAAACCACGTGACTGTCATCAAACTGAGTAGCTCTATTTCGTGTGATATTGATCCTGGATATCATAAAGGTATTTGGACTGAAGTTACGAGTGTTTATCAATCATAAGTCCTTTCGTATTTCCTTGATGATTAAGAAACAACCAAGATCTAATCATCACCAATGTTCCCATTATATTCTGACATCACTTTAAATACATTTGACCCTGGCAATCAAAACAAAGTTTGTATCATATAACCGTCACGGTAGATTACGATAAATAAAACACACACGTACGTTTACAGTGAAGACACAGCGATGTCAAGGTACAATAAAAACAGCGATGTCAGATTACAGTAAAAACAGCAATGTCAGGGTACAATAAAAACAGCGAAGTCAGGTTACAGTAAAGACCGCGATGTCAGGTTACAGTAAAGACAGCGATGTCAGGGTACAGTAAAGACAGCGATGTCAGGGTACAATAAAAACAGCGATGTCAGGTTACAGTAAAAACAGCGATGTCAGGGTACAGTAAAGACAGCGATGTCAGGTTACAGTAAAGACAGCGATGTCAGGGTACAGTAAAAACAGCGATGTCAGGGTACAGTAAAGACAGCGATGTCAGGTTACAGTAAAAACAGCGATGTCAGGGTACAGTAAAGACAGCGATGTCAGGTTACAGTAAAGACAGCGATGTCAGGGTACAATAAAAACAGCGATGTCAGGTTACAGTAAAAACAGCGATGTCAGGTTACAGTAAAAACAGCGATGTCAGGGTACAATAAAAACAGCGAAGTCAGGTTACAGTAAAGACAGCGATGTCAGGGTACAGTAAAGACAGCGATGTCAGGGTACAATAAAAACAGCGATGTCAGGTTACAGTAAAAACAGCGATGTCAGGGTACAATAAAAACAGCGAAGTCAGGTTACAGTAAAGACAGCGATGTCATGGTACAATAAAAACAGCGATGTCAGGTTACAGTAAAAACAGCGATGCCAGGTTACAGTAAAGACAGCGATGTCAGGGTACAGAAAAGACAGCGATGTCAGGTTACAGTAAAGACAGCGATGTCAGGGTACAATAAAAACAGTGATGTCAGGTTACAGTAAAAACAGCGATGTCAGGTTACAGTAAAGACAGCGATGTCAGGTTACAGTAAAGACAGCGATGTCAGGGTACAATAAAAACAGCGATGTCAGGTTACAGTAAAAACAGCGATGTCAGGTTACAGCAAAGACAGCGATGTCAGGGTACAGTAAAAACAGCGATGTCAGGGTACAGTAAAGACAGCGATGTCAGGTTACAGTAAAAACAGCGATGTCAGGGTACAGTAAAGACAGCGATGTCAGGTTACAGTAAAGACAGCGATGTCAGGGTACAATAAAAACAGCGATGTCAGGTTACAGTAAAAACAGCGATGTCAGGTTACAGTAAAAACAGCGATGTCAGGGTACAATAAAAACAGCGAAGTCAGGTTACAGTAAAGACAGCGATGTCAGGGTACAGTAAAGACAGCGATGTCAGGGTACAATAAAAACAGCGATGTCAGGTTACAGTAAAAACAGCGATGTCAGGGTACAATAAAAACAGCGAAGTCAGGTTACAGTAAAGACAGCGATGTCATGGTACAATAAAAACAGCGATGTCAGGTTACAGTAAAAACAGCGATGCCAGGTTACAGTAAAGACAGCGATGTCAGGGTACAGAAAAGACAGCGATGTCAGGTTACAGTAAAGACAGCGATGTCAGGGTACAATAAAAACAGTGATGTCAGGTTACAGTAAAAACAGCGATGTCAGGTTACAGTAAAGACAGCGATGTCAGGTTACAGTAAAGACAGCGATGTCAGGGTACAATAAAAACAGCGATGTCAGGTTACAGTAAAAACAGCGATGTCAGGTTACAGCAAAGACAGCGATGTCAGGTTACAGTAAAGACAGCGATGTCAGGGTACAATAAAAACAGCGATGTCAGGGTACAATAAAAACAGCGATGTCAGGGTACAGTAAAAACAGCGATGTCAGGGTACAGTAAAGACAGCGATGTCAGGTTACAGTAAATACAGCGATGTCAGGGTACAATAAAAACAGCGATGTCAGGGTACAGTAAAGACAGCGATGTCAGGGTACAATAAAAACAGCGAAGCAGGTTACAGTAAAAACAGCGATGTCAGGGTACAATAAAATCAGCGATGTCAGGGTACAATAAAAACAGCGATGTCAGGGTACAGTAAACACAGCGATGTCAGGGTACAGTAAAGACAGCGATGTCAGGGTACAATAAAAACAGCGATGTCAGGTTAGAGTGTAGACAGTGTTGTCAGGTTAAGACAGTGGTGTAAGGTGTCAGTTAGGACATGGTGATGTAAGGTTACAGTAAAGTAAAGGACACGGTGATGTAAGGTGTCAGTAAAGTTAGGACACAGTGATGTAAGGTGTCAGTAAAGTTAGAACACAATGATGTAAGGTATCAGTAAAGTTAGGACACAGTGATGTAAGGTGTCAGTTAGGACACAGTGATGTAAGGTGTCAGTTAGGACACAGTGATGTAAGGTGTCAGTAAAGTTAGGACACGGTGATGTAAGGTGTCAGTAAAATTAGGACACGGTGATGTAAGGTGTCAGTAAAGTTAGGACACGGTGATGTAAGGTGTCAGTAAAATTAGGACACGGTGATGTAAGGTGTCAGTAAAGTTAGGACACGGTGATGTAAGGTGTCAGTAAAGTTAGGACACGGTGATGTAAGGTGTCAGTAAAGTTAGGACACGGTGATGTAAGGTGTCAGTAAAGTTAGAACACGGTGATGTAAGGTGTCAGTAAAGTTAGGACACGGTGATGTAAGGTGTCAGTAAAGTTAGGACACGGTGATGTAAGGTGTCAGTAAAGTTAGGACACGGTGATGTAAGGTGTCAGTAAAGTTAGGACACGGTGATGTAAGGTGTCAGTAAAGATAGGACACGGTGATGTAAGGTGTCAGTAAAGATAGGACACGGTGATGTAAGGTGTCAGTAAAGATAGGACACGGTGATGTAAGGTGTCAGTAAAGATAGGACACGGTGATGTAAGGTGTCAGTAAAGTTAGAACACAATGATGTAAGGTGTCAGTTAGGACACAGTGATGTAAGGTGTCAGTAAAGTTAGGACACGGTGATGTAAGGTGTCAGTAAAGTTAGGACACAGTGATGTAAGGTGTCAGTGAAGTTAGGACACAGTGATGTAAGGTGTCAGTAAAGATAGGACACAGTGATGTTAGGTGTCAGTAAAGTTAGGACACTGATGTTAGGTTACAGTAAAGTATGAACACGGTGATGTTAGGCTACATTAAAGTAGGAAGTCATTGATGTTAGGTTACAGTAAATTAAGGACACTGATTTTAATTTACAGTAAAGTGAAACATAGTAGAAGGTGTCAGTAATGGTAGCACACAGTGATGTTAGTTTACAGTAAAGTGAGAACACGTTAGTGTAAGGTGCCAGTTTTGTTATGAATTTCAATGGTTTTGTTATATAGTACTGAACGGTTTTGCTAAACACATAATTTTAATGTCTCCTTTTAATATGTAGAAATAGGGAGAATTTAAGTTTCTGTTAATATTAGTTGCATCAATGTTGCTTTAGAAATGTCTCTCCATGAAGGTTTCGAATAAAAACAATTTCCTCACTTGTTCAATTCTTGTAGAAAATAGATATACTCACAGGTATATGCTACAATGCATATGTCATATTGTAAATCTTAAATTCACTGGGCGGGTGTAATACAAAATTTACAACATAAAAATATACATGGCCATTTGGTCATAGTCACGTACATTTTAAATACCGTAGGACTCTTCCTTAACTTTACAAAGTACATTACTTTGTTTCGTTTGTGTTTTTTGATTGTTTTTTTTTTTTGTGAGTTTTTTTTGGGATTTTGTTTGCTTGTTTTTGCTTTGGTTTTTTTGGGTTGTTGTTTTTGTGTTTTTTTTTTTTTTTTTTTGGTTTTGTATTTTTTGTTTGTAAAATTGTTTTTTTTTTGTTTTTTGTTGTGTTTTGTTTTTTTTTATTTTTTGGTTTTTTCTGTGTTTTGGTTTTTTTGTGTTTTTTTTTTTTTTTTTTTTTTTTGGTGTTGGTGTTGTTGTTTTTTGTTTCTTTTTTTATTTTTGTTTTTTTGATTTATTTTTTTTGTTTTTTTTATGTTGGTTTGTTTTTTTTGCGTTTTGTTTGGTTTTTGTGGTTTGTGTTTTTTTTTCTTTTTTTTTTTTTTTTATTTTGGTTTTTTTTTTTATTTGATTTTGTTTTTTTTTTGTTTTGATTGGTTTTTGTTTTTTATTTTTTGTTTTTTTTGTTTTGTTTGTTTTTGTTGCTTCTTTTTTTATTTGTTTTTCTTTTTTTTGGGTTGTGATATTTTTTTTGGTATTTTTTTTTTTCTTTTTTTTTTTATGTGTTTTTTTTTGTTTGTTTTTTTGTGTTTTTTTTGTTTCTCTTTTTTTTTTTTTGTTTCTTCTTCTTCTTTGTTTTTTTGTATTTTTTTTTTTGTTTGTTCTTTGTTTTTTTTTTTTGTTTTTTTTTTTGGTTGGTCTTTTTGTTTTTGTTTTTTTTTTTGTTGATTGTTTGTTTTTTCTTTTTCTTTAATTTGCATTTTTTTTTTTTTTTTTTTTTTTTTTTTTTTTTTTTTTATTTTTTTTTTCTATTGTTTGTTTTTTGTTTTTTTTGTTTTTTGTTTGTTTTTGTGGTTTTGTTTGATTTTTTTTGTTTTTTTTTTGTGTTTTTTTTGTTTTGGTCTTGGTTTCTGGTGTGATGTTTTTGTTGTTATTTTCCTTGGCTCTTTTGCTTTGGTTTTTTTGTTTTGTTTTTTTTTGTTTTAGTTTCTGATTAGTTTCTTTTGTTTTTTTTTTTATTTTTTTGGTTTTTGTTTTTGTTTCTTTTTCTTTTTTTTTTTTTTGTTTGTTTTTTTTTGTTTTTTTTTTGTGGTTTCTTTTGTTCTTTTTTTTTTTTCTCTTCTTTTTTTTTTGTTTTGTTTTTTTTTTTTTCTTATTTTTTTTTTGGCGTTTTTTTGTTTTTTTTCTTTTTTTTTTTGCGTTTTTTTTTTTCTTTTTTTTTTCTTGTTTTTTTGTTTTTTGTTTTTGTTTTGTTTTTTGTTTTTTGTTTGTTTGTTGTTTTGTTTTTTTTTTTGTTTTTTTTTTTAATGTGTTTTGTCTTTCTGTTTTTTTTTGTTTTTTGTTTTGTGTTTTGTTTGGTATTTTTTTTTTTTGTTTTTTTTTTTTTTTTGTTGTTCTTTTGGTGTTTGTTTTTTTATTTTGTGTTGTTTGTTTTTGGTGTTTTTTGTTTTTTTTTTTTTTTTTTGTTTTTTTTTTGTTTTTTTTTTTTGTTTTTTTTTGTTTTTTTTTTTTTCTTTTTTGTTTTTCCTGTGTATTTTTGGTTTTTGTTGAGTTTTTTTGTTTTTGTGTTGGTTGGTTTTTTTTTTTTTTTTTTTTTATTGTTTAATTTTTTTTGTTTGTTTGGTTGTTTTTTTTTTTTTTTGTTTTTTTCTTTTTTTTTTTTTTTTGTTTGTTGTTTGTTTTTGGTTGCACTGTTATTTTTTTTTTTTTTTTTGTTTTTTTGCTTTTTTTTTGTTTTGTTTGTTTAGTTTTTTTTGTTTTTGTTTTTTGTTTGCTTTGTTTTTTTTGTTGTTTTTTAATTTTTTTGTTTTTTTGTTGAGGTTGTTTGTGTTTTGTTTTTTTGTTGTGTTTTTTTGTTTGATTTTGTTTTTGTTGTTTCATTTTTTTTTTTTGTGTTTTTTTTTTTTTTTTTGTGTATTTTTGTTTCTTTTTGTTGGGTTTTTGTTGTTTTTTCTTTTTGTTTTTGATTGGTTTTGTTTGTGGTTTTTGTTTTTTTGTGTTGTTTGTGTGGTTTTTTTTTTTTATTTGCTTTTAGTAGTTTTGGTTTTTGTTTGTTTATTGTCTTGTTTATCTTTTTTTTGTGTTTTTTATTTTTGTATTCTGTTTTGTTTTTGTTTTATTTTTTTTTTTTTTTTTTTTTTTCTTGTTTTTTTTTTTTTTTTGGTTTTACATGATTTGTTTTTTTTTTTTTTTTGGGTTCTTTTTTTTGTTTTGTTGTTTTTTGTTTGTTTTTTTTTTTTTTTGTTGTTATTTGGTTTGTTTGTTGAATTTTTGTGTTTTTGTTTTTTTTTTGTTGTTGTTTTTTGTTGTTATTTTTTTTTTTGTTTGTTTGTTGTTGTTTGTTTCTGTTTGTTTTAATGCTTTTTTGTTTTTTTTATTGTTGTTTTGTTGTGTTTTTTTTTTTCTGTTTTCATATTGTGTTTTGTTTGGTTTGTTTTTTTTTTACTTTTTGCTTGTTTGTTTTGGTATTGTTATTTTTTGCTTTTTGTTTTTTTGTTTTTTTTTTGTTTTAGTTGTTTTTTGGGCTTTTGTTTGCTTTTGTTTTTTTTTGCTTTGAGCTTTTTTCTTTTTTTTTTTATTGTTTTTTTGTTTTCTGTTATTGTTTTATTTTGGTTTACTTTTGTTTTTTTGTTTCTTCTTGTCTTTCACTGGGCGGGTGTAATACAAAATTTACAACATAAAAATATACATGGCCATTTGGTCATAGTCACGTACATTTTAAATACCGTAGGACTCTTCCTTAACTTTACAAAGTACATTATTTATAGGACTTCAAATCATGTCATCCGTTTTCTGCCATTTATAAAAAAAAAAAATTTCTATGTCGAACAAGTTTTGACCAGATCTTTTTCAAAAGGTTTAAAATCTAGGCTTGCAAATATAGTTTTCCTGTCAAAATTACATATATGAAGCTGTTTATTAGTAAATGGACAAATAATTCTATTTTTTTTTTTCAGGAAAATGGCTGTAAGTAGATCTATATCAAAATATTCGTAGAATTAAACTGTTTGACACTTTTCTGTTCTAATAAAATGTTCTACTGAGGCAGATAAAATAAAATGTTCATAGTTACAATATATACCAGCAAGACACCTAGGTTACATTTAAACTAGCACCGTCCCCTGGCATCTTTTCAATTATCCAACTTCTCAGGTATTACGTATTTTCTCTTTGACCTTTATGCTTCCGATGTCACAACATATATCACATCCGGTCATTCGAGGAAAGTGTAAAAATCCATTGAATCGATACTACCATAGAAATTATAATTGGCTGTACTAAAGATACAAAAAGTACTTTGCTAATTTTCAATAATCTATTTATAAAGCTATTTACACACGATCCATAAACTAAAATCTATATTAGCCATCTTACAGCTGGATAAACAAATTGATGTAGCAAAGTTGTCTAGAGCAAAACAGCTGTTTACCTACCTTTAGCATTAGCAATTATGATGTTATATGTGGAAGCGCAATTATAATGAGAGAGAGAGAGAGAGAGAGAGAAAGAGAGAGAGAGAGAGTATTTGACAATTGTTTTTGAACATTCAGTGAGGCAGGATAATACATAGTTTACACTGCGTATTCAAATACAATTGTCAAATATTCTATTTATTATATATTCCAGCCATGTTTTGTTACCTGACGTCTAAAAGAAAGAAAATGTCAAAAAATTTAAAAGCATTTTGATTAGCTAAAAATGATATACAGCATTTTCCATTTACTATGCATTGAGTTGTATTTTCAAAAGTTAAAAATATCGGTGAAAAATATCAATAAAAATATATATTATATTTAATAGATAAATTTAATTAAAAATGTAACACACAGAGATTAATTCGATTATTAGATTATTGAATTAATTGTATCTCCGAATTATGTGTCGAGTTATCAACTAAAGCATTTAATTCAATATCGCGATGTTTGGAGTTAGTATATTATAGTGTCGAGAATAACAGGTACTTATTAATAAGTATCTTCTGTTTTGTATCCTTATCTTAAAATAAAATGTAACCCCTCAACATGCATCATTTTTGTTCATTGCTATATTAATAATTTATGTATTGTCATAATGTAAAAATGATTGTATGTTTGTGCATATCCATACAGAAAAGTTCTATTCAGGTGTTTTGCATAAACTATTGAAAACCGATATAACTCTCATGATTATCATGTTTCCACTTTTTGGTAAACCCCTGGTTAATCAAAAAGTGGAAACATGATACATGAGAAACAATGCAGAAAAAGAAAAACTTTAGGTTTTGGATATAAACTGTAAGAAACCCATACAGAAAAAATCAGATCATCAAAATGAAAAGTTTAAAGAAACACCCAAATTATATAAACTATGGAAACCCATACAGGAAACGTCAAATTCCAGCCTTTATACCATACAGAATAATTCAAATTATAAGTTGAAAAAACATATGAAAACCATACAAAATATTCAAATCCTAGGCTTTATATAAACTATAAATTTAAATTCCAGTCTTTATAAAACTATGAATTTAAATCATATGCTTTTATGATTTGTGTATCGTTTCAAGTGGGTATAGTTATGTTTACTTACTTACTCAACCGTATCAAGTAATGACCTAGAGTGTCAGGAAATATCAATATGTTAGGTAATATTCATTTATTTTTTCACCGCATCCAAACATTGCGCCTCCGTCCCTGTTACCATACAGGTACCCGTAGCCTACCACTACCGCTGTCTAATAGATGTTTTGTGACCTTGTCTATATGTTGTTTTAATTTCTAAAACAATATCTAAATGTACATGCATGAATAAAATATAGAAATCTTTATAAACAGAGCTTGGAAGTGTCATGTTTTAATTTTTGAATTTACTCTGAGGGGGGGGGGGTAAATACAAAAATTAAAACATGATTGTCATGTTTTAATTTTTGTATTTAACCCCCCCCCCCCCCTCAGAGTAAATTCAAAAATTAAAACATGACAGAAGACTGAAAATGATGCCACGGTCGTTGCATTTGGAATGGAGAAAATGAATAAAATAGCCGGCAAATTTGGTATTTAATAATTATTATTTTTGTTGGGAATTTAATAAGTGCCTGATTCATTGAAATATTTTGATCTCCGTCCGAAATCGAATAATAACCCCTACTTCCTATTAGGGTGCTGTTCTAGAAAATATTGAACTATTTTCTGATATCAAAAATTCATTTTTTTGATATGAAAAAAATCGAATTTATATCACAAATTTATTTTTTGATATAAAAAATAGAATTTTTTTTATTAGAAATTCGATTTTTTGATATCAGGAAATAGAGGTAATTTTTTATATAAAAAAATTCGATTTTTTGATATCAAATAATGAATTTTTGATATCAGAAAATCCTTTTTTTGATATAAAAAATCATTTTCTGATATCAAAACACATGTGATTTTGTTTGATATAAAAAAATAGAATTTCTGATTTCAGAAAATACTAAATATATTTTATATCAGAAAATGATTTTCTGATATAAAAAATATTTTTGATATAAAAAATCGAATTTCTGATATAAAAAATTCGTTTTGATTTTTTTGTATCTGAAAATGATTTTTTGATATAAAAAATGAAATATTTTCTGATAACAAAAAATGCTGTATCAATATTTTGATATCAGAAATTTGATTATTTTGATATCAGAAAATAGTGAATAAGTACTAAAACGGCGCCCCATAGTGTTCTCTCCTTCACTATTACAAATTGGTCGTCACTTTGTAACTAAAACTGTAGTGAGTGTGACGCCACAATGTAAACAGAAACAAAAGTTGTATGCAAATGTACATTTATATTTAGAGCATAGTTAACCCATCAACCTCTTTGGTCATATTTAGACTCGCGCGAATCAGTAACTGTAGTCTATTGTCAAAATTCAGGGGTGAACATATTAAATGTAAAATCATTTTAGAAATTTGGATTCTAAATTATATACACCTGGATATTTACGGTGGACTTTACCTTTCTTTGAAATGGATAGGTCCAAATATGACTATAGGGTGTCAATAAGTTAAGAGATGTTAGACAAAATCGACATCCGATCTGTGATCATAAATAAATTAGACTTGACTGTTTTGAAAGGACTTGGAAATCAACTCTGAGTGGTAAGAATCGTGTTTCCCAAAGATTGGACTTTCCGATTCTTGCTTACTCCTCCATGACACCTGTCCATTATCATCAGATTTGTATATGTACTTTGGTATTTGAGGTTTTATATTCTTATATTGCATTCTCATTACATGGGCGCCATAATAGCTCAACGCCCAAAAATTGCATTGTGAAACCATAACAAGGAAACCAATCCCCGTAGAAAGAAAAATGTGCACTAAAGAAGAAAATACATTCTAAATAAGTCATTGTTTTCCCACCTATAAAGAGGTGTCATTATGTGCAGTGCAAATTTATATCTGTTGTATGGACGCATTGTATAGTGTTACATTGAAGGCTGCACCGACACGGAACATATTATATCAAACCATGAATTCTATTTTGCTTAATATAGTACACGTAGGCGGAAGAATAATTATGTACCAACTGTGACCAGGAATTCTTCCTCACTTAATTTGACAATCAACAACGGATGCTTATGTAGTATATTGTAATTGTTCTATCGAACTCTGTAATTAGGTTAAATGTTCTAGTCTAGAGATTGTTAGTTTACTTATAGAAGGTTTTAGTCTTTTCCCTGGTGCATTGTGAATTTAAGATTTATCCTTCATGATATAAAACTGCTTGCATGTCAAATGCGCTACCAATACACCACTTGTTCCACGAAAGGAAAATTTAAAAACAGAAAACAGGTCCAAGATATATATATATGTTCAAGGTGTATATTTTGTAGAGATAAATACAAAACATACTTAACATCAGAAAAGACATTTTTCTATAATACACAGCTGATCAAACGATACATGCATTGAAATTCTTTTAATAAGACTTAGAAATTATCACATACCAAATACAAGCAACGTAAACTACTAATTGTAAATCATAAAATACACAACAAAATCCAATCAATGACACACCATGGTAGCATAACAACAAATATTGAGAAACTTGAGAAAAAATAGAAAAATAATTAAGGTAAACATCAGTTAACAAAGTTATCGACAGATAAAGGGTTCTTGCTTTACATGTATAAAGTTACTGTAAGATTACATAGCGATATGTCGGAGTATGAATCCTTGTGCATAATGGAATGATAAAACACCTCTAGTTTTGGTTTCGGGTGGGCACTAGCTAATGACATCGAGTTATGGGATACCTTTGTAAAATATCCAGTTTAAATGCAAGCAGACGACACCTATATTATTAATAGTATTTCAATAAAAGCGCTCTTTATCAGAATGTTGTAAACAGAGTAAAAATTTAAGTTGTTTTTTTATCGATTATTGACTTGCTGAGATGTAGAGCATTAATAAAATCATTATCATAAATAATTGACAAGTTTGTAAACTGACATTGTTTCTGCATGTATCAACTGTAGTTTATATGACTGCACAGCTGTTAAAGTGCATTTTTGATGTCATTCAAGCAAGCAGGATGCTTTTGGTTCAAATATGGCAAACTCGTATATGTGCAAGCATAGGTCGAAATTTATGTATCTACGCCAATATCAAATCACAAGTTGATTACTAAAAATTTTGGCTGGAAGACAACACAGAAATAAAATATATATTGGTAGATTCAGATCGATATGTACACCAAAAAACGTATATGATTGTAATTTAATGTTAAACCCACATGTGTTTAATGATCTGATAGAAATATTCCATGACTTTAACATGGTGTCTACAGGTGCCTGTAAATAAGAGTCAGATGAATGGTTTATATTAAGATGTCTTGATAAAAATTGATTTATTATTTTAAAATTAATATTCAATCTTCTGATCAATGTTATACATTTCAGTTATATATATATATATATATATATATATATATATATATATATATATATATATATATATATATATGATTTATAAGACTTTAACACGCACCACTGAGTAAATGGAAATAAATGCTAATAATATAAAGATATTGAAAATGAATTAAAAACAACAAATTTAAAGCAACACTGAAATGTAAAATTATTTACTTGGCTAGTTCATTTTGCTGAGATCTGAAATCACCTTTCGTTTCTTCAACAAGTTATGAGATCAGAGGAGTTATCTTTCTTGAATATTAGTATTTCTTGATAGAAATGAAATACCTGTACATGTAATCTAAAACTAATGCTCCGTCATACAATACAGTGAAATTATTTAATTACTAGTAATCTGAAATTAACAATAAATAATGATGATAACTAATATTGTACTCCCTAGGGATCTAAATCACTTTGAGGAGTACTGACAGAGAACTTGATAATGGCGTTATGAACAACGCCACGTTTGTAAAATAAAAACAGAGAACTTCATAATGACGTTAGGACCAATGCTACGTTTGTAAAATAAAACAGAGAACTTGATAATCACGTTAGAAACAATGCTACATTTGTAAAATAAAACTGAGAATTTGATAATGACGTTAGGAACAATGTCACGTTTGTAAAATAAAAAAAAAAAACGATTACGTATTTAAAGTCCAATTGACTTTAACAGAACTAACGTGTTCCCCTGTCCTGCCTGTAAAAACCATGAGTGTAATTTTTGTTAACTCTACATTGAGACACTGGCTTAACTGGCATATATATTTCGTTACTTTTGCTACACAAACTCTGATTACCTAAAGCAATTGTGTACTTAAAATCTTTCTTTTACAATTGTTTTATCAATCATAACGGTCCTTTTATCAATTCGGACGAGCCAGTCTTTTGTAGAGGTACATATAGTGACTAGTGCAGGATTTAAAATTTTGAACACATCATTGATAGCCCTAATTCAAAATGACACCAAATTTTTTATCACCTATAATTGTACTAAAATGCTATGCTTATACTCAAACATGCATTGAAGGCTACCTCTATGTAAAGGTAACCTGCTTTTAAAGGCCGTTCAAAGATCATCTTTGTTAACTATTGTATAATAAACCTCTTAATTAAGGTTACTTGTCTGTAACAGCTAGTTTTGCCTGTTCCCTTGAGTGACCTTTATTCGGTCTTTTCGTTGGTCAGAGTTATCTCCCATGTCAGCAGGTATCGATTATGATGTCATGTCTTTACATGAGAGAACAATGTCATTTTCACGCACACACAAATGATGCCACAATTGATAACTTTTCTCATTTTAAGCACAAAGAAATGACATCACAATCGATTCCTGCTAAAAGGGGTGGTAACTCTGGATTATGAAAATACCTAATAGACAAGTTTGATTGTAAATTGCAATACAATTATATTAATTTTACAAAGTGACAATAGTTGACCAATCGTGTTTGAAAAGAATTTGAAATATTAATAAGATTAACCATGATGAATCTTGCACACCACTCATGGGCGTAACACCTAAGAAAGACTGTATACAGGGAATTTTTTGCCCCCATTTTATTTTTGCCCCTTTCGCCCTCATCGTCAGAGGGCGAATTCAAAACTAGGCGGATTCAAAATGGTAAATTCATCTATTATACAGGGTGAAAATAACCCTGTATACAGTACATAATAAATCACAGAATATCATCTGAATCAAAATGAAAATGGTTGTAACTTTTTCAGTAGAGTTTTATAATGCTGAAAATCTGAGATTATATTACCATATGTAATAGTATCAGTTATGCCATTTAACTTGAGGAGAGCAAATATGTTTCAAAATATCTGAATGATGAGACTTTACAGCAATCAAAGCCTGATAATCTTCACACAGGCAAGCTACCTTAATACTGTTTTGTAAACCAGTTATTGTTAAAAAGGCCTCTGAAATGCAGTGGGTTAGAAAGAAAATATATTTCGAAATTTACTCCATAAAATTTCTATGTTGAGACAAAAATAAAACTTAAAGTAACAATAACTACAGGATATACTTGACTTAATAAACAGGAGTGTAATTAAAAAAATAGAGTGGAATCTTGTTATCTCGAAATTCATGAGACCAACCCATTTACTTTGAGATATCCGAAATTCAAGATAAATGAAATTTTCAATTCACATGATTTCTATTCTTACTGGACAATGAATAAACGTATTCTGGCTACTGTTTAATTCAAATTGGATTTAAGCAATTATGAGTTACCGTTTCACTTTGGCTTGTTTACAGAGTTGATTGTCCGATGTTTTTCAGGGAAATAAGTAATTAATTACAATGCTTTTCTCTTACAAAAGTGAACCTTCTAAGTGACACTTCTATAATATTTTGACACTTAGGACCAGAAATATACTTCGATATAAGCAAAATTTCGAGATAAATAGTTTGAGATATCCATAATAAAAGTAGTATAGATATATAGTAAAAAGATAGGGACCAGCCTTTCCACTTTGACATAACCAGAATTTCGACTCATTCAATTTGGACATAACAAGATTTTACTGTACATAACTGAAAAAAATGAAAATAATTATAAAGTTATGTTTTAGAACAGGTGCTCCCAAGGGTTCAACATATAATGATAAATGTATTGCACTCCTGAGTTCTTAATTAAGATGTTATAAACAATAAATGAAAAAGACAATGATACATATATACTTCAAAAATATCTTTATGGTAACAAAACAGAATTAAAAACAAAAAAGACAAATACATCCCTCAAACACCCCCTCAAAAAAAAAAAACCAATGAAAAAGATCAGAAAAAGGGAAATGACCACAGTAAAAAAAACACAGAATAATTTGTTTAATTTTTGACTAAGTAAACTTAGACTTCTGAGATCACATCATGACCACTTGGCTAAATAACCCTTCAAGTACTACCTCTTTTGAGAAACCACCTGTCTTGAGAGACCACATTTCAGTGGCAGGTATGGTGGTCTCTCAAAACCTTTTCTTCTGTAGTAATTCTCATTTCTTCTGCAATGCAAAAACTGATAATACGTATTTCAAATTTGCCACTATGCATCAAGCATCAAAATATCAAAGATATGGTAAATGAAAAAAAAAAATAACATAACAAAAAAAGAAAAGAAACTTGTAATCCTAAAGATTTAAATGGTACAGTGAAGTTTATGTAAAAAATAATTAAGTAAAATCCTAAGACTTCCTGATATAACTCTTATTATGACAATTCACATACATTAACCCATCCACCCCTGATAAACAATGGACTCGTTGATAAATCAATGATTTAGGCCAGTCTAAATGTGTCTTTAGGGGTGAATGAGTTAACAAAAATAAAATAAAAATTTTCCAGATTTATCAATATTTTACACGATGTAATACTCAACACAAATAACGGACAGTTAAATCTGATTGATGTTGTCACAAACCCAATAAAATAAAAAAAGCTTAAACATTTTGTATTGTAGAACATAAAGAATTCTTACTGGCTTAAAGGCGATGTTTTACTGGTTATGTACATGTATTGGGACAAAATTATACTTTGGGATAAACTTACGTTTTTGGTATTTGTCAAATACAGCATCAGCATAAGAGAAAATGAATATCCAAAAAGTCTATATTTTGATATTTTTCTGCATGTATTCATAAAGTTGACCATAACTATGCAATCTTAAAAACAATATCACTAGCCAAAAAAAAAATGTCAAGAAATAAATTTTTTCTTGTTTTGATTACAAAAGTTCTTGGATTGCTTACCTTTATTTCACCTTTATGTGTATTGATAGGCTGAAAATTTTAAATCTATTCCATAAATGATATATTTTCACTTAGCAGAAATGACCAATACAAAAATGATTATAGATACAAAAATACACAATTCTGTGGGAGAGAAAGTTTATAAATCAAGATCTTGTTATCTCATTAGAAACTCATCCCTAAAGACACATGTGGACTGGCCCAAATCATTGATTTATAGAAGTGTCCATTGTTTATCAGGGGTCGATGAGTTAGGTACAAGCTGGGAGAAAATCACAATGATGTACAATTACTATGGTAAAGCTGCATTGTGTGTGCATTAAATCTATGTTTTAAGTCTTGTGCTCGTTTGAAAGAGTTTGGATTTGGATTTTTAAAGTTGAATATAATCATGTACATATAAGTAGAATGCTGTTGAGGAAAAAAAAAGAATTATGATGAAAAATAAAAGTCAGTAACAGATGGATTCATTTGACTAGTCTTTTCCTGAGTCTATATTAAACTATGTAACATATATCTAACTATATACATGTCTTCTCACATCATGAACTCTAAATCTGTGTTATGCATTTGTTTTCAAACAACTGATTTGTTGACCGTCACATGAGAAGATGTCAAGGTCACCTTGACATCAAATGATACAACATTGAATTATGCTTGTCTGTCTAAATAGTCTCCAATGTTTGACACCCTGAAAATTGTTGACCTATGAACTTCCAAAAACAATTCAATTTCAAATACTTGGAACTACAATTTGATTGGCTAAGAATACAAGACAGGGGAATCTCAACTCGAAATTCACAAGGCCGGCCTTAATACTGCGTGATATTTGGAATTGGAGGCAACCAACATATTGAATAACCATATTTTTTATCATTACCAGAAAATACTGTAGATCAACATCCACTGGAATCTCTTTATCTCATCAACCCCTAAAGTCACATTTGGACCTGCCAATTTCAAAGAATGGTTCAGTCCAGTCACAATTAAGGGGTTTATAAACGTTTCACATGCAATATGGACTTGCTCACCCCTGAATAATGGCAGTAGACCATGCTATCTATTAATTTGGGTGAGTCTAAATGTAGACTTGGGGGTTGGTGAGTTAATAATGATCAACATACAATCTTTCAAATCACCATCTTTTTTTAACTAATACTTTAATGCTTCAACATGTTCTTTTAACTATAGGTATAAAAATATACTAAAGTTTTTATTCATTCTTTAACCGGAAAAGGTAATTTCGAGATACTAGGTTTTTTCCTATATTTTTTTATATACTTTAGAATGTACTTTTACTTTGACGACATAGGTAAAATCAGAGATAAAATCTTTGAGATATCCAGAGTAAAGGTAGAATGAAAACATAGTAAACCATTGGGACAGGCCGTTCCACTTTGACATAACTGGAATTTCAACTCTCATCTGCTTTTGTCAAAAAAAGATTCCACTGTATTCGAGATTTTATTAATTGACCATGATTATTTTTTTTAAGTCTTCAGTTGTACATTGCCTAACACAGTTACTGCCCCTGAGCATTTCCTACAGACTAAGAAACTAATAAATAATGATCACTCCTAAATTCAATAATCAAAGTCACAACAAAATTCCGAATCTCTAGGCATTTTGACACATTCTCTCTTCCTCTAATGAATCCGGAGCAAAACAAAAGGGAAGTAACTCTCCAGTTTTCATGAGTTTATAGGAATAGTCAATTCTTGTCATATATACGTCCCAGTCTGCCCCAAACTGAAATGAAAATAGAAATAAACATGTAATCAGAAGCCAATATGAGTTATAATAAATATGAATATAAAAATGTCTTACTAATGCACTTATCTTATAAGATGATCAGGAAGTACATGCTGTGCGAAGATCAGGCATTCATGGGAGATACCACAAATGAGTTTTTGTTTTGAATCAGTAAACAAAATTTTTGACAGTGGTTCAGAAGACATTACATTTTATTTCTGTCTTTAAAATACGAAATCAAAAGGAACAAATATTTCTAAAATTATTTTATCTTTTCGATAATTTTTTCCTTTTGATGAATTTCATAAAAATACAGGATTTTGTCTTTTGTCATAGGAAATATTGTCCTTTTATCTAATATATTCATCTACATGTATCATAAAAGATTAACATATAACATATTGCTTTCAATTATTATTTTTTAGATAGAGCAGAACAATAAAATGTTAAGTAGATATATTCCATAATAAGAAACAGAAAGTAAAATATTTTGTTTTGTCTCATACACTTTGGATAATTCCAATATCTATATATAATTATAGGTCATTTATATGTAGATGTACCCAGTAGTTAAATCCGTATAACCTGGTGGGGATCTCCTAAACCGTTTCTTGAACAGGACAAGTTTAAATTTTAGGTAATAAAGAATAAAAGTAAAAAAATAAACATTGCCAAGCGTAATCTTTTCTTCTTGTCATCCAGTGTCATAACCGAAAAGCAATTTAAATCATCCGTATATAATCAAAAAGGTTATTCCATGCCACCAAGTTATGTGAATTAGACAAAACATGTCCGAATGTGTACATTTAAGGGAGATAAATCGCACAGGTATCTTCGATTGCAGAGTAACAATTAACGTCTGTCAGAGCAAACGGTGACAAAACTTACTTCAACCATAAACTGTCGGCAAGCACCACAGGGTACAATGAAGGACGTCTTCAAATCACTGCAAAAATAAAGAGAAAAATGAACTTCAAAGAAAATTCAATCTAGACCACAAAAAAGTACATCTATACAACTGACAAATTACATCTTCTCCACTTGCAAAAGTGAACTTTCTTCCATCTATCTGCTGGGTCAAAAGACAACCAAAAACATTTTTAGGGCTATCCTGTTCTTGCTTGCAATCATGTAATTGTTTCTTTTTCTTTAGAATGTAATGGCAGAAAGAATACAGTATGTACCCAAAAATAAACTAACAATCATTAATTATCAAGCTCACCGTGAACAATATTTCTCAAGTTTTCTTTAAATGACCAACGTATGAAAAAGCTTTCATAATTTTATTTACATTTGCATAATACAGATGCCAGTTCACTTGCAGAGGGAATTTACCAGATAAAATTTAACTGGGTTCTCTCCTCCACCAGAAGAAAACTCTCCATCGCCATAAAACCGAAAAATTGTCAAATCTGACCTAAAACACAATTCCAACAAAAAGATAAGTTGAGGATACATCCCTGGTTTATATATATCTTATATGTGTACTTCAGCAGATGCCTAGATGGTACATCAAAAAGGCTTACTCATGTACAGCAGATCAAAATATAAATTTCCATATTTTTTCAATATAAATAAACTTTTTAGCTGACCACCAACATTTTGAATATTTTATACGTGTAGTAAAAAAAAATTAACCGTTATGTGAGTATGTATAGTATATAATGTATACACAAATGCATAGTAGTGTAAAAATACATGCAAATTACATGTACATGGTGTTGATTTTCAAAATTGTGATGGTGGTCTATTGCTTCATGCTAGCATGATTAAAATCACGATAAAAGTTATAAAATTTAAGAATAGAAATAACACACACTGAATCCAGTTGAAAAAAGCCTTAGTGTGACAGTGTAAATGTACTACATGTATATATTGTTTCGGAACTGCAGAAAAACTGCGATATCTGCATGATGGCTATATATGAACATTGACATGAAAATGTCCAACACCATCATAAAATGATGCATGGACTTTCAAATGACAAAAGACTAGTCATACAAAAGAGTCGGACAATAGATTTATTGATCTTGTTATGAAAAACTCCAACATTGCAACCACTCCCAATACATTACAATCAAATGCTGTTGTTGTTTGATCACTCTACTTACACATCTGTTAGCTTCATAGCCAACAACAGAAAATACCGCCAAAATGAATAAGATAAAAATAATTTATATATATATATATATATATATATATATATATATATATATATATATATATATATATATATATATATATATCATATGGTACAAAACAGCAGCTTTAACTATTCCACATCTGTTAATCTTAACTTTGACAATCACATTCATATATGCCTGAAGTACCCTGTACTTTGCTTATTATGTGTGGGCAATGAAATTGTGATACTGACATTTTTTATCAAACCTATACATTTAATATTATATTTATAATTGAAATACATGTTGATTACTGTATATGGGCAGTTACATTGCTATACAGAGTTATCTACCTTTATGTAATTACTGACTATTGTACGTAATTATGCAATAGGTAACTGGTGTTTTGAGATATTCACCTATATAATCACTGATTATTGTATGTAATTATGCAATAGGTAATTGGTGTTTTGAGATATTTACCTATATAATCACTGATTATTGTATGTAATTATGCAATAGGTAATTGGTGTTTTGAGATATTTACCTATATAATCACTGATTATTGTATGTAATTATGCAATAGGTAATTGGTGTTTTGAGATATTTACCTATATAATCACTGATTATTGTATGTAATTATGCAATAGGTAATTGGTGTTTTGAGATATCTACCTATATAATCATTGATTATTCTATGTAATTATGCAATAGGTAATTGGTGTTTTGAGATATCTACCTGTATAATCACTGACTATTGTACACAAATATCGGGTGCAGTAACTGACATTCAAATGATGTCATCACTGATTATTGTATAATATGAACTCAGGCAATGCCTTGAAAGAGAGCAAAGCTCCTTCTTTTACACATGTGGGAAAAAGCATTCATAGAGAATCCACCCAGTCTAGTTGGACAACAGCTTTCCCACAAAAGGATGTAACAGTTAAATTATGATGTCACATGTTTAGAACATAATCAGCAGTTTCTGTGTTACCATGAACTTAGTCTGCATAATGTTTGTTAATACACATTAGTTAAGAATCACATTGTCAAACTTTTTTTAGAAGTTGACTTTTTAGTGTTCACGGAGCAAGTAAATGAGACTTTAGTATAACATTGCATTTTGGGTAATTTCTAATCAATAAGTTCGCTTTGTGAATGCCTATGGCAAATCGAGCTTAACTCTGTAATAACTATGCTTTATGTAATTGGTGTTCTGAGTTGTCTACCTTGACATGATAATTGATTATTGTATAATTGATGTTCAGAGTTATCTCCCTTGATGTCATGTCTGATTATTGTAGTATATAATTATGATTTATGTAATTGATATTCAGAGTTATCTACCTTGATATAGCAATTGCTTTGAATTTCTTGTGTCCCTCTGACACTGCCTTCACTAGCGCAGTTCTTTCAGCACAAACTGTCAAACCATATGAGGCATTTTCTACATTACAACCTAAAAAGAAACACAAACCACCTGGTAACAACACTTCAGTAGCTCTGTAAAGCAAACATCTTACAAACCTCCATAGCTCTATATATACAGCATAGCTGTTACATCACTTACCTAGCTATATACAGCATAGCTGTTACATCACTTACCTAGCTATATACAGCATAGCAGTTACATCACTTACATATCTATATACATCATACCTGTTACATCACTTACATGTACATAGCTATATACATCATACCTGTTACATCACTTACATAGCTATATACAGCATACATGTTATGCCACTTACATAGCTATACACAGAATACCTGTTACTTCACTTACATAGCTATATACAGCATAACTGTTACATCACTTACATGTACATAGCTATATACACCATACCTGTTACTTCACTTACATATCTATATACATCATACCTGTTACATCACTTACATGTACATAGCTATATACACCATACCTGTTACTTCACTTACATAGCTATATACACCATACCTGTTACATCACTTACATGTACATAGCTATATACATCATACCTGTTACATCACTTACATGTACATAGCTATATACACCATACCTGTTACTTCACTTACATAGCTATATACACCATACCTGTTACATCACTTACATAGCTATATACAGCATACATGTTATGCCACTTACATAGCTATACACAGAATACCTGTTACTTCACTTACATAGCTATATACAGCATACCTGTTACATCACTTATAAAGCTATATACAGCATACCTATTACATCAAAAGCTATATACAGCAAACATGTTACTCCACTTACAAAGCTTTATACACCATACCTGTTACATCACTTACAAAACAGCATACCTGTTACATCACTTACACAGCTATATACATCATACCTGTTACATCGCTTACATAGCTATATACAGCATACCTGTTACATCACTTACAAAGCTATATACATCAAACCTGTTACATCGCTTACATAGCTATATACAGCATACCTGTTACAATACTTCTATATACAGTATACCTGTTACAACACTTCCATAGCTCTGTACAACATACCTGTTACAACATTTCCTTGGCTCTATATACCATAGATATTACAACACTTCTATAGCTTTATATTTCATACCTGTTACAACACTTCCATCTTCACAAAGTAAGGCCGCACCAACTCTAAATTTACTGTATGGAGAGTATGCCATTTTCTTTATGTCATGGCTGCTTTTAATCAAGTTCTTAATGGTATCTGAAAATACAACAAACAAAAATATATCAGTCAATTTTGACTGGTTTACTGATGCCACAAGTACATGTAGTTCTAATTTGTTCCATGTTTTGTTTTTGTTTGCTTGAATTGTGTTTTAGGCCACATTCAAAAAGTTTTCATCGATAAGGATCATCAGGTGGTGACCAACTTCAAATAGTAAAAAAGAAAACCTGGTTACAATCTAACTCAATCATTGCTCTAGCATCATAAATTAAGGCAGCTTAATTCAACGTCTTAGTTTCATGGATTCTCTGATCCTAATTTTACACACAAAAAAAATGAAATCACTTGATCAGAGATTTAAAAATCAAAATCAAACTTTTAATTCATCGTACACCTTCCTATTTCTAGACTACAAATATGTGCTGCAAGTTCATCCAATGAGATATATGTAAAAACATGGCTACAATTGAACAGCAAACTCGATCAAGATCTATAATTTTATGTAAAGCCTCTTAAGATCTTTATTACAAACATTTAAGACCTGGTTCTAGATTTAAAATTTGAAACCTACGGAATCGCAATAGATATTAAGTATGCAAAATTCCCAACATTTTAATGAACTTGTTTCTACACTGATGATTTGTATTGCGTATATACTTTGAATATAGTGTTGTCATGGTAACAGATTTGTATTAGTATGAATGACAGTCAATTCTAGACAATATGAGATTTCATGATGGATTACTAATACTTCAGTAAACTACAATGTCCTCACCATTACTTGTTACCTCCCTTGACTTTCATAGGACTACCTATTCTGTTAACTCATCAACTCCCGAAAATCATTGGACTATTCTGTAAATCAAAGACTCAGACTGGTCCAAATGTGCCATTAGGGGTGAATGAGTTAAATTCAGATGAATAAATTAAAATAAGAGGCCTTAAGGGGTTCAAGGGTCATCTAAGGCAAATTGGGACTTAATTACAATTGGGACTTAATTACAATATATTTAGCAGGAAAAAAATATTGTTTAAAGATAACACACAACAACACACAAAGATATACATGTAACATCATCAGGCTAACGCCGATCACCTGAATAGGTTTGATGTTAGCAGAAGAAACAAAACAACAACATATTTTGATAAACAAATTAATTAATTGATCAATTAATTGTTAGAATTATCAATATATAGATTGACCTTGAACTGTTATATCATGTATGATTCAAACCTTGTTCAGATGAAGTACAATGTACATATACAATTTAAAAGATCACACAAAATGACTCGAATTTATTCAATCATTCTGCCATTTCTATATCATTATCATATATGAAGTATATTTATTCAGTCATTCTTCTGTTTATATAGGTTGTAATGTGTTACATTTTCACTGATTTCTCTCTTCCCACGCTATACGCAGGTCATAGACTAATACAAAAATAGACTTGCTGTACATGCAAATTCCATAATAAATGATTAGCTTAACAGATATTATAAAACGAAAGCTTGGCTGTACAATGGAACAAAAAAAAAAACAACATTTGCTATAGTATTTGTTTATTGTTAGGAACAAAATTAAAAAAAAAAAACATTTGCTATAGGCGCAATGGAACAAAAAAAACCAAAAAACAAACAAACAAACAAAAAACCAAAAAGCTTGGGTGTACAATGGCACATAAAAAACCCATTTGCAATAGTATTTGTTTATTGTTAGGCACAATGAAACAAAAAAAAAAAAACAAAAAACATTTGCTATAGGCGCAACAGAACAAAATAAGAAAAACAAACAAAAAAGAAAACAAAAAGCTTGGGTGTACAATGGAACAAGAATATAAAACATTTGCTATGGTATTTGTTTATTATTAGGTGCAATGAAACAAAAAAAAAAAAAAAAAAAACCATTTGCTATAGGTTTTGTTTATTGTTAGGCGCAATGGAACAAAAAAAAACCAAAAAAAAAAAAAAAAACAAAAAGCTTGGGTGTACAATGACACATAAAAAAAATTTGCAATAGTATTTGTTTATTGTTAGGCGCAATGGAACAAAAAAAACAACAACAAAAACATTTGCTATAGGTGCAATAAAAAAAAACAAACAAACAAAAAAACCCCCAAAAGCTTGGGTGTACAATGGCACATAAAAAATTGTCTTCCTTGTGTGTACAGTAAAATCTGTCTTGAGAGAGCTGAACCATCTGCTAATGAAATGTCATTTCTCAAGACAGGTGGTCTCTCAAAAGTGATTTTATTTTAAGGATGTTTAAACAAGCAGTTTCAGAGTGTGATCTCAAAAGTGGTCTTTCCTGACAGTGATCTCAGAAGATGTGTGGTCTTTCCTGACAGTGGTCTCAGAAGATGTGTGGTCTTTCCTGACAGTTGTCTTAGAAGACAAGTGGTCTTTCCTGACAGTGATCTCAGAAGATGTGTGGTCTTTCCTGACAGTTGTCTTAGAAGACAAGTGGTCTTTCCTGACAGTGGTCTTAGAAAACAGGTGGTCTTTCCTGACAATGGTGTTAGACGACAGATGGTCTTTCCTGACAGTGGTCTCAGAAGACAGGTGGTCTTTCCTGACAGTGGTCTCAGAAGACAGATGGTCTTTCCTGACAGTGGTCTCAGAAGACAGGTGGTCTTTCCTGACAGTGGTCTCAGAAGACACATGGTCTTTCTTGACAGTGGTCTCAGAAGACAGGTGGTCTTTCCTCACAGTGGTCTCAGAAGACAGGTGGTCTTTCCTGACAGTGATCTTAGAAGACAGATGGTCTTTCCTGACAGTGGTCTCAGAAGACAGATGGTCTTTCATGACAGTGATCTTAGAAGACAGTTGATCTTTCCTGACAGTGGTCTCAGAAGACAGGTGGTCTTTCCTGACAGTGGTCTCAGAAGACACATGGTCTTTCTTGACAGTGGTCTCAGAAGACAGGTGGTCTTTCCTGACAGTGGTCTCAGAAGACAGGTGGTCTTTCCTGACAGTGATCTTAGAAGACAGATGGTCTTTCCTGACAGTGGTCTTAGAATACAGATGGTCTTTTGTGACAGTGATCTTAGAAGACAGATGGTCTTTCCTGACAGTGGTCTCAGAAGACAGGTAATCTTTCCTGACAGTGGTCTCAGAAAACAGGTGGTCTTTCCTGACAGTGATCTTAAAAGTCTCATGGTCTTTCTGACAGTGGTCTACGACATGTTCCATTGTATTATAATGAACTTCAGAATTATTCAAGTTATACCATGAAAATCAGTGTGTTAAAAATTTTAATTGTATGATGTCATAAATGTATGTAATGCAAAATTTTCAAATTGTCATCACATTTCACGGCTATTTGTAAAATGTTCACACTAAAGTCTTCCACATTTACACATACACAAATGTTCATGTAATATTATAACATGTACCTGTAGTATTACATATTATAGACATGTATATCATATATATATATATATATATATATATATATATATATATATATATATATATATATATATATATATATATATATATATATATATATATATAACTGCGCGCTGTTCATTTTATATCCATGACTCAGATCTTCTTTCACTTTGTCACCCAACAAATTTTCAAGAAAAACATTGTTTAAACTGATATCTTGATTTTTTAAAAACTGTAGCCTTAAGTACTACAATGTCACACATTACAATGTACAATTTATGCATCCACAATGTATCTATCTAATATATATATATATATATATTGTGGTAAGTATATGATAAATATATATATATATATATATGATCTGTGCAATATATGGGGTTCTCCGTGGCCGAGTGGTTAGAGCATTGCGCTTTAAATCACAAGGCCTCTCACCTCTGGTTCGAATCCTGCTAGGGTCATTTTGAATTAAGTGGGAAAGTTTGCCAGTTTTCTTGCAGAAGGTCGGTGGTCTTTACCCGGGTAACCGGGGTTTCTCCTCCACCAATAAAAACTGGACGCCATCATATGACTGAAAGATTGTTGAGTATGGCGTAAAACATCAAATCAAATCAAATCAAAATCAAATCTGTGCATTATGCAGCTTCGTAACACATTACATTGTACATGCAGGTAAATATTTCACATGTAACATATTAAAGTCCAGTAACTAACAAGTAGGAAACTGAACTACTGTAATTGTATAATTTACAATACATGTAGTAATAGTAATAAAAATGGCCATATCATTCACTTGAAAGTTGGCAATGACAAAATACATGTATACGTGACGTCACTTGAACTTGGATGGGGACACACCATTAAACACATTGTATAGAGAATTCACTTTGTTGTATTTTCAAAGTCTACAGAAATTAATCAATTCAATTAATGATCATGTATGCTATGATTCTACATGTAGTAATCAATAAAAATATTATAAATGTATGTACATGCATAAAAACATGAACAATTTTTACAATGCATGGGAAACTGAATTTCTTTCATTTACTAAATGTACATATGCAGTAATTACAATAATCAAATGTCGACTTCGACTTCGTTCATCTGACGATTGGCAATGAAGTATTTTTGACATGCTTGACTAGAATGTGGACAACAGAGAAGTTGTGTAAAATAATCCACTTTTTTTAATTCAAATTCACGTCAGCAAATTTGCTAAATTCAAAATCTGAAAAAGTATTCTCTGGTGTTAAAACTTCAATGTTGGTCTCAAAATATGTATTAAAAGATCAACAATATTTACATTTCTATGTTTTAGGCACTAATTTCTGCGCAAGGTTTTGACCTAGTTGGAACAATTTGGTCAACTTGATAGAAAGAAGAATGTAAATGTTCATTCTCAAATCACCATAAAAATACTGTTAAAATTATACATGTATACTGGTATGTTTGATCACATGATATGAATGGAAATTTGTGACAAATTATACATATATATACATGTATATATATATATATATATATATATATATATATATATATATATATATATATATATATATATATTATATATATATATATATATATACATGTATATATCACATGCCCTATTTCTAGAGTTCTACTTGATAACTAAGTGATTGCACAGCTGGTAGAGTTGTACATGTATTTTAGGTAAGTAAGATGACATTGTTTCACTTT
The DNA here is from genome assembly GCA_030159075.1 of Atrina japonica. Taxonomy (NCBI): domain Eukaryota; kingdom Metazoa; phylum Mollusca; class Bivalvia; order Pterioida; family Pinnidae; genus Atrina; species Atrina japonica. Next base: position 253,480 of record BROG01000732.1, on the reverse strand, counting down.
CAATACAAGGGAAGTATACCGATTATAGCTATAGATAAACCATCTGTATAAGTCATATCAGTTTATCACTTAGTTTGCTCCCACACATTGCTGATCAAACTACCACACAAATTGTTCATATACATCTAACTGGCACGCTGTATACAGTTTACATACATTACTTTGTAATCTTGTTGCAAAAGAGCATATAATTGACCAGACCTTGACTCTTGTTTACCAACACCTGCATCTAATTGACCAACACTTGACCGACATCCCTAGTTTTTTGCACTTCTCTCTGGCCTAAATATTGGACATTGTGTGCATAAAATGATAAATACATTTTCAAGACTGTGCAAGAATATATATATATATATATATATATATATATATATATACTATATATATATATATATATATATATATATATATATATATATATATATATATATATATATATATATATATATATATATATATATATATATATATATATATATATATATATATATATATATATATATATATATATATATATATATATATTCACACACACACACATACGATTCATGACTATATAATCACAGATAGTCCTATAATATAAGCCTTCTTTGGTTTGCTTTGCTTTCAATTTTTTCTATCAACTAATGCTGAACCACAAACAGCATTAATTGTCAAAATAAATTTGAAACAACGAAGATTCATATTATAAGACTAAGTCACAGATAAGTCTGATGGTGTTTTGTAACACAAATACTGAATACATGCAGATGCCTCAAAATTTTTTTTAAAAACTTGTTAGTAAGAGTTTAACATGTTTAAGTATATCAAATCATCATGTCGAAAAATAAATGCTTGAAAATAAAATAAAAAAAAACAAACAAAACATTGTATATTTATATAGATAATGATAATAAGGACATTATCACAGATGCTGGGTTCTTTTATCATCTTAATCAACATGTATGCACATGCATGTTTTTCCTCTGACTGTCCAAGTATATTAGCTAGAGATAACGAGAGAAAAAAAAATACATTCCGTAAATGACATGTACTTTTATTCTGTATACATTGACTGAATGCCTGCCTTACATTTCCTTTACTGTAGAATTAAAAAGTTTTGTTCTGGTTTTAATTGTTCCTTTACAAACAGGTACAATGTATTTATATTTCAACTAAATTAAATGTCAACAAATTTGCTTAAAAAGAAACCCCCCAAAACCCCCCGAAATTTAAATCCCATGAAATTGTATGATTCAAGAGTATTTATATTTCAGTACCACATAATTAAGTTTCTTCTCTATTAATAAAACATGTAGTTTCTCACACAGCTAGAGATAAGGGGAGTAAGAGGATATTTACCCTTTAAAAATTTGAAAATCAGCTTTGGAATTTAGAACACTGGGTGAAATTACTCATAGGAAATTGAAATTACAAATTGTAATAGTAACAATTTATATATAATTCTGTAAAACATGCTTTAAGTATTTAAAAATAACCTTTACGAATTTTGATTTACCCTTTAAATTTTATTTCTGGGAGTGAAATACCCTTTACTTGAAAATCTTATCTGGACCTCTGTAATGCAATACAGGTTTCTAAATTCTCTCTACTTGGGGTCATTCAGAGTCTTGTTTTCAATAAAAAAAATAAAAAAAGATTAATGATATGCAATATAGTCCAATGCAATAATTATTTATATATTACCAGTAATATAAATGTTATTAATTTGTGAAGGAAGTTTTTCCCGTTTGCTTCTTTGTGTGTCTAGCGAAAATTTTTAAAGTCATCTGAACTTGCTTGTAGATTTTTTGGTTTTACTTTATGTGTTTGATATACAGTTTTAATTACATTGACTTGATATACTACTGGTGAAACAGAATTTTTTTTTGTGGTTTTAATTTTATTTGCTTGTTTTCCTATGTCAACAAAATTAAAACCGCAAAGGAATTAACAAAACCAAAACTATTTTGTAATAGTAAAAGGAAATCCTTTACAAACATCCCATACACACGTACTATTTTGTACTTTATACTGTGTTTCCTGTAGGAAAAAGTTGTCCCATCCTTTTATATTGAATTTGAAAGAAAACAACACAAAACCGGCAAACATATGATATGAGACAGTGTCAAGAGTACATATTATATAATCAATTAACTTACCAAACCCTGAAAAACAATGGACTCTTCTGTAAATTAATGACTCAGACCAGTCCAAATATGTCTTTAGGGGTGAATGAGGTACAGGGGCTTTAGCTATGTGTTTTCCCCAAAAATTAATTTCGTTTTTTAACTACATGTACTAAGATCGATGTACAGTCTAAAGGAAGAGATACACACAGGCATGATAAGTCTTATATTCCTACATACATGTATTTTATGTTTGACTAAAGTCAGGTCCAGTGTTGTATGCATATATACAGATTGTAAGGTCAAATTAACAATTTGCAAATGAATAATTGACAAACTGGGTTTTTTTTAAGCAACTTTCACAAAATATATACTAGTATGAATTTAAGAACTTTTATGCCTGTCTATATTTCATTTTTGTTATTGTGCATAGATCTAAAGCTGTATAAAAAAATCTGTGTATAAAAAAACAAGAGGCCCAAGGGGCCTTAAGTCGCTCAACTGGCATAATTGGTCAACATTGCTGAAAACATAAAAAATGTGTAAAAGATAAAATCGCTAATAAACATGAAAAACAGTAGGCTCATTGGAGCTTAAAAATCACCTGAGTGAAATGTATTTTACTGACAATATACTGAAAAGCAACCAAAAGCATGGTGGTGATCACTAAACAACAGGGAAAAACAGCGCAAAATATGAAAATATCCACTTAAAACTAAAAGGGGAAATAACTCCCGTGAAGGTTAACCTGACAATTTAATTCCTGTTGACTTTTTCGTACATGTAGATCTTTGCGTACTGAACAGTTTTACTTCTTTCTCTTTCTATCTATTATTCTTTTCAAGATAATATGACAAAACTGTCAAAAAAACATGAGAAATCCACTAAAAGGGGAAATAACTCCCAAAAGGGGCAACTTGACACTTTCGGCCCTCTTGACTTTTTTGTAGATCTTTGCATGCTTAGCACTTTTTCTTATTTCACTTTCTTCTATCTGTTATACTTTTCAAGATATTAAGACAAAACTGCCAAAAACATGAAAAATCCACTTAAAAGGGGAAATAACTCCCATAAGGGGCAACCTGACAATTCTGGCCCTTTGACTTTTTTCTAGATCTTTGCATGCTGAACATTTTTGCTTCTTTCACTTTTACTCTACCTATTATACTTTTTAAGATAATGTCAAAAAACATCCAAAAACATGAAAAGTCTACTTAAAATGGAAATAACTCCAATAAGGGGTGACCTGACAATTTCGGACCTATGACTTTTTTTGTAGATCTTTGCATGCTGAACATTTCTGCTTCTTTCACTTTTACTCTACCTATTATACTTTTCAAGATAATGTCAAAAAACATCCAAAAACATGAAAAATCTACTTAAAAGGGAAAATAACTCCCATAAGGGGCAACCTGACAATTTCGACCCTATTGATGTTTTTGCAGATCTTTGCATGCCAAACATTTTTGCTTCTTTCACTTTTATTCTATCTATTATACTTTTCAAGATAATGTCTAAAAACATCTAAATACAAAATTCACACAAAAGGGGAATAACTCATCAAAATGAAATATTTGTAGATTTTTGCAAGCGCTCATTTTAAGGTAATCATTTTTTCTCTAGCTTTAATAATTTTGGAGATACACATATCAAATCAAAAATATCTGCTGACTCATTCGTTCTACATAAAGTCATGGCAGCCATGTTTGGTCCTAGCCCGATTAAATCCCCAAACTTTATGCAGATTTACATTGTTATACTTCCTGTCAAGTTTAGTTCAATTTGGTCCAATGGTTGTGGAGAAGTAGTCAAAAATGTTGAAAAGTTAAAAAAAAAACTTGTAATTTACATTTACTTAGGTGCCTGTGACCTTGACCTTTGACCCCATGATCTTGAAATTTTGTCAAAATGATCTTCAGGTAATTCCTAACAACTTTCTCATATTTTTGTATGGAAAAGGTCAATCACTTTTGAGTTATTTAACAATTTGTAATACAAATTTACCGTGTTACTGAAGAGCCCCCACTAGTGGCTCGTTTATGGACAGATTTCATTTTTGTTTGCAAACTTTGTAGATATTGACTTTACAATTATCCATACAAAAATTGAACCTCATCTGATCATTGGTTCATAAGAAGATTTTTAAAGATGTACCAAGTTTTGGTTCTTTTTGGCCCCTTTTAGGGCCCCTATTGGTCCTATCCCTTTTTCATTTGCAAACTTTATGTGGCTTCACATGGATGCTATATGCAAAGTTTGGTTAAAATTGGCCCACTCATATTGAGAAGATAACGTTTGAATGCAAAAGTTAACAGATGGACGCAGTGTGACGGACGCCTGACCTTTGGCTATAGCAATAGATCATTTGGCCCTTTGGGCCAGGTGAGCTAAAAAACCACACAACTAACGACATGTTTGCTGGATATATGTACCTCATGATCAGAGTATATGGGATTATTGTTTTGTTTCTATGTACCAGTAGCTTACTTATGTTAAAACAATTCAGAAATGACAATGAATTAATGAGTCATGACAAATTAAGTGTATTCCTAAAGACATGGTTAGGCAAATCGTGGAAAATACGTCTTTTTCATTTCAACGAAATTTGATGTCAACCAGTTTAAAACAATTGAATATTCAACCCCAAAATGATCTGATTCTACAGTACAAATGTAACATACATGTGTACTTTGAAAGTTCTTTACATACATATATATAATATACATGTACAACGAAATCTTTGAGAGTGTTACATTGTAGAGCTCTCTCCTGGGTCTTATCTTGACCTTTTAAGGTTCAATATTAAGGTTTGTTTGGTTGTCTGTAACAAGTCCAATTTGCATTCGGACAAATAGATTTTACTTCTCACTTGTCCAAAAGAACAAGTATAATTGTTAAAGACCAAAATTAATGCAATCAAAATTAAACTCTAAAAAAATATCTTTAAATGTTACACTTGACTTTTGGGCAAGTCATTTTTTCATCTGGACGAGTAGATTTGAATACTTCTTGTCCTGCAGGACAAGTGGAAATTTTCATTATTGTTGACCCCTGCCCTTGGATAATTTAATTTGGGATGCAATTTTTAAAAGAATGCAATGAATAATAATTTTTCAGTGTTGGTGTTTTATACCACACTCAACAAATTTTTAGTAATGTGCATATACATGTTAATGCACATAGTGGCAGCCAGGTTTTATTGGAGGAGTAAAACTGGTTACAATGTACACATGTACAAGAGTAAAGATCACCAGCCTTCCACAAGAGAACTGACAAACTTTCTCAAAAATCAGCTTACTTTTAGGGTCCAGCTGGGCCTTAACATCAGCTGACCAAAGGTGAAATACATCATGATTTAAAGCATGACACTGTAATTAAGAAAAATAATAATTAAAAATTTCTGTTATATAGCAAAAAAAAGAAAAAAAGGGAGATAATCAAAGAAATCATACAAAACTAAATGAAAATGACAGTCTGAAAAAAATGTAACAAAAATGAATACACATGTAATAATATAAATATTCTGATATCTACATAAAATACAAACTTTAATTAATTATCATACATCCATGTAAATCAATCAGAAATAATCCAGTTTTCAATTCATGCAAGGGTTATGGAGAAGAAGTTCAAAGAAGGGTACCTTCCTGGACCTATTTTGCCCCACCCTGAATATACCCCTGGGTCCATCTGACTGAAAATACAAACTTGACAGAGGACCTTTAGTACTTGCCTCCTGTAAAGTTTCATAAAAATTCCCTTTAAAATGGTTTTAACAGAAGATGTTGAAAATGTTTATGGACGGATGACAGATTTGGAGTAATCACAATAGCTCACTTGATTTTTCGGTTCAGGTGAGCTAAAAATGGTAATGAGATTATTCCCTGTAATTTCTCCAAGTATAAAGACTCAAGGATCAAGGATCAAATGTCATACATGATTATGTTGTGGTATCACAAAGTTCAGCTAGTACAGAAATTGGATGATTGGCTTGTAACGGGCAAAGTTGAGAATAATTTCTGACTAAAGTGGTGTAATTCTTTAACTTTTTTTTGTATTCAGATGCCACGCTGAGAGAGAAGCAGAAAATCTCCATGTGTTAAGATGCATCTAGTTATTCTGGAGAGGCTATCGTAGCCGTCTAAAGAGATGGTTAAATTTTTATTTCTTTTCATCATTACATGTATTTGTTTTCATTTTGCTGCTGATTATAGAAAAAGTCAGGTCTAACCCTTTCAACCCTGTATATTATAATAGGCTGTCTTAAACAATAGAAAAGAGCATAGGCCTACCATTCAGATATTTATGGGAGTGAAACTTAAAGGGTTAATTTTCTTCTGATCTTTCCTGATGAACAGAAGTACATTCTAATCTACATCAGATGGTTAAAAAAAAAACAAGAAAATCTCAAAACAAAAATAAACAAACACAGAGTAGACATCAGACGAGTCAAACTTAAATAGGAAATAGGGATGTTCCATCATCATCATCAAGAGATAAGAGAAATGTTCTTACTTTGATTATCATCAGCGATAAAGCTAACATATATTACTGCTTTGATTTTCCATATAAACATACAAAACTAGCTTAATCTGGTCTGCGTAGCATGATTTTTAAATTGTATTACAATGTAAACAAATAATATACGTTTGTAAATTGTGAAAATCCTGTAATATAAATCTATCATCCATATAGAGCTATTATTAAAGAACATAGATCTTTCAAGGGAAAATTAAATATATAACTTATATGAATATATTTGTGGTCTTTCTATATTTTGGAAAAGAGAAAATCAGACGGTTGGATGTCATCCTGACGTGTATACAGAAGTGACCTAACTATGACCTATTGGTGCTGATGTAGACCAGCTACTGTATACATTCATGCCAATGTTTATATCCAACTTGCATTTCCCTGGTAAAAAATAGTTCAACATACTTAATTAAAATTAATTTTACTTCAAAATCAAAGATAAAAATCGTTTTTCGAAAAAATGATATATAAAATAGACAAGTTTTCATTAACTGACATAAGAATATAATTACCCGACGTTTCCGATGTCATCGTGATCTTCTTCTTGTATCAATAATGCTACAAGATCTTCAACTGAGGAGTTGTCCTCATAAGCCAATGGAATTTACGCGAAAGGTCACAGCAAGAGGTCAGACTTAAAAATAACGGCCAATGAAATCAAAACATAATAAAAATCGTCACTTCCTTTATGGCAGCCTCCATCGACAAGCATGGCAAACAGAAATAAAAGGTATCTGGATTACAGTTTATCTCCTTTTTAAATGAAATGTGATCTGCTCAATACGAGACAGTTTCTTCTCGTAAAACGCCGATGTTTTAAACAGTAAAAGTAATTGAGAGACACCAGTAAACTTAACTTCGTCAACTATTTGCACAGTACGTCACTAGACTAGTGCAAAGCCTCCCTCACCCCTGGGGGGGGGGGGGGGGGGGGGGGGGGAGGGGGGGGGGCAGTGTAATTGGTAATTTTGGGACCAGAGATAACATGATACAGATAGCCCTCTGCCAAAGTGCAGTTCTAATAATTGTCTAGACAACAGATGTCTTTTCTGTAAACGCAAACAATTTTACTTTTTAGCAGTACCAGGGCTCTCACTCTCAGTAGAGGAAAATTTTGGAGAGTCCTGGGACCCCAGGGTCAAAATCTTGAGAGTCCCATCTAGAAAATGAAAAGTCCACTGATTCGAGGTGTGTTCTATGTATTATTTATAATAGAAGTTCTATTCCACGATATTTAAAAAAAAAAAGGATAGTGCGCTACAATTCACAATTATAGTCTGTCCCAAGTGATTTTTGTCTGTTGATTTTGGCTGATTAAAGTAAAATGATTGATACCTACCACTTAAATTTAACGTAGCGGTATCCTATACATACTTCATTAATTATCCATGTCCATGACAAATAAAAATTAATCCGTTTTGTACTATATATTCGCACATAAAATTATCCTGATTTTTACGTATATGTAATGGTGGCCATCTTTCTAGGTTTCAGAGGGGAAGTAAAAGAAAGCGAACGTATATTGGTCATACTGATTTAGCATGGCTCACTGATCTGTTAATACACAATCACCGATTCCTTACGACAATAATATATATTGGGAGTTATTCCCCTTCATATAACTCTTGTCAAGAGAGGGGCGAGAATTTTAATGATTACTCACATGACCCAATTATTTGACATCACATGGATAACACAGAGATTCCCGTAGGAAGAGTTTTTACAAAAATTGAAGTGACCAAACAAAGAAAAAAGTATGTAGAAAAGATATAGGATAAACTTTTTTCTTTTTTAATCATATCAGTTAAATATATTTTTTTTGACGATTGGTTGCTTTACAAATTCATTTTGAAATTCATGGAATAATATGGGACAGACTATAGGTTAAAAATCAATTTTTTTCACGAGACAAGACTTGCTGATGTACTTGTTTTCTTCGCTGATATAAGCGCCCGAGCATTCATTGTGATTTGCTATACCGATGGATGTGCCAAATGATATCAAACACACAAATGACATTGACATTTTTATATTATATCTTGTTAATGCAGTTTTTGTTTGAAACATTACTTTTGATAACCATAAAATGAGCTGTATGTTGTAATTGAACGATATAAGTGGCCCGATGTCATCAGTTCTTCATTTGACATGTTGGCGTGTGGTGAGACTTTTGGAGTTTCAAATCTAATAAAAGGATTATCAGCTAATCATGTTGATTGGAGGATAATATGATCAGCATATATGCTTAATTAAAGTAGAAATTTCTTCAGCATGTTGCTCAACAACAAACAATATTATAAAACAGGTAAACTAGCAGTAGCACCATACACATATATTTTCATAAGCAGTGGCACAGGTAAAGTTTTACCTGCATGTTGTTTTATGACCAGTGATTATGATGACGCGCAGGTACTAGGACGTATCAATTAAACAATCAACAAGCAATTATAGGATTGATTAAAAAGTGTAAATGTCCAAGTCAAAATCTTGAGCGTCCTATGGGACTCGTGGTTGCAACTTTGATGCATCCCAGAAAAATCCAACATGTCAAATATGCATACCCTCAGGTCACCGAGAGCCCTGAGTACTGCTACAAGTAACAAATAGAGCCTAAAAGGCATATGGGGCCTATCATACAGCACCGGTGTAAGTAACGCTGAAAATTGACCCATGTTGAAAATGGAACCGGGGTTAATTTTTAAAATTGAATTTGGAACCACAATGGTCTTGGAAATGGGATGTGCCATTGAAGAAAAGACAGCTGCTTGGGTCACTTCTCAATGGATGCTCTGTTGAAAATTGACCATTCCAAATTGGCCATTTAACACAAACTTGACCGACCAACTCCGCTTGACCAAAAATTCATGCCACAAACTCATTTTGTTCAGTTTGACCCTACTAATTTGCCTTGACCTAACATTAGGTTTGATCTATTTGTCCTGGTTCCATATTCAACGTTAAAAATGGACCCTGATATGAGTATTGCTATTTCATCCGGTTTGATATTTAATGTTAGAAATGGACCATTGAATAGGCATTGCTGTTTCACCTTGTGTAATATTAAACGTGAAAATGATATCCTGAGGTGGGTATTTTATTTTTACCCGGTTCAATATTCAACATTGAAATTGGACCTGGCTGTTATGAGTATTGCTATTTGAACAGGTTTCATGTTCAATGTTGAAAATGGACCCTGAATAAGCATAATTGCTGTTTCATCTTGTTCAATATTTAACTTGAAAACTAGAGCCTGGTATGGGTATTGTTTTTTATCAGGGCTGGCTCGAGTTGATAGATTTAAATGTTTGGGATGAGTTAAAATGACTTTATTTAGAAAGGGTAACTTGCTGGGATTAGATTAGACCTATCTCAAGCAAGCCTCCCCCCCCCCCAAGAGAACTGTATACAAATATAAAACAAACTGTTTTGCAGTTTGAGTTAAAGTATTAGGTCCAGGCAAATTTGTAGGGTCGAGTTGAGAAAAAATGATTCATTCATTTTGCCATTCTGGTTCCATATTCAATGTTGAAAACTGAGCCGGGTTCCATTTTCAATAGTGGTCAATTTTCAATGTCACACGGGCCGTTATATTTATCCTGTCATTGAAAAGTTGATGAGAAACAATATGTTGGTGAAACTGATGACCTCAAAAAGGTATATACACATCCTGACGGTATACAGGTATATACACATCCTGACGGTATACAGGTATATACACATCCTGACGGTATACAGTGGAATCATGTTATGTAGAAATCAGATGATTAAAAATTCCACTGGTGTCAAAGTTGAGCAGCCAATCCCTACAAAGTACTTTTACACAGCTACTCGAGGACAGGAATTTGTATCTAATGTTATTAATTTAGAATATTTGGAATATTACTCAATACTGTCAGTGTTATTTACATGTAACCTATTTTTTCATTCCTTGATTGCTAACTCTCACACAAAATTTTGAAAGGACAAAGTAGAAATTATGGACGTCTGTGATAACATGACCTCTGCAGGTCAGTGGCCAATAGTAGAATATAGAAAGAGATCAAGAAGTTACGAACATACGAAAATGTTCCTGTCCTGTAATGGTACCTGTACCTGTGGATTTTTATGGATAGAAAAATAAATGTCCATTAAAATTGCGGTTTACTTGAATTCTGGATATGTCTTGAACTAATAGGGGTGGTCCTGTGAAGTTTGAGATACATTGTAACAAGATTCCAAGTGTATGTTCATGTAGATGAATTCTTTTAAATTCTTGCACACATCAGGCCACCCACTTGTCTCAAAAAGAGAATGTTCTACGGCCTTATTCCCAATCTAGAAATAATTTCTTCTGCAATACAATCATTTTATATTATAACTAGAAAAAATGTGAAGAAAAGTTTCAATTCAAATGTAAATATATTTAGATACTTGACTTCAATCATGGTTTCTTCATTAAAATTCTCAGATGTAAAAAATGTAAAATTAAAATCTAAATTAAAAATGTCTTTTTCCAAGTTTCCAAGAATATGCAACTAATTTGTCTAATATGACTGGTTCTTGCCCCATTTCTCATATTAACATTTGTACATCTTAATGCTAGTAATGTTATGAAGCATGTAATTCAACTTGATGTAAATTTGCCATTTAGAGTTGATAAACTGAGAGCCTTTCTTTACAGAAAACTGGCCGACATGGATGTCGGTGAATTTATGAAGTCCGGCTTTGATTCGGATAGTGACGACAGTTCCCCTTCAAACAAGAAGTCACAAAAGAAGATAAACCAGAAGAAAAAACAGTCGGTAGAAAAGGGGTAAAAATTCATTTACGATAATTTGAAGAATTATTATGTTGTTATTGTGGTCATTATATACAGGTGCCCTGTAAATTCAGGAGCTTCAACCCTTTCGTAAGGGACCAAATTAAAGTGCTATTCCCAATGCAAAAAATGCATTTGTTTTCCAATTTCTAGTTACAATTTCCCACTTAAAGTAACACAAGAATGAATTTGAGGAGATTCTTGTATTTTCAAACAGTTTTGAAAATATTTATGTTTTCTAATTTCAATAAAAATTAAAATGTGGCTAAAATTCCAAATTCAAAAAGCCCAGCCCTACTCCCAAAAGAAAGTGAAAAATAGCTTATATTGAAGTGATACCTGATAGACAGTGACTGTTGATGAAAGTTAAGTTGTAGAATATTCCCTTGCCTATTTGAGGGTCTGAGGTCTGTCATTAGAGCTTGTGATTGTAACAAAGGCGCTATCCCTGATTTTTTTAAAATCAGGAGTCATTTAAGACTACAGTTACAGGGTTTTTCCTAGGGTGTTATTTTAGTGAGTCCTTGGGACCCACAAGAACACAATTGCTCATTCGTTAGTTAGATGTTTGAGTCCCATTGTATACTGATGATGAATCAAGTTGTTAACTTCATCAAAAATCAATAATTATATGTGTATTACGCATTTCACTCATCAACCCCTGAAAAACAATGGACTCTTCTATAAATAAATGACATAGACCAGTCCAAATATGTCTTTAGGGGTGAATGAGTTAAGCTAACAATGTAGTGTATTTTACCTACATCACATACATGTATTTTACGTATATTATGTATTTGTATGTATTTATATGTAACAGGATACATCTTATTTATTGGATGCAACAGTAAGATACATTAGACTACATCCTACTGGGTTTGATTTCATTGTATGTCAATATATATAATTGAAATATAATATATCAGACCAGGTATCACAGTGAATAACAAATCTGTAATAACTGTATGGTATACAAAGAGTTATGTCCCTTTAGTGTGGTTTTTAATTTAATATGGGCATTCAGTGATCCAACCAGGGTGAATGATCTGGGGTCATTATGTCCCCTTGATCATATTTTATGGGGACATTTTAATAACTATGGGGACATAATAATAACAAACTCAATCAATAAATAGTTAATACATGTTTGGTATTGGTACAAATGTACATCATGTGTATCACATTTAGGAGGATATGATAATCATTGATTCCAAAGAAAGATTAAACCAATATCACTGGTTCTATGTCATGAAAATCATATGTCATTCCAGACAGTGTCGTCACTGCGCTGAGCTGTCCCAGTGGTCTATGAATAATGGGGACATTCATCATTTTGAAGGGCCATTTGCCCAGTGGCCCCTCCTGGTTGGGACACTGGACATTAGAGAATTATACTGGTTTATTATGAAATTGCACCTACATGTATAGTTAATAACAATCAAAATATAGCATATTGGTACCTACTAGTTGCTTTGGATATTAGTTAAGTGTTTTGTTTTGTTTTTTTGTTGTTTTTTTTTTAATATTTAGAATTTGTTCATCATTGGTGAGTATTGAAGGTCTTGTACATATACATGTAGGTTTGTGCCTATGTATTACTGACAGTTGAGTATGTATTTAATTTCAAAATTATTTGTTTCACAGAAAAAAGAAAACAGAAACTTCTAAAATTAAACACAAGAAATCACTTGAGAAACTGAAAGATGAAGATCCAGAATTTTATGAATTTCTACAACAGGAAGATAATGAATTGCTGCAATTTGATAGCCCAGGAGAAGGTATGGTGACGATTTTAGGGGTTTTACAAAAAATAATAAAATAACCATGATACAGAACCGTTATCAATGTACGTCATCGTGTACAACCATTATCAAGAGGTTTACTGTGGAGCCATTATCACGATAGGTTTCATGTCATTCTCAAGGGCTTTACTGATGAGCTGTTATTATTATGATAGATTTCACACCATTCTCAGGAGGTTTCTCAGTGGACCATTATCAGTATAGGTCTTCCTGTTAAACTAATCTCAAGGGGTTTCCTGTCGGACCATTATCACTGTAGGTTTTTCTGTTGAACCATTCTCAAGGGGGTTTACTATTGAACCATTATCAATATAGGTTTTTTTTTCTATAGAGCCATTCTGTGTAGAATTAATATCTAACTAGGTTTTTCTGTAGAACCATTCTCAAGAGGTTTTCTGTACATTTGTAGAACCAGGACCTAGATAGGTTTATCTATAGAAATATTCTCAATCATGTTGGTATTTCTAAACTGTGAACTAGATAAGTCTTTCTGTAGAAACATTTTCAAGCATGTTGACATAGAACCATGACCTAAATAGGTTTTTCCTGTAGAGACATTCTCAGGCATGTTAGAACCATGACCTCGATAGGGTTTTCTGTAGAAATATTCTCAAGCATGTTGATTTAAAACCATGACCTAGATAGGTTTTTCTGTAGAAACATTCTCAAGCATTTTAGAACCATGACCTAAATAGGTTTTTCTGTAGAAACATTCTGAAGCATGTTGACATAGAACCATGACCTATATAGTTTTTTTCTGTAGAAACATTCTCAGGCATGTTAGAACCATGACCTAAATAGGTTTTTCTGTAGAAACATTCTGAAGCATGTTGACATAGAACCATGACCTAGATGGGTTTTTCTGTAGAAACATTCTCTAGCATGTTGACATAGAACCATGACCTAAATAGGTTTTTCTGTAGAAACATTCTCAGGCATGTTAGAACCATGACCTAAATAGGTTTTTCTGTAGAAACATTCTCAAGCATGTTGACATAGAACCATGACCTAAATAGGTTTTTCTGTAGAAACCTACTCAAGCATGTTAGAACCATGACCTAAATAGGTTTTTCTGTAGAAACATTCTCAAGCATGTTGACATAGAACCATGACCTAAATAGGTTTTTCTGTAGAAACCTACTCACGCATGTTGGTATAGAACCATGACCTAGATAGATTATTCTGAAGAATTTTTTTAATGAGGTATACTACTGTAGAACCATAATCAAATAGGTTTCACGGTTGAACCGTGCTCAAGAAGTTTGCTGTAGAATAATGATCAAATCTTTTACCATAGAATTATGTTTGAGAGGAGTTTAACTGTAGAACAGTTAAATCACTCAGAGTAACTGCTCTACATTGTGGACAAAGTTGCTAGGTACAAATGTACTCATCTATATTTTCTTCTGTTAGTGATATCCTATATGACTTTAATGATTTTCCTCTGATATGTCTGATCTGTCCGGGAGCCTCCGTGGCCGAGTGGTTAGAGCATTGCGCTTTAAATCACAATGCCTCTCACCTCTGGTTCGAATCCCGCTAGAGTCAATTCGAATTAAGTGGGAAAGTTTGCCAGTTTTTTTGTGGAAGGTCGGTGGTCTTTACCCGGGTGACTGGGGTTTCTCCTCCACCAATAAAAACTGGACGCCATCATATGACTGAAAGATTGTTGAGTATGGCGTAAAACAAAAAAATCAAATCAAATCAAATCAAATCAAGTCTGATCTGTCCAAAATGAAATCTGTTTTAGAAGATGATGAAAGTGTGGAAAGCGAAGATGACGATGTAACAGATGATGATGATGTTGATGATGATAAAAAGTCATCAAAGAAGAGTCAAGCCACAACAGAAGAAGATGAATTGAATATCTACTCCTCTGGGAGTGACTCCGAAGATGAGAAAGGCACCACATATCATAGATTACCTAGTAAACTTGAAGTAAGTGTTCAGTTGAATGTAAAGTGAGTACTAGTGAGAAGCAGGGAAAAGTGAGTTTAAAGTGTACTTGTGAGAAGCAGGGAAAAGTGTGTTTAAAGTGTACAAGGGACAGGTAGGGACAAGTGAGTTTAAAGTGAACTTGTGAGAAGCAGGGAAAAGTGTGTTTAAAGTGTACAAGGGACAGGTAGGTACAAGTGAGTTTAAACTGAACAAGTGAGAGGTAGGGACAAACGTGTTTGAAAAATACTTATGAGAAACAGGGACAAGTGAGTTTAGAGAAGTTACTAGTGAGAACTGGGAACATGTGAGTTTAGATTGTACAAGTAAGAGTTAGGGACAAGTGAGGTTAAAGTGTGCATGTGAGAGGTAAGAACAAGTGAGTTTAAAGTGTACATGTGAGATAAGAACAAGTGAGTTTAAAGTGTACAAGTGAGAGGTAAGAACAAGTGAGTTTAAAGTGTACAAGTGAGAGGTAAGAACAAGTGAGTTTAAAGTGTACAAGTGAGAGTTAGGGACAAGTGAGTTTAAAGTGTACAAGTGAGAGTTAGGGACAAGTGAATTTAAAGTGTACAAGTGAGAGTTAGGGACAAGTGAATTTAAAATGTACAAGTGAGAGTTAAGGGCAACTGAGTGAAAGGTAAAAAATCTTGAGTGATGTGTTCGAGCCTATCAGAGGAGAAAAATGTTAAAGCCAGTAAGTGAAATATGGGGACTCATGAGTGACAGGTAATGACTGTGAACAAAGGTAAGGAAATGTGAAAAATTTAGGTAAGGAATTGAAAGGCAATCACCATTGATTTCCGCCAGACTCTAAATAGTGAATAGATACTTCTGGTTTTAGTTACAATTCGACCTTTTGATCTATTCTCCTTATAATATTACTAATATTGCTCTGATCATATTTTGAAAGCAACATATTTCAACTGACCATTCCAGGAAGCAAGTGATAACAGTGACAGCAGTGGTGAAGAAGATGGTAATGATGATGAAGATGAAACAAAGAAGAAGAAAACAAAAAGAGAAAAAGGTGGAACTTTGGTGACCAGTAAGATGATCCAGAAATGGACAAATTTACTACAGGTATGCTGTCATATTCTGTCAACATGTTGTCAAAGACACCATTACAAAATTTTATCTTAGCGACGTAATTTGATAACATTTCTATGGGTATTTTTATATGACAACATTGTAACAGAGACAGATGAAATAACTGGTATTGGCCAGTAAAAATCCCAGTTTGGGGAAAAGTCATGGATTTTTCCCTGTACTTAGTGTCATCAATTGTAGAACCAGCTTTGTGATGTTTTTGTATCAGATGATCGTCAACAGAGATCTTGGTACAATGTTACATGTGGATGTCTACGTGTAGCTAAAAATAACAAAAATGTATGATTGATGTGCTCTCATAATGATATAATATTGCCCCTACTTTGACCAAACTTTTTTTTAAATTGTTTTGCTTGATTCTTTCTCTTAACCCATTTACCCCTAAAGACCCATATGGACTGAGCTCAGTCATTAATTTACAGAAGAATCCATTATTTTTCAGTGGTTGAAGAACTAAAATGCATACCGTAAATAGAGATACTTTGGCCATTATTATATCTCGTTAGTCAGGGATTGGTTGATAGCCATCACTTGTGAGAGAGACTATACTTCATGTCTCCCTCATGCAAAAATCCTTGCCGCTAATACGTCTTTATTAATTAATAAACAATCGATTGCCCTGGTTGCATGGAGACATGAGAGAAATATGACTTGCCTTGGGTAAACAAAGCCTTATGTCTCCCTACACCAGGGCAATAAATGTATATTGCTTAATTTTGGCCAATTTCGCCAACCTATTAAAATGGCCAAAATTAAACTGTCCAAAATATGTAAACAATGTTTCTACTGATACTTTTTAAAAATATTTTAAAAAGTGATTTCTAGATTAACAAGCAAGGGGTTTTAAATATAACACCGTGGATGTTCCTCTTAATTAAGTACCATGTGATGCATCAATTCTAATTATACTACCAGCACTCTTTAATATTTTGATATTTCGAACAACTGGAATGTTCCACAATATAAGACTGAGATATGATGGTAGGCCAGATATAAACATCATATAAACATAAATGGCCAAAATTCAACAGACCAAAAAGTAATCCTCCATTTTTTGACCAAAGTGGCCAAATTTTATCGATGCCAAAATATCCCAATTTACGTTATAATTAAAAGAAATTATTATCAATGTTATGTCAACCTACTGACTCGCTTCTAAATATCTGGGTCAGCACACATCATACAAAAACATGCTTATTGATGACCGCATGTTATTATATATTTTTATAATATGTCGTTACTGGATGCAGGAAAAACCTAATGCCATAGTCCTGAGGGAGGTAATCAGTGTGTTTAAAGCTGGGGTCCAGAAGGCTTGTGGTGGTGATGACGTTTTGAAGTACAGAGTAGAGGGCAGCACAGGTATGATATTTCGTTTCGTTGACTATATGTCACATCAAGCCGTGTCAAGTGTAATTCTACTCCACTGTAAAGTTTAAATTCATATTAAGACTTCCTCACCTCTAATTTAAGACTGCAAATATTTAGTCCCTTGAAAATTTACAAATAGATATTAAAATGTTCATACCCTCACTAAACACACCACCCCCCTAATCAGATCCTTTTTAGTCAGTTAGTTAGGTGGTCTTAATAGTAAGGTTACATTGTACAGTGAAACTTGTATATAAGGACCTCCTTAGGGACACAAGAAAACCAGTCTTTATAGGGAGGTTGTCTTTATATATGTGATTTCGCTTACTGAGTATGGCAGGCCTGATGTTTTGTTGGCCAACTTAGTGGTGATCAAATATCAAATCAGTGTCGTAAAATGAAATATACTGTTTCATTACTTGATGACAGTAAATTTGTATCAAAGTTATTTAATACAATGATAAATCAATAAACTACATTCATAAGCACATTGATATTCTCAACAAAGTAATTTCACAATTTAAAAAATTAGGGCTTTGCATAAGCTTGTATGATTTGGTCTTTTCTGTCATCGAAATGCTAATTTAAAATCTCCAAGGCACAAGGATAAGTGTTACACATCTATTTCCAACCAATTAATGGACTCTACCTAAAATCAATTACATAGGCTAGCCCAAATGTGTCATCAGAGGGGAATGGGCTAAACTTTTACAACAATTAATAAACAAATTACATGTACATCAATTTATATAAATGTCATTTTCGACTCTGATGTTTGCATTATCTGGTTATGGGGTGCTTATTGTGGGAAGAAACCAGAGTGCCCAAACAAAATCTGTATGTCCGCTTTGTCGACCACCATGCCATCTCACATTCTCATGTGTCCAATCCACGGACCGAACCAGGGTAGTATTGGTGAGAAGTGTATTAACCACTGCACTACCCAGACACTAAGTATTTGTGAGAAGTGTGTTAACCATTGCACTACCCAGACACTAAGTGTTGGTGAGAAGTGTATTAACCACTGCACTACCCAGACACTAAGTATTTGTGAGAAATGTGTTAACCATTGCACTACCCAAACACTAAGTATTTGTGAGAAGTGTGTTAACCATTGCACTACCCAGACACTAAGTATTTGTGAGAAGTGTATTAACCACTGCACTACCCAGACACTAAGTATTGGTGAGAAGTGTATTAACCACTGCACTACCCAGACACTATGTAGTGGTGAGAAGTGTATTAACCACTGTCCAGACACTAACTAATGACTGGTCAGCCAACTGTCATGGATAAGTGCTCTTCATTTTGTGCATTAAGCCATTAATGTACAAGTGTATACTAATTCAGCCCTGCCATCCATCACAGAGTTATTCATTGTAACTTTCTGGCTAGAAACTCATGGCACTTATTCTGAGCAAGAAAGTCAAATTCAAAATATTATTTTACCTATTGATATTTTTCTTTTAATCAATTGATAGTTTTAGATAAAAGATGTGCATCATAATTTGTGTAAAAACAATAATATTTGATAAGATAGAAACAAAATGATTTCAGATCAAAAGTAGAATCCAACGTCCCAGTAAAAAAAGACATTCCTCTAAGTTAAGCCATCACTTGTCATCTGTTAGCCATTGTTAGCCTTTTCTCTGAATACCAACACTTGTCATCTGTTAGCCATTGTAAGCCTTTTCTCTGAATGCCATCACTTGTCATCTGTTAGCCATTGTTAGCCTTTTCTCCGAATGCCATCACTTGTCATCTGTTAGCCAATGTTAGCCTTTTCTCTGAATGCCATCACTTGTCATCTGTTAGCCATTGTTAGCCTTTTCTCTGAATGCCATCACTTGTCATCTGTTAGCCATTGTTAGCCTTTTCTCCGAATGCCATCACTTGTCATCTGTTAGCCAATGTTAGCCTTTTCTCTGAATGCCATCACTTGTCATCTGTTAGCCATTGTTAGCCTTTTCTCTGAATGCCATCACTTGTCATCTGTTAGCCATTGTTAGCCTTTTCTCTGAATACCATCACTTGTCATCTGTTAGCCATTGTTAGCCTTTTCTCCGAATGCCATCACTTGTCATCTGTTAGCCATTGTTTAGCCAGTGTTCTGTTAGCCTTTTCTCTGAATACCATCACTTGTCATCTGTTAGCCATTGTTAGCATTTTCTTTGAATGGGTTATATTGCCCGGTTCATGGCAGGCGACAAAAGCTTTGGAATATATGGATGATTCTACTCATCACTTTTCAGTTATGAGGGGCTTCACAGGAAATATATTTTAAACTCCTCTGGATACTTTTAGGTATTTTTTACAACTAAGAACAAAAGCACTTGTCATTGGGATTTTTTTTAGTGTTGTTATACTGCATGTTCTAAAAGTTAAACTTGTCCTGGTAAAGAACAAGGTTCACAAGATGCCATCTCACTAGTTTATATGAGTCGGACTATACTTTTGATGTACAATGATGAAGCTGGGGATAATCGGAGTTAAGTGTGTGTTGTCACGGTCATTACAGACAGCACACGCTTCTTTGAACACTCTTACTTACATACGACCATTTAGCACAATGAATATTCTTATAAGAGAATTTTGTGGATTTCAGAATTTAATGCTGTTGTGCGTATGTGTCTGTCGTTAATGTCCCCTGCCTTACATCAAGTACTCGGATTGAAACCGATGACAGATTTACAGAAACCGTCTCTGCCGAGACAAGACAACAAAAAATGGAAAGTAGTTCGTGTAGACATTAAAACATATTTGACCGATGTACTACAGGTGAGCTATTTATGCTTTCAAGATAAAAAAATTTCGGGGAAAGGGGATATCAGAGAAAAATTGACTCAATATGATTACAATAATACATATTCATAATTTAATTGTTTATGATTAAAACTTGTAAGGGATTTAGGTTACTGTTTAAAATTTTGAATTTAATTTCAAAGATTTTGTGGATTTAAAAGGCAAAATTGATAAAAAAGCATTACTTCAGACGAGAGCAATGGGGTTAGGGGGGAGGGGGGGTAATGCTTCATGCTGTTTAAGTATAGAAACAATATCAAAATAAAGCTTTGAGGGTGTACAGTATAGGATTATGAGAATTAATTAGTTTACAAATAAAATGTAGCATGAGCTGGTACAACTCATATGATATTTATATCAGTAAAAAATGTTGAAAGTAATTACGGCATACAGGGAAATTTTCATCTTGGTCAGTATTAGTGGGTGAATTCAAAACTTTTAATGTAATCATGCAGAAAGTAGACATGCACATCTTTTAATTGCTAAGTATAAAACAAAAATAAAATAAAGTCATATTGTAAATTAGAATTGTGACGAGTCTGGGCGAATTTAAAATGGGGCTAAACCATTTGTAAGTATAGTAGGGCAAAAATAACACAGTGTGAAAATAACACAGGGCACAAAATAAAGCCTGTATACAGTATGTATTATTATATAAACATTCTAATATTACAGTTATTGGATGAGTTGGCAGAATCTTCAATGCTGGATGTCATATTAAGGCACATACACAGACTCGTGGCTTTTTATTCATGTTTTCCAAAGCTTGCCAAATTTATGATGAAGGTAAGAATAGGTAATATGGAGGTCCAGCACATGTGATATTTGAAGAATTGAAAGGATCTAGTTCAAAATACACATATTTGGGGCATTTTATGACCAGAGCCTCTGTCCACTAGATGTTGTTACACTGTAACTCATTCACCCTTAAAGACACATTTGGACTGGCTTAAATTATTGTATTTCAGAAGGATCCATTATTTTTCAGGGGTTTATGAATTAAATAGTCAAAATTTGGATCCTTAGTAGAGTTGAATTGACCTTAGATTTTTACTCACATTTAAAACGAGAAGAAATACTCCGGGAAGATAATTATGGTAAATATTGAATACAGTCTAATTTGTCTTTTGAGATCAAATTTTGAAAACCGCTCATTAGATCTTTGTGTTTGATTGGTGATTTACGCCACTTTAGATAATTTGTCCATTAGGAAAGGACTCAGACTGACTAGATGTAAGAGACTGGTGTAAAGTGTGATGCTCCAGACACTCTCTCTGTAGATAAAACCTCTTTTGATGGACCACCTTTCTTTAGAGATCACATTTTCATGGGAGAATGGAGGGGAGGGGGTGTTCTCTCAAAAAGGGTTTTTACTGTATTTAGCAGTAGCATGATTTCTTAACACACAGTTAATATATTTGTATGTTGATTAAAATGAAGCTTGTTTTCTGATCCAGAAGCTAGTCAGAGGTCAGTTTCACTAAAGGTCATAACTTTGCCCACAAATGTAGATGTAACCTTAGATGTAGCTTGAGTTACCTTCACAAAAGGTCATAAACACATGCTTACTTGTGAACCTACACCTAGTTACGTGTGAAATTAGAAGTACAGTAAAACCTGTATATAGGGGCCACCCAAGGGACCAGAAAATATTGGCCTTTATGTGCAGGTGACCCTTATACACAGGTTCAATTTAGTTGAAGTATGCAGTCAAGGGACTTTTAAAAACTGGCCGTTATAGACAGGTGATCCTTATATAGAGGTGGCCGCTATAGCAGGTATTACTGTAGTTTGGAGTAGATGATAGACTCAGACTTAAGTTTATTCATAAGAAGAAAGATACAATCTTTAGTGAAACTCATTTTAGACATACCAGTAAGTCTAGATTTATTTCTACACCTAAAGTTTCCCGGGAGAGTTCAGGATTACTGGCCCAAATATTCAGTGTAAAAAGTAAAAACAAAAATGCAAAAGAGGACAAATGATTTATTATTCCTATATCTATGTAGATTACTCAATCAATCTTTCCCTTCACATTGCTCCAAGATGCCTGCTTCTAAGCTGTATCCCTCATCAGTCAAGTCTTCACATGATCCCAATATGATAAATTGTTTGAAATTAGCACTAGCCATGTGAGTCAGAGACTTGTAACTTTTGCAGCGGACTGGTAAAAGTTTTTGTTCAGCTAATCCAGTTGACTAGTAGAAAACCTGTATGAACATTGAAGTATAGACATGAGCAATAATTAATGAAAATTTATACATGTACATTAAATATCACCTAATTAGTGCCTTAATATTGTTTTCTTAAGTCAATTAAAGATAATAACAGTTGTTTTGACTTATGACAGTATTAAAAAACAAAATAGTACAGATTCAGTAAATACATGCCAATTTGGTAATTCATTCACCACTTTGAGACTAGAGAATTTGTTGTAGAACTAGTAGTCCGACTGACTAGTGAAACACAATTGCTAAATTCAACCCCTAAAATTGTTAGCTACACCTGTCTCCAGTCCTATAACATAGGACTTAGGGTATCAATATCTCTATTTTGCTATTTTTTGTTTCATTTATTTTGCCATTTGCTATTTTTTTTATCTTTTTTATCAACTTTCAAGAAAAACAGTAATTGAAAATATTAGCATGAAAATTAGAAATAATGAACAGATTTTATGTTACAAACATAAATGTGAATTTTCAGCAAAAATCTGGGAAAAAAAATTTGATTTGCAGTTGGGTATATAGCCCATAATCAGCTATGATTTTGGAGAAAAAAAAAAGCCCCGTTCTATAACAGAGCCTTGGTTTTACATTGTCATTACAACCTATGATTTTCACTTTTTATGTCAAGGAACTATCACTACGTTTTTGTTTAAATCTGAGAGGGTACCACCTGTCACAGAGAATAAAATCACAGCCTATACACAGTATACTTTTACAACTAGACCACTCTCAGCAGTATAAGATATGTGGAATGTGGCACATATACGTGGCAATAAAAGGATCATCCCAAAATGTGTAACTTTTGCTTGTTATACGAATAAGATCAAATATAAATTGCTCGCAGAAAGCAATAGAAATAAAAGAAATGTTTTGTTTTTAAAACTTTGAAAAACTTTTAAAATTAAACGGGATATTAGATTGTACAGTCATGGGACATATATATTCGTCACTTATTTTATTCTCTTCTTTGTTTTATATAAAACCAACAATTTTTAAATGCCCACAAAATACACTAATTTAAGCAATATTTCACATATTTTATTTTTACATGAAGGAAATTGAATACATATTTTTAATCTTTTGGAAATTTAAATATACTCTGTTTATTTTGAGAAAATAATGTTTCTGTGGAGGATGAAACTATTTCATGTAAATTTTGACATATTTCATTAGACTAAAAGAATAATTACAGAATTTATAGAATAATTACATGAGAAAAAATACTGACATTTCTGTAAATAAATATGATAATTTAAAAATGTATATATTTTAGAAATATGAAATTATCCTACTATAAATTTGTACAATTTTGTCAAATTCTGGTATGATTTGTGGATTTTTTCGGCATTTAAAAATTGTCGGTTTTATATAAAACAAAGAAGAAAATAAAATAAGTGACGAATATATATGTCCCATGACTGTACAATCTTATATCCCGTTTAATTTTAAAAGTTTTTCAAAGTTTTAAAAACAAAACGTCATGTCCCATGACTGTATGTCTGTATTTACATTTTTTGCAATTGTTCTGGTCTTATGATAGAACAAAAAGTTGTCGTAATCTTATACAAGGTTTTTCTATGTAAAAAAAAACAACAACATTGTCTTGAGATATATCAATGTTCATTTGTTAAAAAAAAAAAACCAGCAACTAACAAACACATGATATCAAAGAGGAATTCTCAAAAGAACAATGTTTTTATTGATAACAGCCATCGATAAAATATATATATATATAAATTGATGAATGTCTTTTGATTTTTGAATTAATTTCCCACTTTTTGTAACAATTACGAATGATCACTTAAATTTCCTTTCCTGTATCAAAACCATTAAGATAATGATCAGAGCTACACTTGAAGTTAAATTTTTCTTGAAAATTAGGGAAACATGAATAAATAAGTAATAAACAGATTTTGTAGGGATTGACACAAACAGCTTAGCCTATTTCTATTTCCATATTTCATTTAAAATTTATCTTTATCTACAGTCACCCATAAAAGGGGATAAAACTACAGATAGTAGCTATGATTTTCACTAAAATAAGATTTTTTATAATTATACCAATTTGTAAAATAAAAGACAGAATTTTATAAATAAAGCAACTTCTGATTTCTTTGGTGGTGTTTGAAAGATTTTTAATGTTTTACACTTGAAATATGAATTTCGAATGGTGTATAATGCCACATTCAACAATTTTTTATTTATATGTGGTAGCCACCATATATTGGTGGAGGACAGAACCCGGTTACACATGAAATCAATTACTGTTTTGTAGACACACTTGGCATTTATTTTTGTCCATCTTTATTTTCTACCTGAATAGGGCAAAGTTGGCTTTCTCTCTTGTTTCACTGAAAGATGAAATTCAAATCCACCATTTTTCACATATAGCTGTGACACATATCTTTTCCAATGTTTAACCAGTAATATCACGTGTATATTCACACATTATATCAAATTCTCGTTTAAAAATTTAACAAACAAAAATAATGGTTTTGACTGCTTATGACGCTTTAAAATCAACAAAGGCAAGAAACTGTTATAACAAGGGTGGTTGGCGAAAATCTTTTGCGTGTGACACCCTGTCTCATTTCAGATGTATACTACACCACATGTGGTGAACCTAGTTGAGGAAATGAAGACAGTATGGCCCTGTGAATAACAAAAAGACAGACAGACAGACACAAAACCACAGTAAAAACTGCTTTAGCCACCACCTGTGTATAAAGACCACCTGGTCACAAAGACCATTTTTTGCTGTCCCCAATAATACCATTTTGTACAAATCAATCTCTATATAAAGACCACCTCCCTATAAAGACCGGTTTGTGTCTCTTAGGAGGTTACTATATACAAGTTACACTGTATAGTCACAGTGGGTAAGCAGTTGGGGGATGAATTGATAATTGTTGTTTTAGATTAAAAAAAAGTAAAGCACTTCACCTTCTTTTCAGAAAATGATTGGATTATGGAGTAGAGGGGAGGAAACAACAAGAGTCTTGGCATTCCTCTGTATCAACAGACTTATTCATATCTCACAGAAGACATTGCTAGAACCATGCATCAAGGTTTGTTTGTTTTACCTTTCTGTCTTTTAGACCACCGACCATTGAGCAAGATTCAACCATCATTAGAGGTATGGTCTGTCCTGCTGGGAGGGTAGTCAGCATATTTAGTTATAGCAATGGAAATATCACCTTTATACCTTTATATGTAGTTCTCGTTTAAAAGGGGATTAGCTGTGTTTCCCCACCCCCAATTTTTCTTTCTTCTTTTACTGCTCAGTAATTTATACACAGGTATTAAACGTTCTTAAATTTCCATATATTGTTTGAAAATTGCTTGAGAAACCCAGTTTCACAATTATTCATTTGCATACGATTAATTCGAGTTTACTATTTGTATATGCATATGACACTGGAACTGACCTTGTTTTCACAAAGTACATAGGAAAATAAGAATGTTTATGCCTGTGTATATCTCTTGTTTGTTATTGTACATCAATAGAAGTAGTAAAAAATGAAATAATTTCTTTGCTAATGTCCCTTTAATAATAAATTTTTAGTGTCTGTGGTTTGTAATCAGTACAGTAGATTTAAGTTTTTGTATGATTCCAATAACTTAGTATGGGGGAAGTAACCTTTTTCGGTTATGACAGGCTACAGAGGAAATGTGTTTTATTCTTGACAGCTATAAACCTATAGGTACGATAACAAGTAGGAACGATACCTCTAGCCTGTGTAATTTAATGTTGTTACATTGTATGACCTCAAATTTAAACTTGTCCGCAACACGAAAGGTTTCACGAGACTCCGCCCACCAGGTTGTATCAATAGGACTATAATACTGCTAAAGGATGATTAGAAAAGCTTTCGTTTTAAAATTTTTCTTTATTGAAATCAATGTTTCTTAATTCATCAACTCCCATGTCACATTTAGATCCAGCCAAATCAATAGAAACTATGGTAAAAAAATGTTGATTCTAAATCATACACCAATGAATTCTTACAGTGGACTTAACCATTCTTTGAAATTGGCAGGTCAAAATGTGAGGTCAGGGGTCGATGAGTTAAGAGATTTTTTTTTTTTCTGTCAATTTTAGAGCTGGCCTGGCTTGACTCTTTGTTGTGAGTTTGAGTCTAGCCGCAAGAGGACAGTTTCCTGTCCTTCGAATGAGACAGTAAAAACCGAGGTCCCGTGTCACAGTAGGTGTCCGCACATTAAAGACCCTTCACTGCTCAATGGCTGTAAGTGCCGAGCATAGGCCAACATTTGAAGCCCTTCACCAGCATTTGGTAACGTCTCTATACGAATAAAAGATTCTTGAGTGGGACGTTAAACAACAATCAACAAAAAAACAAGCAAAATCTGCCAAATTTAACTTTTCCCATTAGACATGTGCTTAGTAACTCAGGTTTATTTTGATTTGTCTGTTTGTTTTATTTCACAGCAACTTTACATGGCATATGTGAAGAATGCAAAGTTTACATCTCCAAACACACTTCCTGTTATCAACTTCATGCAACGCTCCCTGGTGGAGATTTTAGCGATAGACTTTGCTTTGACTTACCAGTTTGCGTTTTTGTACATCAGACAGCTAGCGATTCATCTCAGGAATGCTGTGACAGTCAAGAAAAAGGTAATCTGTCATGTTATATCAAGCTTGGGTAATTTTTTAATTTTATGAGGGATGGGAGAAGGGGTAGTCTTTAAATCCAGTGAGGGATGGGAGAAGGGGTAGTCTTTAAATCCAGTGAGGGATGGGAGAAGGTGTTGTCTTTTAATCTGATGAGCAATGGGAGATGGTGTAATATTTAAATATTTTAATCTGATGAGGGATGGGAGAAGGTGTAGTATTTTAATCTGATGAGGGATGGGAGAAGGGGTAGTATTTTAATCTGATGAGGGATAGTAGAAGTGGTTAGTCTTTTAATCTGATGAGGGATGGGAGAAGGTGTATTTTAATCTAATGAGGAATGGGAGAAAGGGTAGTCTTTTAATCTGATGAGGGACGGGAGAAAGGGTAGTCTTTTAATCTGATGAGGGATTGGTGAAGGTGTTGTCTTTTAATCTGATGAGGGATTGAAGAAGGGATAGTCTTTTAATTTGATGAGGGATGAGAGAAGGGGGAGTAGACTTTTAATCCAGTGAGATATTGGATAACAACTTAGATAAGCTCATTGGATAACAACTTCAGTTAGCTTAGTTAATAACAACATGAGTTAACTAACTGGGTAACAGCTTGAGTTAGCTCATTGGATGCCAACTTGAATAAGGAATTATTGAATAAATATTGAATTCAGGTTTGAACAAATTCATTTCTGTTTCTCAAATGATACTCCTCGAAATCATTGATTTCTTTTTGACATCTTGCAAAAACTTTATCTATGTGGTCAACTTTTGGTTTTGGGACGATAACTTGAGTAGATATTGCATTAATCATTTTTAAATTTTTTTTTTTAATTTAGAAATCTGATAAGACACCATCAAACATACATTATTAATTTAAACTGATTTCACTGTGTTCAAAGTTATGCTATAGCTTTCCTGTAAACTATTCTCAATTATTTTACAAGACTAAGATATGTTTGATTCTCAATAGAATTTTTATGCTCTGGAAAAAATTTCAGGGAGCATATAGTCTGTGTGTCCATCTGTCCAT
Source organism: Atrina japonica (assembly GCA_030159075.1). Lineage (NCBI taxonomy): Eukaryota > Metazoa > Mollusca > Bivalvia > Pterioida > Pinnidae > Atrina > Atrina japonica. The sequence continues at coordinate 225,134 of BROG01000732.1, read as the reverse complement.
CCATGTATCATGCTGTCCAAGCTCATATCTCTTAAACCATTAATCAAAATTTTATCCTATTTCACACAAATGTTCATTGGGACAGGAGCTTTTGGACAAAGGTCACTCATTGTCATTTCTGAAAAGTCAAAGTCAGCAAAATATTGGGAATTTTCTCATGTCTCTTAAATCATTCATCAGAATTTTGACACATTCCACACAAATGTTCCTACGGACAGAAATGTTTGGACAAAGGTCACTCAAGGTAACCATTCATCAGAATTTTGTCATATTTCACACAAATGTTTTTGGGGACAGGGACTTTCAGACAAGGGTCACTCAAGGTCATTTCAGAAAGGTCAAGGTCACTCAAAAATATTGGGAAAGGCGTATTGTCTTTTGAGGTCATATTGCTTGAATTGTAAATCAAAATTTTATCATGTTTCACACAAATGATTTTGGGACAGGAACTTTTGAACAAAAGTCAGTTATACAGAATGAAATTGGTATCAAACTGACTACAGTTTCACGGAAAATGGTAATATATATATATATATAAATATAAGCCATTGCATGTACATTCCATGTTTTTTATTCCAAAAATTAAAAACAATCTTTAATGTTACAGATTCAACATTACCTTACCTGCAAGATGCTTATGTAAATTATTATGAACATTTTTATTCGACAGTGTCCATATTAGTACACAGAAGTTATGAAATGCCAACATGTGATGTTATTGTATAAATTTGAAGTCCGTAAATTTAATATCAGTTGCAGATATATAAAAAATGACAGACTATATCACTGTTTATTTTTAATACATATGTGAAAGTTATAAAAAAAATTATACAGTGCAACTTCCGAATACTGATCATCGTTCGGACCGTTAATTTTGTCCAGTTTTCGGAGGGTTAGGTTTTTGGAAGTTGACCCTCTGTCAATAATTCCGGTCAATTCCGATTCGTTCCGGTTTTTATATGTACTGTTTACTTGTCTTTGTACCTCATGGTTTTTTTTCAATGTTTTGTTTTGCCATCTCATACTTTGATCTTCATTTTGATTCCATTATTTAGATGTAGTATTTGTTGTTTTAAAAGTTGATATGAATTCCGATTACTCAATAAATGCCTATGATTATAAAACAATACAAACCCAGATACGAGAACGTGCAGATTGTCATGGTCGGTAACATCAAATAAGTAGGAACATATAATTCAACTCGGACTGAATTTTTCGAACATTTACGCATAATTTTAACTTTCCACAGGTTGTGCAGATAATTGTTTTAATACAATGAATTCTATAAGCAACCTGGTATATATGTGTTGTTTTAATTAATCGTGTAGTAGAAACTAATTTCTGTAATTATGCATCGATAGTGCATTGCATACTTGTATATCTTCGGAAAAAAGAAGTGTGTCATATAATTAGAAAAATTCCTACGTAGATCTATTAAACTTAAAAAAATACTTTTCCTTTCAAACCTCCAGTTAATTATGTTAAATGTCAATGTAAGTACAGCACAATATTCGTGTGTTTATTACCTTTGAAATTCTGGTCATAGATGAATAACATAGCAAAGTTGTCACAGGTAAGATCGGTATTCAGGGGTTATTTTGAGTACATTAACACATTTTTGCTATGAAAATTTGTCCGGTGTTCGCAATTTGGAGGGATCGGTATTTAGAAGTTATTTTAATATAAAAATAGAAGGAAAAAGTCCGGACTTTTGTAGCATGATTGGTATTGGGAAGTGATCAGTTTCGGAAGTTGCACTGTATATGATATATTATTTGCTTGAGTCACCAAACACTGGAGTTATTTGTATTCAAAATGTGAATGATAATCATCTATAATAAACCTTTAAGTTTTCTGAATATAATTCCAGTAATAAATCCATACATTTGATGTTGGCCTTGAAAAGCCCCTAAGAATGGTAAAGTGTCTTTAAAAACCCTAAATTTTCAAAAGGAACCGTGAAAAAACCCTTAAATTTTATGCCTTTAGACCTAATCGAAATGCAGTAAAACCTGCTGTAATGGCCACCTCTATATAAGGATTGCCTGTCTATAAAGGCCAGTTTTGAAAAGTACCATGACTGCATACCTCAACTAAATTTAACTTGTCTATAAGGATGACCTGCACATAAAGAACCAATATTTTCTGGGTGGCCCCTATATACAGGTTTTACTGTATACTTAATGATGTACTAACTTCAAAGACATCGGTATTTATATTCATGGTTTCTTTTTATTTTCAACTTGTATCTATTGCATGGTGGTTTATTTTAGAACCATACTTTAAAATGGAAAAGTCTTCATACATGTATATAGGACTAAAAGTAAAATTCTGTCAAAGTTACACAAACGTTGAAGGGGTATTAGCTATGTTTTATTCAAAAAAGAATATCCCCCATTTTACGACATAGATTGGTATACATGTACAATAACAAAAAAGAGATATACACAGGCATAAAAATTCCTATGTGAAATTTGTGAAAATTGCTTTAGAAACCCAGGTTTGGCACTTTTTCACTTGCAGTTGAATAACTCTGCCTTGCTTTTTTTATATGAATACCACACTAGACCTTACCTTATTTTTACAATATATGTAGGAATATGAGATTTTTTAAGCCTGTGTAATAGCTCTTATTTGTTATTCTACATCAAAAGTGCAAGTAGTAAAAATAGAAAAAACTGAAATAATTTTTTGGGGTAAACACAGGTAATGCCCCTTTGAGTCCAACAAGTAAGTTATGTAAAGGTTCACTGTTCTTGAGCATCAAATGCTCAAAGCCCTTTAGTTCATAATAGCTTGTACCTGTAGTCTTATTTGGGAAGAATAAATGGCATTAGGACCCCTATAAAGCTTTGAATTTGTCAGCTGGAACTTATATGAAATTGAATCCAGTAACTGACAGCAAAATGATGTAACTTTATGATGTTAAAATATAGAAAAAAAATAGAAATGAGTTCAACGATCTGATAAAATATTAAGTTCACCTCAAGCACTTAATTCACCTCTACCACTTTTTTCACCCTAACCACTTAGTTCATCTCTGCAACTTAGTTCACACCTACCACTTAGTTCATATCTACCACTTAGTTCACCCCTACCACTTAGTTCACCCCTACCACTTAGTTCATATCTACCACTTAGTTCACCCCTATCACTTAGTTCACCCATACCACTTGGTTCATCTCTACAACTTAGTTCACCTCTACCACTTAGTTCACCTTAACCACCCAGTTCACCTCAACTACTTAGTTCAACTTAACTACTTAGTTCATATCTACCACTTAGTTCACCCCTACCACTTACTACATATCTACCACTTAGTACATATCTACCACTTAGTTCACCCCTACCACTTAGTTCATCTCTGTAACATCAAATAAGTAGGAACATATAATTCAACTCGGACTGAATTTTTCGAACATTTACACATAATTTTAACTTTCCACAGGTTGTGCAGATAATTGTTTTAATACAATGAATTCTATAAGCAACCTGGTATATATGTGTTGTTTTAATTCATCGTGTAGTAGAAACTAATTTCTGTAATTATGCATCGATAGTGCATTGTATACTTGTATATCTTTCGGAAAAAAGAAGTGTCATATAATTAGAAAAATTCCTACGTAGATCTGTTAAACTTTAAAAAATATTTTTCCTTTCAAACCTCCAGTTAATTATGTTAAATGTCAATGGAAGTACAGCACAATATTTGTGTGTTTATGACCTTTGACCTCTACCACTTAGTTTACCTCACCACCCAGTTCACCTCAACTACTTAGTTCAACTCAACTACTTAGTTCATATCTATCACTTAGTTCACCCCTACCACTTAGTTCATTTCTACCACTTAGTTTACCTCTACCACCCAGTTCACCTCAACCACCCAGTTCATCTCAACTACTTAGTTCAACTCAACCACTTGGTTCATCTCTACCACTTAGTTCACCTCAATGTTTAGTTCACCCCAACCACCCAGTTCACCTCAACCACGAAGTTCACCTCAACCACATAGTTCACCTCTACCATTTAGTTTACCTGAACTACTTAGTTGATACCTGGCAATCCCATGTGATGTGAGTCACATGTAAACTTTTAAACAACTTCATCACAAACATTTCTGACCTTATTATTTTCACTCAAACATTGGTGACTTAATTATCATCATCTCAAAACATTACTGACCTAATTATATTCATCTCGTTGATCTAATTATCTTCAAATATTCTTTGTTACATTTTAAAATTGAGTAAGGGTATTACATTTGGGAAATTCCATGACCCCTCATTGCTGGGCCTACCAGGTGATTAAAAATAATGTACCAGTTTAGTTATTTCTTCAAATACTTTATTTCCTCTTTTTTGACATACCTGTAAGCCTTCTTTTCTTTGCCCCCTGGAGTAAACCAGTTGCTATTGGGAAGCACCGTTACTTGACCCTTTTAAAAAGAAATAGTAAATGAAAATTAAGGAAATAAAGTTAAATAAAAAAATGAAATCATACAGGTAATTAAAATTTGTGAAGAGTTCACTGTTTATACCATACATTTGATGTCGTAAAAGAAAGTATTAAAATGAATAATAAGTGTGTCGGGACAGTTTATGTGGCATTGATCTACATCTTAAATCTACCAGAGAGAGTATGGAGTGCAATATGGTTACCTGCATACTACAGTGACGATAATTGAATTACCTCCCTTTACCTTCAGATAAACAGTTCTAAAAACATTGCTTAGAAACAGTTTGTGTGAAGAAGAAAAAAGTTGACAAAGTTCATTAATAAGTCAACTCTTTAGTAATTAAATTTCTTTTATTTTCGCTATTATTTTTGCTATGGATTATCGTAAGCCAAAATTATTAAAACAAAAATAGTTTGATATGACCAAAGTAACACACCTAGAACTCTGCGGGCCAAATATGTTTTTCAGCAGTTTTGCCCTTTAATTTCTTTTTATTCTTACTATACATGCATATCAAAAACATTGTAACAAGCCTTTTTCTGCCATTAGACACTAATTACAGTAGAACCTGTCTTGAAAGACCACTCACATGAAAGACCACCTGTCTTTTGAGACCACATTTTAGTGGCAGAATAGATGTCACTCTAGACAGGTACCACTGTCCCTCTTTTGAGAGACCACTTTTCTTGAGAGACCATGTTTTAGTTGCAGAATAGATGTCACTCTAGACAGGTACCACTGTCCCTCTTCTGTCCCACCTAGTTAAGTTGTCCTTTAGATAAAACCTCTCATGAGAGACCACTTGTCTTGAGAGACCACATTTTAGTGGCAGAATAGATGTCACTCTAGACAGGTACCACTGTCCCTCTTTTGAGAGACCACTTTTCTTGAGAGACCATGTTTTAGTTGCAGAATAGATGTCACTCTAGACAGGTACCACTGTCCCTCTTTTGAGAGAACACCTGTTTTGAGAGACCACATTTTAGTGGCAGAATGGATGGTCACTCTAGACAGGTACCACTGTCCCTCTTTTGAGAGAACGCCTGTCTTGAGAGACCACATTTTAGTGGCAGAATAGATGTCACTCTAGACAGGTACCACTGTCCCTGTTTTGAGAGACCACCTGTCTTGAGAGACCACATTTTAGTGGCAGAATAGATGTCACTCTAGACAGGTACCACTGTCCCTCTTTTGAGAGACCACCTGTCTTGAGAGACCACATTTTAGTGGCAGAATGGATGGTCACTCTAGACAGGTACCACTGTCCCTCTTTTGAGAGACCACTTGTCTTGACAGACCACATTTTAGTGGCAGAATGGATGGTCACTCTAGACAGGTACCACTGTCCCTCTTTTGAGAGACCACTTGTCTTGACAGACCACATTTTAGTGGCAGAATGGATGGTCATTCTAGACATGTACCATTGTCCCTCTTTTGAGAGAGCACCTGTCTTGAAAACCACATTTTAATAGCAGAATGGATGGTCACTCTGGACAGAAATTGCTGGTATACCCTTGGTATACATGTAACAACCATTTTATGGAAGGTTGTAGGTTTTAGGACCAAACTTATGCCTTGTGACCATTTAATGCAGTGTTGATAAAACAGTCTGTAAGATGTGTTTTAATGTCAATTAAATCACGACTTATGACTGAGGACTTACAAATCTTTTATAAAATGGACCCCTTAATCTCACTCTAAAAATCAGAAATGAAACAACAAATTGGTTAACTAAAACAACATATTGGTTAATTAAAACAACATATTAGTTAATTAAGATATGTCTCTACCTCAAAATGTCAATACAGAAAATTATATTTCTGACACCACAAACAAAAAAGATTAAACTGACAAAACTTCACATTTCTAGAAACGTGCATGTTGCTGTATGTAAATTAACTCTATGTCAGACCATTTTGTTTTGTTCTGTGTTTTAACCTATTGTGCCCAAATGCCTTTCACCTTAAGTTGAAGCTGTGTAGGTAAAAAGTTCCTATGATTTGCATTAACTTCAAGTGAATTAGGACTTACGACTTGGGACTTGTGACCTTTTTATAACATGGACCTCCTAAACTCACTCAAAAAATGGTAGATGAAACATCAGCGTAAAGATATATCAGTGCCAATACAGAAAATTGTAAATCAATCAGACGTAAAAATAAGTGAAATTCAGGAAATTTTAAAAACTTCACATTTTCATAAATGTGCATGCTGCTATATGTAAATGAACTCTTTATCATACCGATGGTTTTTGTTCTGCATTTTAACCTATTGACGCGCTGGTGACAGCTATCGTCAATGTACCGTACTTACAAGAGCCATTACACAAAAAATAAACATAATATATATAAATAGCAACAGTTTTGACAGCGTTTATATCAGTAGATTTGAATATCAGATTTTATTTTGAAAATAGCAATTTTGTATTTATATCTCTGCTGATATGTCAAATTACAGCATATTATAAGTTGATTTTATTACAGATTTACATATTACAAAGTAAGGCATCTAAATTGAGAACATGTCTGAGATCCTATATCACATGTTTTACAATACTTCATGGGTTTACAAGTGGGAATGAGCTCACATTTTGAAATATGATCTCAATATTTTGTACATGTATATCCAGAAACTGGAAATTTTTATGTTATTAAATGTTAACTTAAATGTTTTTGTTGTTGTTGTTTTTGTTTTTTGTTTTTGTTGTTGTTGTTGTTGTTGTTTTTTTCGGTTGAATCCCATTTCTTACTTGTTTGGAACTCTAGGATTGGATTCCCATTCAGATTGCAGTGACTATATAATTTGATAAGTCTGCACATTGATAAGTTCTTAACCTCCAAAGTAAGAGACACCCAGACATTGTCCAGACATCAATTACAGTTGATAAAAAGTAGAATTTTTTGTTTATTGATACAAAGTAGTATTTTGAAAATATGTGACATTTGTGTACCACTGTTGGAATATTACAAATTAATCTTGAATTGACCTACATGTATCACTTACCATGTCAGGCCTTTTTCTGACAAATTTGGGAAAATGCCATTGGCAACACGATTGGGAATTTTAGCATGAATTTGTGTAATATTGGGAAAAATTGTGTGCACACATGGAAATCTAAATATAATGGAATCTCTTTTTTTAATGCATTTCCCCGTACATTATTTTATTTTCATTATGACCATGGCCTCAACACCAAGGCCCTGTGGGATCTATAGAAAAAGGCCTGGTATGCACGATTTAGTTGTGACCTCATATCATACAAATGTTTGATTACCTATTAATATAATTTTCAAAACTGCCGTCAAGTCATACTGACCATGGTTGTTTTATTTTCTTTACTAGTTACATTTAGTTTATACTCTGAAATTTTAAAAGGTTAAAAGATTGAAAATTTTCTTAATTGTTTGTATTTTACAGGATACCTGTCAAGCAGTCTACAACTGGCAATACATACATTGTATGGAATTATGGGTCCGTTTGTTGAGCGCCACCTACCCTAATGAAGCTTTGCAGCCACTTATATACCCGCTTACGCAGACTATCATTGGAACGATTAAGTAAGTTTTCAGATCTACAAATGTCTCGGGCCATATTGTAAAATAAATATCATAACATAGTCAAACCTGCCGATGAATATCACTCAAAAGGACAGGCAAAAGTAGCCGTTATAGACAGGTGGCTTTTATAAAGAAGATTATTCATGACAAAAGAAGTTAACAGATATGTTTGAATGGCCTTTATAGGCAGGTCTCTTTATACAGAGGTGACATTTATTATATGTCTGACTGTACTTTACTTTTTCAGTTTTATTTAGTTTGTGTAATTTCTTTGATTTCATCCTTGTTTCGTAAAACAATGTTTATGTTCAGGTTCTGAGTGCCTAGCCATTTTTTTTTCATTTACATTGTATGTAGTTGAAAAAGGGAAATTTGTGCAATGTTGAAAGTATCTGAAAACTTTAAACTTATTCTCGAGAAATAGTCAACAAACTTTGATGAAACTAGGCAGGGATGAAGTACATGTACCAATGATTTCCTATTAATGTTGCTGATTTTGACCAAGAGTGCCCAGGGTTGGGCAAAATAATTTTAGGAGGGGCCCCTTTCTTGGCATACTCCTTCTTTAAAACCAATGCTCACAAAAAACCAAGTATGTTAAATTTTCAAATTTCTTGAGTTATTTGATTTCTTCTTGGCCTTCTTTTCACATTAATAATGGTGCTCAGTTGAGCAATATTGGCAAATCAAGGCCACTTGTTTTGGAGAATTTATTGTATGCACCCGGCCTGAAAGGTCTGCCAGGGGCATATAGTGTTTGGATCTGTCTGTTTGTCTGTCTGTTCATAATTCCATCCGTCTTACATATAAAGTGTGGTATTTCAAGTTTGGATTGTGATACAGTAACCAAACTTTGACTCTAGGTTCATCTAAGGGTTGTTCACACTTCACTGACATCACATGCCCCTGGGGTGGGGTGGGTCAAAATGTAGGACATTGCAATATTTAAAGTTTGGATTGTGATACAGTAAACCAACTTCAACTGTAAGTTCATCTAAGGGTTGTTTACACTTCACTGACATCACATGCCCCTGGGGTGCACTTCACTAATGTCACATGCCCTGGGGGTGGGGGCTAATTTTGTTTGGCCAGCATAGAAATTTATTGGGACTGGGGACATTTGTGTTTCATAAACACATCTTGTTTTAATGTAATTTTTGTAGGTTGTTGCCAACAGCTAGATATTACCCTTTGAGGTTTCACTGTATCAAAGCCCTCAACACACTCTCAGGAGGTACCAGTGTCTTCATTCCAGTTCTACCCTTCCTTTTAGAGGTAAGTGTATGGTTTTGTCCTTGTCAAAGTAATATTCAGATTTTTCCTATCAGCCATGAAGTACCAATAATGATGCAAAGGACATGCTGTTACACCATTTTGAATTACCTCTTAAAATCTATATTTGGGCCACTGACAGTCAGTTTGACTTTTCATATACTAGAGTCACCAGGCATACTCTGTTTATATAACTGTAGATAGTCATGGAGAAAAAAATATCACATCATTGCTTTAGTGATTGAAGAACGGGCGTATGATGTTTGACATTTTAATCCTTGATTTCAAGACTATTTTTCTGCTACACCTACAAAATACTGCCATGTCCTTCATACCTGTAAATTCAAGGCCACAACAAGGTGCATGTTTGTAGGTCAAAAGATCAATATCTTACAGGTAATTTGGAAATTTGTAACCAATATTGATGTATAAAGGTAGATATTTACACCTGTATCTTGACTATATATTGAGTGATAATAGCTGTTATTATTTCAAGCTCTACTTCTGTAACTAATCTGCATGCGGTAATGATAATCTGAGTCTCCACAGTTTGATACACAAAAATCAATATCCTACATGCTTTGTAGATGTTGCATCAGATTTAATATACAGACAGACTATGATATAATGACAAACCGTGGTATAATGACAAAAATCAATATCCTACATGCTTTGTAGATGTTGCATCAGATTTAATATACAGACAGACCATGATGTAATGACAAACCATGGTATAATGACAAACCATGGTATAATGACAAAAATCAATATCCTACATGCTTTGTAGATGTTGCATCAGATTTAATATACAGACAGACTATGATATAATGACAAACCGTGGTATAATGACAAACCATGGTTTAATGACAGACCGTGGTATAATGACAAAAATCAATATCCTACATGCTTTGTAGATGTTGCATCAGATTTAATATACATACAGACTATGAATAATGACAAACCGTGGTATAATGACAGACCATGGTTTTATGACAGACCGTGGTATACAAAAATCAATATCCTACAAGCTTTGTAGATGTGCATCAATTTAATATACCGTGGTATAATGACAAACCATGGTATAATGACAAACCATGGTATAATGACAAAAATCAATATCCTACATGCAGATGTTGCATCAGATTTAATGACAGACAGACCATGATATAATGACAAACCGTGGTATAATGACAAACCGTGGTATAATGACAAAAATCAATATCCTACATGCTTTGTAGATGTTGCATCAGATTTAATATACAGACAGACTATGATATAATGACAAACCGTGGTATAATGACAAACCGTGGTATAATGACAAACCATGGTTTAATGACAGACCGTGGTATAATGACAAACTGTGGTGTAATGACAAACCGTGGTATAATGACAGACCATGGTATAATGACAGACCATGGTATAATGACAAACCATGGTATAATGACAGACCGTGGTATAATGACAAACCATGGTACAATGACAAACCATGGTATAATGAATGGTATAATGACAGACCTTGGTATAATGACAAACCATGGTGTAATGACAGACCGTGGTATAATGACAAACCGTGGTATAATGACAAACCGTGGTATAATGACAAACCATGGTGTAATGACAAACCATAGTATAATGACAGACCATGGTATAATGACAAACCATGGTATAATGACAGACCGTGGTATAATGACAAACTGTGGTATAATGACAAACCATGTACAGAAATATTGATGTATAATGAAACCATGGTATAATGACAAACCATGGTATAATGACAGACCGTGGTATAATGACAAACCGTGATATAATGACAAACCATGGTGTAATGATCGTCTGTGAAATTATGGTCTAATGACAGACCGTAGTCTAATGAAGGCCATGAGAATCGACTCAACCGTTTGTAATGACAGACCGTGGTATAATGGCCATTGCTATTCAGACAACTTTACCCACCAACAAGTTTGGCTGAGAACAAACAAACATAGGCTTATTAATCACCAACACACAAAGTAAAAATTAAGAACATGCATGCAAAACTGTACAGAAATATTGATGCAAAAATATTGAATATGATTGCTGGAATTTATTTCTCATGCACACAACAGACTTGTTGCTAACAGGGTATTGTTTATTCTGTAAATTATTGGTCAAATGCCAGGGAGATCTGCAGAAGGCCATGAGACTCGGCTCAATTTAGTTGAAAAATGGCAATGTTACCAATAAGGAAAAAATCTACACAAGTTTAATTGTTTCTTTATAAGAGCTTATAATACAACAACAAACTATATAAGGAACAAGTATGGTCATTATGAAGACGGTTCATTGTATTGCATGAAGGTTTATCAGTTACAGACATTTTAAGTAATTTGCCTATTTTTGTACCTCTAAACACAGAAGAGTAATGGGTAAATGATTTAAGTGATGTAAACATTTTTTTGTGTTGACTGCTACACAGAAAGGTTACCTCAGAACTTCCAGATAACCTTGTTATATATTACTTTACCTGAAGGAACAACTAAGATTGATCAGTCCTGGCATCTCTTTTGTTACTAAAAGTCTCTTCTCTGTTTGTCTAAACTCTCTTAAACTCTCCCTCTCTCTTGGTCTCTCTCATTTCTCTCTCTCTAAATAAAAAAATGTACTGAAGTAATTTTTCACTCTAGGAATGAAATAGAATTTCTGTTATCATCAAGTCTAAGTTTCTCTCTCTCTCTCTCTCTCTCTCTCTCTCTCTTTCTTCTTTTTCTTCTTCTTCTTCTTCTTCTTCTTCTTCTTCTTCTTCTTCTTCTTCTTCTTCTTCTTCTTCAGTGTTGATGACAAATTTGACTGTGTACTATTCCCCACACAGACAGGATTCATGAGTTCTTAATCATATCATATTTTACCTAATATGGTATCTATATTTTAGCTGAAATATCGACACATTTAATATTTCCCCACTGTTTCTACCTCCAAACACTTAAGAGGGATGAGTCAAAAATAAAAATGATGTAGATATTATCTTGTGTGTTATTTGCTTACACATCTTTCAATCTGTTGCATCATACTGTCAGTCAAAGGTGATAGGAACCACTTTATAATTTAGTGACAACATTTTCCATGATAGTTTGTCATCACTAGTTTGTTGGGTCACAATAGTTTTTAGAGCGCCACCTTACAACTAGGATTGGCCCTAGCATCCATCACAATGATTGTGAAATTAAAACAGGATTTCCTGCCATCAAGTTAAGAGTTCTTCAATCTGTTTTTTGGACATGTGAAGGAGTTCCATTCATTCTTCTAGGGAAAAATTCTCCAGGAAGATAATACCAGAACATTGTTTATTGAAAGGGTCATTGGTAATATTTTGCCACTGTTCTATAAATAGATTCATGGACATTGTGTTCTGTATAACTGACATGTCTGATGTAATACTGGGGATGTTTACAATTCTGCAGATCGAGTGGATTCAACATGGTCAGAGTTAATGAAGAGTAGTGTACAAATAGTAATGTAACTAGAATGAGGTGTTAAGTAATCCATTGCTAACACCTATTTCTAGTGTATAATAAAACTGATAAATTGTGTGTGTGTATGTGTATTTGCTGGCACATCAGGTAATGTCCAGAAACCAACAAATCTTGACTTGTACACCCCTTACAATTTGCATGGACTGGCCCTTGCCAATGATTTTGAGGTGAAAATTATTGATTTTCAAGGGGTTGGTGATTTCTTTGTAACACCTGTTGTTGAAATAACAAAGATGAAAGCATTGTTCCAGACAAAAGATACCAGGTGTGTTTTCACAGACAAGTTCTCACAAGATGGAAATTCATATTTGTAATTTTGATGAAAGAAAAGATAAATAAAAATATCTGTTTCCTAACTATTCAACACATCTTCAGACATGAACAAATGCCCTGTGATTGTTTTGTATTTCCACAGAAAAGAGACCCGTAAGCCCAATATGTCAGTATCTGGAAAATGGTAAAGATGAGCAAGGTCAGGCACCATAAAACTTGAGAATTACCATACTGAAAATTATAGTCTGAACACTTTAACTAACTTCGGCAAATTTTGAAATCTGAAATGATTAAGGTTGAGAATATACTCAGACGTACATATATAAATTCTCAAGTTTTATGGTGCCATGCCTGGGAAGTTGTTGCATCTTCTAAAGGACTATGTAGCCAATTCTCCTGAAAATTTGTATGCATCACTTTCAGGGTATGGTTCTCACTTCTTGTCAGTGGCGATTTTTGTGAGAGAGTTTTTCAGTTTACTTGCAGAAGGCACTTGGTCTCTTCCCAGGTACATTGTAAGCAAGTTCTCTCCTCCACCATTAAAAACTGGTCGCCACCATATAACTGAAAAATTAGTGAGTGTGGTGTAAAACACTGTTTAATTTTTTTTTTTCAAAATCAGGATATGGATAACATGAGTTGTAAATTTACTGACCCTGGATTCAGGGGGGTGTAGAATGGATTAAGGCTCTGTTGACTCAATAGAGTCCCTTCTGCCTCTTGTCAAAGACTCATAGAATCCTACATGGGTGTGTGGGGTGGACTAGGAAATATCCACTGATTAATAGGAATCCAGATTTCCAATCTTAAAGTTTCCCCTCGGATTGGACTTTCGGATTCTAATCAGGATGGTTGAGATTTCCCTTTCCACTTAACATAACCATGTTTGATTGTTTTTCACCATTGCTTCAAGTACATGTTTAAATCCACAAATAAAATCTGATATAACTTTTAATGTCCTGAATTCCCATTACATAGTTGAAACGCTATGTCATACACTTGTGTACATCCTAGTATTGTGACATTGTTATTCTGACCTGGTAAAATGGTAGACATTTCTGTCCAAGGTGGGAAAAAATACGTACTAGTACATTACCTGGTAAAATGGTAGACACATCTGTCCAAGGTGGGAAAAAAATAAGTACTAGTACATCACCAGGTAAAATGGTAGATACATCGGTCCAAGGTGGGAAAAAATAAGTACTAGTACATCACCTGGTAAAATGGTAGACACATCTGTCCAAGGTGGGAAAAAATAAGTACTAGTACATCACCTGGTAAAATGGTAGATACATCGGTCCAAGGTGGGAAAAAATAAGTACTAGTACATCACCTGGTAAAATGGTAGATACATCGGTCCAAGGTGGGAAAAAATAAGTACTAGTACATCACCTGGTAAAATGGTAGATACATCTGTCCAAGGTGGGAAAAAATAAGTACTAGTACATCACTGACATAAGTTGACATTTACATTTCAACCCTCTCAATGATCTCATCAAGACAATAAGTTTGAGTACATTTTGTACATCATTGCTGACATAAGTAATTGTTGTCATTTACATTTCAGCCCTCTCATCAAGACAATTACCACATCATTGCTGACATAAGTTGTCATTTACATTCCAGCCCTCTCATCAAGACAATTACCACATAATTGCTGACATAAGTTGTCATTTACATTTCAGCCCTCATTGCTGACATAAGTTGTCATTTACATTTCAGCCCTCATTGCTGACATAAATTGTCATTTACATTTATCAGTTATAGAATGATTCAGAACGACATACAATTTGACAGACACCATGTAAAAATTGACATCCTAACTGAGCATAAACTGGTGATGGTGTGGAGATTCAGTTGCCAAGTCATGTGATATCATGTGAAATATGTTAATTTGTTTGTAATGAACTGTATTTTTCAGTCTCAGAAAGAATTATGTTTTGCTCCAAATTGATCTGTTCTTTTTTTTTTCTTTATGTATCACCTACATATTTGTACTCTAAAAATGTAAACGCTGACTTTATATGTATATTACCTGATATACCCTTAGATACACATTTGGACTGGCACATGTCGTGGGCTTTAGGTGGAGTTCATTATTTCTCAAGGGAATATAAGTGAAAGAACAGATATCAAGAATTCTCACCTTTATAAGTCCCCTGAGGATAAGTCATTATTCATGACACAGTAATCCATTTACTGTAAAACAAAACACTAAAAAATTGTTCCGTATAATTTTAAGTACGCGTCAGTTTTGTTTTGACGGCCATTTTTTATAACGATAATTTATGACAACAAAAAACAAAAAGTTGATTTAGAAAAGGGGTCACAAAGAGTTATAAGAAATGACAGACATCTTGAGAAGAATTTGACAAGCGACAGAAAGAGGTGAATTTATACATCCTTAAATTTTATACTGTCATGTCTCTTTTTTGTTTTGACATACCCCCTCAAGACGTCATGTATGTCTGCATTGCCCCATAATGTCTTTGACCTATGACCCTCATTTCATTCTTTCTTTTTCTTTTTTGTTCATTCATCTTCTTACTGTTATTGCTCTACAGACATGACTGCACTACATAGTCTACAGTTCACATACTGCTTCCTGTTTAGTATTGTAAGAAGATATCTTGAGTCTTGTTATTGAGAATTCTACTGCCACGGATCCCTGAAATATGAGGACAGGGTGTTCAAACTGGCTCCTTGAATAAATGACTATACAGTCAAACTTGTCTATAAAGGCCTCGTAAGTGAACAGGCAAAAGTTGTCGTTATGGCCAGATGGCCATTTAATATAAAAAAAATTAACAAAGGTTGTGTTT
Source organism: Atrina japonica (assembly GCA_030159075.1). Classification (NCBI taxonomy): domain Eukaryota; kingdom Metazoa; phylum Mollusca; class Bivalvia; order Pterioida; family Pinnidae; genus Atrina; species Atrina japonica. Next base: position 209,245 of record BROG01000732.1, on the reverse strand, counting down.
GATAGCTTTTATAAGTTTTATTATATATATATATATATATATATATATATATATATATATATATATATATATATATATATATAGATAGATAGATAGATATATATATTACAAGGAATTAATTACATTTGAGTGTTTATTTCTTAATACACAACTGTATTGGCAAGTAAAGATCACTCACATTTCAACATGAACATCCCATGTTCCTTTTTAGATCACAGAAGGACACTAACATTATACATTTAAGAACAAAAGTCGAAAAATGATTTATAGAAAGTAACATTATCCATATAAATTTAAGAATGGAGAGCAAAGTAAAGGAATTTTTGTGAAGATAGTTATTTATTGTATAAACTCAAAATGAACAAAATGCATATTTTTTCAGCACTAGTCATATAATCACAATGACTTAATGACTATATATATATATATGTAAATATATACAAGTTTCAGTATATATATATGGTGAAACTTGTATATAACAACCTCCTTAGGGACACAACAAAACCAGTCTTTAAGGGAGATGGTCTTATTATAGAGGTTTATTTTTACACAAATGTTACTATTGAGGACATCAAAAAAGTAGTTTTGACCAGGGGGGGAGGGGGGGCCACAAAAATGAAATTATTTTAACATTTTTTAGCATCTCAAAATATGTGTTGTCTGAATTTGTGATTCTTGTAAAATGATATTTCATTGTGAATATATATATACAGTAAAACCTGCTAGAGCGGCCACCTCTATATAAGGATCACCTGTCTATAAAGGCCAGTTTTGAAAAGTCCCTTGACTGCATAATTCAACTAAATTAAACCTGTGTATAAGGGTCACCTGCACATAAAGGTCAATATTATCTGGTCCTTTGGGTGGCCCCTATATACAGGTTTTACTGTATATATATATATATATATATATATATATATATATATATATATATATATATATATATATATATATATATATATATATATATCTGTATCTGTATATATGTATGTTTGTGTGTGTCACTGTGTTGTAGTGCTAACTGATAAATGTACTGTTCAAGTGCTATATTTCTTGACCGACTTTAATTTACATTTTAAATGTTGATGTAAAAGTCACATGATTTAACATTCCGGATGTTTTTGTTTTGTGGCGAACCATGCGCAACATACTACTTCATTTTCATTTCAAAACAGAAACAATGGGATGATTTAATAACAATACATTACATAGAAATGCCTAGGGGAAGTATCTGCCTAGGTTGTATTTTTATGTTTTTGAGAATGAAAACGTAAATAAAGTCAACATCAGATGGGAAATTAACGACAATTTTTGAATTTTATATATATATGTATGTAAACAGATTATACACAATGATTTCTTTGTATTTTGCACTTGGCCGTGCAATGCAGGAAAATATCATATTCCTAATCAGGATCTTGAATTTGGTATCATTTCCGCCTTTACTTCAAAGAAAAATGAGAAAAAAATTATCCTTTTCTAATTTAACTGTTTATTTATTTATGATACCTGTATGTTTTCAAAACACCTGTTTAGAGATAAATATTCTGAAAAAGAATTTTCTTCACTTACTCTGCCCTTTGGATTGACAAAATCACAAAGTTAAAAGGAAAACAGATGAATTGTAAAATACAAAATACTGCTTCTGAAGAGGCTGTTCCTCTCTTCTTTTTTCTTGACTGTTCAGCTCACCAAAGTATCTGACCCACACACATAAGACACATCCAACACATATATACATGGCACACATACACACATCTAATACATACATACATGGCACACACATCCAACACATACATACATGGCACACACATCCAACACATACATACATTGCACACACACATGACACACACATACATACAAGACACACATCCAACACACACACGACACACATCTGACACATACATACATTGCACACACATTCAACGTAAACACGACACACATCCAACATTTATATACATGGCATGCACACACACACACACACACACACACATGACACACACATCCAACACATACATACATGGAACACACACACGACACATATCCAACACATATTTACATGGTGCATACACTCACGCATACAAACACACACATGCGTGTGCATACACACACACACACAACACATATCCAATACATATGTACATGGCACACACATACACACAAACATACATGCAAGCATGTACACACACATGCATGCACATGCACACACATACACACATGCATACACACATACACACATCTACACATACTCTCACACACACTGGCAGACACACACACACACATACATACACACACATACACACACATTTGTGAGTATTGTTATCTTCACAGTGAGCTCTTAGATGTTTAGTTTTACTATTAAGATTTAATTCTTCATTTATGTCTCATCACTCTCTGTTTCTTACAAATATAAAATATAATATTCGCAGTAATAAAATCTTGTAGGTTTCGTTGTATTTAGAAATTAATTGATTATGAAAAATGAAAATCCCCAGCTCCATCCTCTTTGAAAAAAAAACAAACAAAACAAACAGAATCTATAGAAGTAAGCAAAACACTCAATATGGAATCTCTGAAATAATATCTTAAAATAATATCCTTAAATGAAATCTTTTAATGACATCCTGAAATGATATCCTGGAAGAGAACAAAAAGATTCATAATAACAACAACAAAAAATATCAAATACAAAAAACTTATGCTGTAATACCAACCATGTTCTAAATTTGTCAGAGGGGTGTGGGTAAATATGAAATCTAGAACAGGATACATTTATCCTGCTCTAAATGTTGTATGTACAATATAAATCTGGAACATACATTTAATATGTTGTTATATATCTTCAAACTTAATCTTTACTACGATTTGAAAATTTGTTTTACTTAGCTTTAAAATAATTTGATATATTTCATGACCATTAAAATAAATCGTAAAATATCTTTATTGAGTAAAGGATTGGAGAACATTAGACAGATCTGAACTGCATGTACATATATGTACTGTATATGGACTAAATCCTTTCAGCCCTAAATATCTAAGCGTAATCTTTCTTTCCATTGTTTTGACCAATCCATCATGATTCGTAGGATTGGAAGGTTTAATCACTATGATATATTTTATTTTGGCGTTGCAATGATGTGAATGAAATGCTGGATGATTAACAGTGTGGCTTTCAGTGTAATGTCATATTAATTTATTATTTCTATAAGATGAAAAAAAAACATCAGTTAGAACAATAACCATGATTTTATCACACAAAGAGATGAGTGTATATATTATTGGTGTAAAAATGCATCAATACAATGATACAATGTGTATTTTTTCTGTTGATACAATATATTGATACGAAAAAATAAAGGTACATTGTATCAGTATTTCCTAGAAAAATAAATTATGGAACTATGTTGTTGTTTTTTTATTAGTATATCAGTGTTTGTCTGTGTCACTTCAGCACTTTATCAACATATTCACTGTTTTGACAAAAATATGTTACCAGTGTACAACATGTAATGAATGATTAGTAGTCCTACATTCACTCATTCATTGTTTCACACTATTTCCAGTGTTACACTGAATATTCCTAACAATGTGATATATCTTGATACATGATCGATACGTTTTACATTTTTTCATGATACACGTTTGAGTCCTGATACCACAGTCCTTATGTATATATATATATATATATATATATATATATATATATATATATATATATATATATATATATATATATATATATATATATATATATCTATATATATATATATATATATATAGATATATCACAAAGCCGAAATAAACTCAACGGGTTTCATTATTATCATCAAAGAATTCCATATATGTAAACTATATATATATATATATATATATTTTTATATATATATATATATACGATCTGTCATGAGTTTCTATTCATATCTCATTTATGATACAAGTTTTTGAGTTTTCCATTTTGCGAGCCTCTCATAAATGTGATATGAATGGAAACTCATAACAGATTCTTTTTATCATATGATCAAACATATGCAATATAAACAGCATTTTTTTATGACAGGGGATGATAATCTATATTTTCCTTTTTGTCGAGTTGACCAAATTGTTCCAAATAGGTAAATTACTTGCGCAGAAATAAGCACACAAAACATATTGTAAATACGGTACAGTAAAACCTGCGATAGTGACCACTTCCATATAAGGATTACCTATTCATAAAGATAAGTTTTTTCCAAGTCCGTTGACTGCATAAGTCAACTAAATTGAACCTGTGTATAAGGGTCACCTGCACATAAAGGTCAATATTTTCTGGTCCCTTGGGTGGCCCCTATATGCAGGGTTCACTGTATTGCTATTATCTAAATACATACATTTAGCCTACATTTAAAATTATTATCTACAATCTAAGCATACTTTATCAGATGTTGAAATTAGCAAAATTGATGACATGAATACAACAAAATTTTAAAATCTTCTACACAACACGTTTTATTCGATTATCCCAATTCAAGTTCAAGTGACGTCACAAAATGATGTCATGGTCAACCTTCAGATGAATGAAGTTACATCATCGCCAACTTTCAGATGGATGAAGTTTGTGTACGTAGTGAATAGAAGTAGTTCAGTTTGCTGCACGTTAGCCAATCAAATCACTGCTTGGCTTTAATATACGTGTTACATATTAAATATTTATGTAATCTGTTATGAAGTTGCATAACACACAGATTATATGATAAATATGATATACATGTATATATATTATTATTATTATTATTTATTATTATTATATATTTATATATATATATATATATATATATATATATATATATATATATATATATATATATATATATATATATATATATATATATATATATATATATATATATATGGCTGTAGTGACCTAAGTAAACCAGTCCGAGTTGTCAGTATCAAACCATCGTAAAATGTGACTGTATTGGCGTGGCCGTGTGAATATGGTATGAATAAAAATCATGGTATTTCGAATTAGTTTGTCTGTGTGAAAACCATTACTATTTCCTAAAACATCCTAACACCCTCACAAAGTGGCAGTGATCTCATTAACAAAAGACCATGTACTTGAGTGTATTTATCCTGTTGTATTTAAGTGTTTCATGTCAATGAAAAAAGTGAATCATTATTTGTTTTTCAAAGTTTTTCATCCCACTGAATTTGATAGTTTGTGATATTGACAGTTATAAATGAAGTTATCATACAAATAATAAAATCTGGGCAAACAACATTTGATTTTGCTCTTTATAATCTGTTTACCATTTTAAATATATCTTTAGTTGTTTTGGCACAAAATATCATATCATTTGAGATGAAAATACTGTTTTGAAAATGTTTTTGAAAAATTATGGATTTATATGAAATATAGCAAGAAGATAAAAAGGGCCCAAATCTAAATATAGACATGTCATAGTATGTGTACTTTAAGGACATAGTCTACAAAAGTCTCAATGTAAACATTCAGATTTATAACCTGTCATCCCTATCGATTATAATTGACTGTGCTATTCTATTGCTCTGGAGCAATCTATCATGGTTAACTGTAATATTTACAAACACACATAGATAATTGTATTTGTACTGCTAATGAAATATCTTAAAGTTTTGACTATGGAATCTACCTGTATATAGTTCAGTATGTCAGTTAACCACAAGGTAACATAGCTTTTTTGAACCATAAAATTTGAATACAAAAAATTAAATTTTGGGTTTAATATTCGAAGTGTTAGATAAAGATATCAATGACAGCATTTTGATATAACGATAATAAGTTCACGCATCGCTATTTCATAATTTACAAGTTACAGATCTTATAGCAATGAGGAATTTAATGTTTTTGTTTATATATCAGTAAATTGATACTTTGCCAGATGGCCATTGAGTTATCAGTCACCTAGGACTGTGTAATATTTTTCATGCATTGATTATTACTGTGAGGTAGCCAACTACATTGTAGATTTCGAAAAACTGAGAGGAAGCCAAAAATTCTGTGTTCCTAGTTTGTTACAGACAAAAGATAAAATAAACTTTGGTGATTGCCAATGAATATCAAGACAAAACCAGTTCCAAGACAAGTTTGTCGTATAAGTCCTATGTATTTTGCTTTATGTATTTCCGAAATGACAATATACATGCACGTCATTTGTTTATTTTCTTTGTACATATTTAAGGTACGTAAAAACTGGATTTGTTTGTAAACATTACGCGACAGTATTATTAGGTCTAGGTTGATTTGGCAGTAGATTATTCTTAATATGTGTTAAGTCATTCTTATAAACAGCAAACAAAAGTTATTATTGTAAATGTAAAAAAGCTACTCTGTTTTTACACAAAATTGGATTCGTATTTGTAATAACAATAAACAAATAACACCAAAGAGATCCGTTTTATTATCTGTGCATCTAGCTGCCCCTCAGTTAAATGTTTGTCAACTAAACTTATTCAAAATTATTCTCCTCTGACGGCTGTACCATTTGTGATGAAACGTTTCACAGTTTAATTGAAGCTCGTAATTTCCATTCTTGCCACAAGACCTTTTCGGGATTGTTCAATTCCATTCAGTTTTGTCTGCAATAGTTTGTTCTTTGATCATGTGATATCAACAGAGAGTCGGGCATGGTCACTGTGGTTTTTGTAATATTAAGATTGACAACATTGAGGAATTAGGTTAAGATAGCTGCTCTTTCTTGTAAGAATGACAAGTTACATCATTGGCAACTATCAATGAATGATATCCATACTTCAGGTCATATATATATATATATATATAAAAATCTGATAAATGCTGAACTCTTCAATCCCTGAAAAAACATTAGATTCCTCTGTAAATCAATGACTAAGACTAGTCCAAATGTGTTTTTAGGGGTGAATGAGATAACTGGACGTGATGCTGAACACATTTTTCTCTGAAGTTGCATGTATACAATAATGAGGAAGCATAACAGAACAACTATAAAAAGTAAATGGATATACAGTAAAACCTGCTTTAGCGCCCACCTGCGTATAACCTGCTTTAGCGACCACCTGCGTATAAAGACCACCAGGTTACAAAGTCGCCAATAAAACCGTTTGTGTACAAATCAACCTCTATATATAGACCACCACACTTAGGAGACCACCTCACATTGAAGACCATAAATGTTCAGTCTCTTTGGAAATTTTAAATATTAAATATTGACCCTTTCACCCCTGAATATCTTAGTGGTATGTTCTTTTCTATTGTTTAAGGCCAGTCTATTATGGTATGTAGCGTTGAAAGGGTTAAAGGAGTCCAGACACTGGCTTAGTAGACCACCATGCTAACCAGACCATTTTGAGTCAGTTAGGTGGTCTTGATAGTGAGGTTCCTCTGTAACATCTCACTAATCAGATCACTTTGAGTCAGTCAGTTAGGTCGTCTTGATAGTGAGGTTCCTCTGTAACATCTCACTAATCAGATCACTTTGAGTCAGTCAGTTAGGTCGTCTTGATAGTGAGGTTCCTCTGTAACATCTCACTAATCAGATCACTTTGAGTCAGTCAGTTAGGTCGTCTTGATAGTGAGGTTCCTCTGTAACATCTCACTAATCAGATCACTTTGAGTCAGTCAGTTAGGTGATCTTGATAGCAAGGTTCCACTGTAACATCTCACTATTCAGGCCATTTTGAGTCAGTTAGGTGGTCTTGATAGTGAGGTTCCTCTGCAACACCTCACTAATCAGATCATTTTGAGTCAGTCAGTTAGGTGATCTTGATAGCGAGGTTCCACTGTAACATCTCACTATTCAGGCCATTTTGAGTCAGTCAGTTAGGTGGTCTTGATAGTGAGGTTGCATTGTAACACCTCACTAATCAGACCACTTTGAGTCAGTCAGTTAGGTTGTCTTGATAGTGAGGTTGCATTGTAACACCTCACTAATCAGACCACTTTGAGTCAGTCAGTTAGGTCGTCTTGATAGTGAGGTTCCTCTGTAACACCATTTAGTGGTGTAAATATTAAGAAAATCTGACTGTAAACAAATCTTAGAATCCATTTCTGAAAAAAAAACCAGTTTTATCTCAAATATTTAGGGAAAATATATATTGGAAATTAACTCATTTGTGGCACAATACTGTTTATATGAGCAAAAATGTTCTCAGAGACATACAGTATTGTACATCCTGTATTTCTTACAGTTGCTTGTCCTAATTATAAACACATATATATATACAATTGTATGGTCATGTATATGTTTGCGTGATGCTCGTTGAAAAAAAAAATATTACTACACACACTTCAAAAGGAGACAGTGAGAAAGAACTTGGATTTTCAGCCAGGAAGTTGTTTTGGAATCAGGAAGTGAGATTCATTTTTTCCTGCCAATAATATTTGTGATAGATAATTGCAAAAGCTATACAATATGTTTAAGTATGGTCGGCAGCAGCTTAACAACTTCCTGTAATATGTAGATTTCCTTATTATCTTACCTTAGTTTTTAGCTGTTGCAAAGCATGCTAATGTTCGTGTAATATGACCTGTGCATTGTGTCACCTTAGATACCTGTGTATATTGGCCTAGAGTACAGTGCATCAATAAATCATGTTGTCTACATTTTAAGGCTATTACATGCTTACTTTCCTTTAAAGATGCATGGAGTCATTATGATGATATCATAATAAAATATTCATGGAATTTGGTATTTTTATCATTTGATTTTTATCATTTTTTAATTTTTTTTTCAATCCAGATCATGTTTAATTTGAATAAAAAGAGGGAAAAGGTGATATAATCTAATAAAATAAAATAATGATAAAATCTGCACTGGTATTCTATGAACATGATACATTTTTCAGTACAATAATATGTCCCATCATCACATCGCTATGAGTAGCTTGTCAACATTATCAGATTTCTTTATAATGTTTAGATTCTTTGGATATTTCTTTGTATTTGTTTTGTTGCTTTGGGTTGGTTGGTATTTGTTTGTTTTTGCGTTGTTTCACTTTTTGGTCTTTGTTGTTGTTTATATATTTTTGTGCACAATTTTCGAATTTATTAGCTAATACGAAATATATGTGCATGATTCTATGTGATTCTAGAAATCGATATACCAGTAAGAAAAACAGGTGCTCTGATTGGTTCATACTGGTTCAGCAACATGCATAGTACATAACTTGGTATGGGGACACGCCCCTTGACTACCAGCAGCCGGAACTATTTCAACACAGTCCCTGTCCTTTGGATTCATGTGTAAGTCCACATTGAATAATTGTTTTCAAATTTGACAAGTAAATCCACTAATACCAATTTCCGAGTGCCTTCTACTGAATGCAGTTTCCATAGTGGCCAATTCAAGTTCACATGGCAAAACTTGGTCGCATGCTATGCAAAAAATCATTGCGCAGATTAACAGAATCTTACATGATTGTTTGTTGTGGAAAGAACATGACTATCCAGAACAAGGTTTTGCTGATTTCTTGATTGCCATGTTCTTTCCCGAGGGTTTCAGATTTCCTGTCCACAACAAGCAATCATGTTTGATTCTATTTCTCCCACATTTCTAGTCCTTACAACAGGGCAAACGTCAATAATAGATAGTGGATATGTGACATTGCAGCACGTGTGAGCTGTCTTTATCGAGGGAAGGAAAGACAGGTTTATCTTTTTACGGTTAATCATTGTGTTTCATGGGTTAATCATTGTGTTTTATGGGCAAGTGTGGAAGAAAATTTAAATTCATTGTTGACTTTATGTAAAAGATGTGGATAAAATTTATGACTGTCAATTTATGAGTTATACATGTATTGTAATAACAAATTTCAAGAAATAAATGAATTTATTTTTTACCTTTGTTAATATCATAAGATAAACTTGGGCTTCAAAGTTTATAAAGTGCAAACTGCCTTGAGTTATGTTATATCCTATAACATAGGTAAAAATTTGCTTCATTCCTTAAATATAACTGATTCTAGAACATGTCTATGTTAGAAACATTTACATAAAACTACTGAGTACATCTACCTGCAAGTTTTTGCCCCCGGTTATTTTTGCTCTTTTGCAAAGAATACATAATCGCCCCATCTTTAATTTGCCCCAATTATCAATGTCAAGCATATGGTTATATATGTCCTTGTTTCATATAGCTCATGTGAAATTTTCACCTTTTTTATAGTTTAGCCTTTTTCGTCTAAGGCAAAAATGGCAAAAATTAAAGGATGGTGAAAATTTTTCTGTATATACAGTATTTGTTTGTCAGATGAGATACATACGTCCCGATGAAACGGGGAATTGACGATACCCCGTCAGTTTATGTAAAACAGGTACAGTGTAACCTCTAAATGTAAGCTTCTTCATAGCACAAGTAATTGAGATACATGTTCATAAAAGCTGTAGTATCATTATGTGCATGCATCTCATTACAAGCAAAACATTTGTAAACATTGTCTACAATAATCTATAAATAATCTATAGATAAAGTCTCTGAATTGTATAATTCTGACAGCATAAAATAAATCTGGAAATGTGCCTGGCTTTGATAAGTTACGCATGCACATGTTGATAATGTATGTCTTGTTCTTATGATGCAATATTTTGTATTCATTTTAATCTGAGAACTGAATATATCACATACATATATATATATATATATATATATATATATATATATATATATATATATACAACTGTTATTGTTTTTTGTAACAAGGATTAGGCAAACAGCCAAAGTAATGTGAATTTGTACAGACGCAATATATACTTGGCATATTTCTTAGGTGGGTTGGGTTTATGTAAATGTTTTGATCATATGATTCAGGTTGTGTTTATATATAGTTGTTTATTAATGATCACACAGCATTGACTAAATACCTTGTTGATTAAATTAAGAATTAGGTCATTGGAACAGATAGGAAGAACATGTTACATGTCATGTGTGTGTGTGTATATTTATATATATATATATATATATATATATATATATATATATATATATATAACTTGAATATGTTACATGTCAACTTGTGTATGTGTACATGTCATGGTATATGTGTGTGTATATATATATATATATATATATATATATATATATATATATATATATATATATATATATATATATATATATATATATATATATATATATATATCGAGGGTTCCAACCCCAGCCGGGGCATTGTGAGATTGTAGGTACCTTGTTACCTACGATATATATATATATATATATATATATATATATATATATATATATATATATATATATATATATAGAGATATAGAGAGAGAGAGAGAGAGAGAGAGAGAGAGAGAGAGAGAGAGAGAGGGAGAGAGACAGACAGACAGATTTTTTTGCTCATATTCAGAAGTGTCACTGTCATCTATATTCAGAAGTGTCACTGTCATCTATTTTAAGAAGTGTCACTCATCTATATTAAGAAGCATCACTCATCTATATTTAAAAGTGTCACTGTCATCTATATTAGGAATTGTCACTATTATCTATATTAGGAATTGTCACTGTCATCTATATTAGGTATTGTCACTGTCATCTATATTTAGAAGTGTCACTGTAATCTGTATTAGGAATTGTCACTATCATCTATATTAGAAATTGTCACTGCCATCTTTATTGGGAATTGTCACTGTCATCTATATTTAGAAGTGTCACTGTCATCTATATTAGGAATTGTCACTATTATCTATATTAGGAATTGCTACTGTCATCTATATTAGGTATTGTCACTGTCATCTATATTTAGAAGTGTCACTGTCATCTATATTTAGAAATGTCACTAATCTGTATTAGGAATTGTCACTATCATCTATATTAGAAATTGTCACTGCCATCTTTATTGGGAATTGTCACTGTCATCTATATTTAGAAGTGTCACTGTCATCTATATTTAGAAATGTCACTCATCTTTATTTAGAAATGTCACTGTCATCTTTTATTAGGAATTGTCATTGTCACAAGTTGTGAAAAGTTTAATGGAATTATGTTTATTGTTTTACAAATTTAAACAGACCTAATGATGCCTGTAAATTCTACCTAGAAAGCAATGTTAGAATGGTTTCACGGAGTTACTAATATTTACAGTATCAAGTTGTGAAGTCTTTTGATTAATTAAACACAAAGTATATCAAAAAAGTAAAGTTCAAAGGTCAGGACATTGATTTTCAAAGAAAGGTGTTATATTGATAAAAATGTACAGTTATACATATATGTCACTGTATGTCCAGCAATGACCTTATCCCTTAGTATGAAAACATTATCTGTTTGTATGGAAAGTACAGATGTTAATTTACACAGGTGATAAAGAGCTATTTGGATTTTCCACGGCTAAATTTTATCACCTGCTTCTGACCGACTACCAGAAGCGACAGACTTCAAGTTTTGCCTGTTTGAATCCTTTACCCATAATATTGAATTGTTCACTCTGTCTTGTCTTTATAAGACCAGTCTTTTATGGTTTTGAGGGATTGAAAGTTTGAGCTGAATATTTTTATGAGTATTCTTCAGGATTTTTCTCGTATGATTTTATCCTACATCATGTAGATTGTGATCATAGTTTATCATGTAAATCGGGTTTTTTGATATAGGGTCTTTAGGCATTCATGAAACAGACACTGAAAAAAATCTAATTATTTTCACTTTAAAAAGGCAAATGATTCTGCTTAAAAAAGCGGAAAACAAAAAAAGTCTCCCAAGATTAAAAATCCTACAACTACAGCTAGACAATCTATTACGTCCTAGCCTGATAACCATAACAAAGATACTACAGGGGAAGTCACTGTGATAATGTTCCAGGATGCCGTGTTGTCAAATAATATTGATGGCTGATGCTATCATTTTTATCTTTTCTGTTACTGTACTGGAAAATAATCATTAAGTTTTGCCCTAAAAACATTTCAACAAAACTGACAGAAGCAAAATTTGATAAGTAATCATAAACGTAATACGGTAGCCATTACTAAAGATTTTTGCCCTTGCTTATTTTTGCCCATATATTCACCAAAATAATCAAGGTCATGTTGATGACATGTATGTTCATTGCTTAAGTTATTTAGCTTGAAAATTTCATCCTTTATTTTTAATTCACCCTCTCATCTAAGGATAAAAATGGCTAAACTTAAATGGGGGCAGAAACTTTTAATGATATGGTAATACTATTTACTGATAGGACTACATGTTTTGAACTAATTTTCAGTAAAAGTCATTGCTATAGGATAGTATGCAGTTCAAGTATACCATGGAAAAAGCATGATCACTGTTCCTCAATACCAGACCTATTCCCCCAGGGGGAGCTGAGGGAAATATGTCTGGTCAAGGAAACCAGATTGTTTAGTATGCCAGTCTGTCTGAATCTTCCTTAGAATGACCATTTACCATCAGGGTTTGAAATTGCTATATTTAATAAAATGTGACTTGTTTAGAACAAAATGGCAGTACATACCATTAATATAAGGATTATTGGACAAGTATAAAATTTTTAAAAGTTAGAAAATGGTGTCTTGCAAGACATTCAATGGATGTGGTAAATTTTACAGGACTTTTGCTGCCCCGGTAATCAATGAATCCCTTCGACCTCCTGTTCTATTAGTAATTAGCAGACATGCACAGTAAAATTTAATGAAATTCCAAAGGTAACAGAGCCGGCCTGGCTCAGTCGGTAGTGCGCTCGACTCTGGATCATGAGGTCGTGAGGTCGAGTCCTGCCGGCGGCAGGTTGGTTTCCTGTCTTTCGGATGAGACAGTAAAAACTGGAGGTCCCGTGTCACAGTAGGTGTCGGCACATTAAAGAACCCTCACTGCTCAATGGCCGTAAGTGCCGAGCATAGGCCAAAATTTGAAGCCCTTCACCGGCATTTGGTGACGTCTCCATATGAGTGAAATATTCTTGAGTGGGACGTTAAACAACAATAAACAAACAAACAAACAAACATCCAAAGGTAACAAATTTCAAAAGAATTTTCTAGTGCATGTTTTGTGTAGTGCAAAAACACTCACATGACATTGGTATCAGATGGAAACTTGTAATGAAAGTTTTTTATAACAAATTATTTTTTAGGATCCATGGACTAGAGTTTGTTATAAACAGATTTTACTGTATAGGGATTGTTTACACATACATTGTATAGTGACCGATGTGAGTTACTTGTATCGGGTACAGGGTATGAACTCTCCCTACTGCACAAATGAGATTTATCAGAATATCAAGAGATTAAACTTGTATAATGATTATGTTGATATCAGGGCTGATGTCTTTGTATTTACAGATGATTGTAGTAAAGATAATGCGATAGTATAAAACACAGGTGTATGTACGCGAGAAGTGAAAGCATAAAAATGTCATATACCGTTATTGTAAGTTACACTGTTGTGTTGTGTTGTGTTTTGTTTTTGTTTTATTTTTTGCTTTGTTTGTTTGTTGTTTCACACAGCTTGCTAAACATTAAAAGCTATGTGGTGGCAGCCATTTAAATTCTAAATTCTCCAAAAGCTAAGATAGTCATCCTTTTACAGTGGTTACTCTTAGACAGAATTTAGATATACATTTAGATTTATTGTTTGTCCTTGTATGATACCACTTTCTCTTTAGAAAATAAACATATTTTAAATTGGAGCTCATCTGATGAAATCTAATTGACAGAAACGATCGTCTTGAGCATTATAACTTGGGTATTATTTTTATAACATTCTGCACTCTGAAGTGTCTCTGTTTCTTCTTTGCGTATCACCATATGTCTCTGCACCTTGTGTTAAACCAAGTACATTGTATATGACTTCTATACATTATCAAGTGTCTCTGTTTCTTTTTTGTGTATCACCATGTGTCTCTACTCCTTGTGTTTTACCAAGTACATCATATCATAAATCTATACCCTTAAGTGTCTCTCTATTCATTTTGTATCACCATATGTCTCTGCACCTTGTGTTATACCAAGAACATTGTATATGACTTCTATACATTATCAAGTGTCTCTGTTTCTTCTTTGTGTATCACCATGTATCTCTACCCCTTGTGTTTTACCAAGTACATCATATCATAAATCTATACCCTTAAGTGTCTCTCTCTTCTTTTTGAATCAACATGTGTCTCGGCACCTTGTGTTCTACCAAGAACATTGTATATGACTTCTATACATTACCAAGTGTCTCTGTTTCTTCTTTGTGTATTCACATGTATCTCTACTCCTTGTGTTTTACCAAGTACATCATATCATAAATCTATACCCTTAAGTGTCTCTCTCTTCTTTTTGAATCAACATGTGTCTCTGCACCTTGTGTTCTACCAAGAACATTGTATATGACTTCTATACATTATCAAGTGTCTCTGTTTCTTCTTTGTGTATTCACATGTATCTCTACTCCTTGTGTTTTACCAAGTACATCATATCATAAATCTATACCCTTAAGTGTCTCTGTATCTTCTTTGTGTATTATCATATGTCTCTGCACCTTATGTTATACCAAGAACATTGTATCTGACTTCTATACTCTCAAGTGTCTCTGTTTCCTCTTTGTGTATCACCATGTGTCTCTGCACCTTATGTTATACCAAGAACATTGTATCTGACTTCTATACTCTCAAGTGTCTCTGTTTCCTCTTTGTGTATTGCCATGTGTCTCTGCACCTTATGTTATACCAAGAACATTGTATCTGACTTCTATACTCTCAAGTGTCTCTGTTTCCTCTTTGTGTATTGCCATGTGTCTCTGCACCTTATGTTATACCAAGAACATTGTATCTGACTTCTATACTCTCAAGTGTCTCTGTTTCCTCTTTGTGTATTGCCATGTGTCTCTGCACCTTATGTTATACAAAGAACATTGTATCTGAAATCTATACTCTCCAGTGTCTCTGTGTCTCCTTTGTGTATCTCTGTCTATGGCTAGTGCATCATATCTGACTTATATACGGTACTCTGAGGTGTCCCTGTCTCTTCTTTGTATATCACATTGTGTCTCTGCACCTTGACCTCTGCCCATGGTTAGTGCATTATATACCTGACTTCTATACTCTCAAGGTTGTCTGTTTCTTCTTTGTTTACATGTATTATGATGTGACTGGTCATCTTTCTGTTTCTTTTTATCAGATGACCTTTACCTTGATTTACCTATCAATAGACTCCCTTTCAGGTGTGCCTTGGTCATCTCATGAACAATCTGATAAACATATGTGCATTGCATTGTTTCTCTTCATTTACAGCTGTTGTTTCTCTCACTGTTAAACATATATTATTTTATTTTTGTTTTGGTTGTCAAGAAGGTTACAAAAGGAGACAGGTGATGCTTGTCTATCAGGTACAAAAATATAGTTAAGGTATTGTCACTGCTTTGAAAAGGAAACATAAACAATAGATCACGTGTGTATACATGCATACCTGATCAATACTAATTACCTCTTAAGGGCTTTAATGAGGAAAGTAGATATGCAGATGTCTTTTGTATTGTACATGTTAGATTACCAAGATATTTCATTTGATTCCATATTGATTTTTATCACTGTAACAGACATGCTTATAAAGCCTTTTGCAGTTTTGCAAATTTTCTTCTATCATAGTACCATGGAATCTGTCTTGAGAGACCATCCCATCTTCCACTAAAATGTAGCATTCCAAGACAGGTGGTTCCATAAAAGAGGTTTTATTCAAAGGATTCTTCAACTGAGTGGCTCTCTGAATCTGTTCTCATAAGACTGATTGTCTCTCATGAAAGTGGTATCTCATTAGACAGGTTTCAATATAAATTCATGTACAGTGTAGCATTTACCTGTCTTTTGATACCATTATCATGTAGAACCACCTGTCTTCTAAGACTACATTTTGAAAACCACTTTGTTAAATGATCCTTTAGATAAAACATTTTTTTCTGAGAGAGAAATTTGAGTGGTAGAAGGGTGGTTTCAAGACAGGTTCCACTATAAAACATACATTTTAAATTAATTGGTTGAGATTCTTTAATGATTATCAATGTCTGTACTGCTTCCTAATTCATGTGACACAAAAGGTCATGCTCAGGTCATATTAATACATTATAAACATGTTAATGAATTTTTTGTGGCAAAAAGCATGAAAAAACAGCTTAACCAGTATTGCATCTACAATGTATCAAATCATCTTTTTTAACCTTTTTTTTATACATTTGTAATAAATTGATTTTCATAAGTGAAAAATATTTTTGATGTATTCTTCAACTTATGAAATGTATTCTCATTTCTTTATCCACATATATTTATGAGTTTTATAGGTTTTTGATATGTTGAGAATCTCATTAGAAAAGCTTGGTTTATGATATTCCCTGTATAATACAATAAAAAAAACAAGAAGATATGTTTGATTGTATGGTGTTTTATGCCACACTCAACAATTTTTCATTTATTTGGTGGTGCCAAGTTTTAAATTGTGGAGGAGAGATTACAGTTACAATATACATATACCTTCAAAGAAACCACTGGCCTTCCACATGTAAGCTGCCAAACTTTCTCACAAAGTCAGCTTATGGGATGAATTGGAATCTGCACTGACTAGATGAGAGAGATGACATGATTTAAAGCATGATTCTGTTACCACTGGGCCACAACGGTCACCTTAAATAAGAAGACATGAGTAGGTGATAGGTCATTTGGTGATATCATGTGATGATGATGACGATGATGATGATGATGTAATCTTATTCAACAAATGATAAACTAGTTGAAATTGCTCATGTTCTTACATAGGTGTGTTTGATGTCAAACAAGACAGGTGCCCTTTTGGGGTACATGTAGGTGTGTGTTGTTAACAGATGATACTGTAAAATGTCAACAAGGTGATGATATAAATATACATTAAGATCAAAGACATTTAATCAGAATATGTAAAGAAACTTATCACAAAACAAACTATTCACCTGGTACAGGTGATCACCTGACTTTGAATAAGGTAAATATAATTGTGTTATAGCAGATGAATGTTTCTCAAGCCTTTGATATGACAAAGATTCATAGATAAACAGATAAATCCAGAAGATTTTACCTAAATAGAGAGTCCTGTGTTACAGGTAAACATTAGGTGTATTGTTTGATCAACACCACAATAAACCACATCACAGATTTTCAAGATGGACAGAACCTACACTTCAATCTTTTCAATTTTTTGTTTTGCTGGTGTTTTAAAAAGTATGCCGCTATTAAAAAATACAGAGTTATATGTACAGCCACTCGTCAAAATTTTATAGACATCATTTTTTACCATATATTTCATAAATGAACTAAGGCATTACCTTGAAGCGAACGCAGCTTTGTCATTTTAATGTCGTAATGTGACAATAAAATCTAATGCATAGGGTTAGGAAAAGGAAAACCACGTGGTTTAAATTGATGCAGACAGTGTTTTGCATCTAGTGTATGTATAACTCGATTTCTACACCTACACCTTAATCGTAATGTGCTCACTTCGCTCATTTAAAATCATACTGAAATTGTTGCCAAATTATAGGTAAGGCGTATTTGGCATTTTTTTTTTTTTGAAAAATAAGATGTTGGTAAGCCATCTAGGCTGTTACTAATCTGGCTATTACGGGATAGGGCTGTCCAAAAACCATTGTACTCAACCACATGTAAAATTCAACCAATCAGATTAGATGTTGATGGCAGCCATGTTTCTAGGAAACCATATGAGGAGCCTCATTTGCGATGTTCCAGTTAAAACTTTTTGAAGCTTATAGTTCACACTGAAAGAATCTGATCGTAATAGGGCACTGTAATTATTGGACTTGACTCAAGTTGCAACATTTCTACAATTAAGTGCTCGCTGCGCTTGCATATAAAACCACAATTTTTCAAAAAATATTGTGAAGCCATTTCTTATCACAGAGAATGCGTCCCAAGTTTCTTTGAGTATTTGAATGAAATTTTCTAATTTGTAATTTCAAAACTATGAATATTTAGAAAAAAATTAAAAATTAGATATTATAATTTTACTTACACAAAGAAGGAATTTTCATCTCAAAAATTAAAATTTCAGTTTCAATTGATGAATTTTTTAATTTCTAATTTAAACAAAAATACAGGTGACTCTCGATACCTCGAAGTCCACGGGATAACCAAAAAATTTTTAGGTTTCAAGAGTTTGAGGTTTCAAGAGTTCCGGAAATGGTCATTTCGACCGATATAGGTTATTTAAATACTACTCAAAATAGGGGATTTTGTTTTCATAATTCGTATGAATTTTGTCATAAACAATTCCCTACCTAATTTTCAAAACAAAAAACGTGTAAATACATTATCTTAATTATGTATCCGATTTGGATTAAAACGGTCATCGACATATAAGGTATATTATGTTGCAGTAGCATTCACTATTACTTCAGTAATCTACAATAATGCTTGACTTGGCTGTGACACTTGAACTCGACATTGTAGTCTATGACACATCGTTAAACAGTTCTTCTGTTTTTATAGCTCTTAATTAATTAACAATCCTGTCAATCACTACTCATCTGGTTATCAAAACACTCATTATTTAATCTTCCGGGTAAGGATTCCGTTGTCATTCTGGCTTACGGCATTTATTTTTAATGAATTCAAAGGTAATCACTCAAACTCCGAGGTTTCAAGAGTGAAATTTAAAGGAATATATAAATTGGAACTTTGAGGTTTCGATGTTCGAGAGATAGAGAATAAATTTACTTAATTTATGAAGGAAAAAATGTGGAACCTGTACAAAACTTTGAGGTTTTGAGAACTCCATTTTTTGACATTCGAGCCATTTAGAGTCACCTGTGTATAATAAAACTATCAAATTATCTGTTTGAAAGAGATAATTCTAATGAAATGTGGTAAGAAATGGCTTCACAATATTTGTTTTGGAAAAAAATTGATTATATATTAATATTGTCAAGTTGCTGTATATGATGGAAGAAAAAACTCAGGTACAATGTATCTGGAAAATGACCAATGGCCTTTATGTAAACTGGCAAACATTCAGGCATCACTTTCAGGTAAGCTTGGGGATTTTCAAAATTTTGCTTCAATGTTAAATCTTTATTTTCCAATTTACCCCTTACAAATGAGCCATCTACATCCCCCCTTGTAAATATTTTTTTTTTTCACTGACATGAACAGGTGTCACATGACACAGATTTTGACCAGTGTAGTGGACTTAAGCCAATGTATTTAGGGTTCTGCAACATGCCAGGCCTTATTGGTATCAATTCTCTCCTGAAATACCAGATTATTTCCCTTGGCAAACCAACAATCAATGCCTGTAGTACATGTAGTTACTTTGAACATGGAGTGATCATGCAATGGAATTGATTTTGTGACTCCAGCTCTTACCACATTACAAGCATTATTTAATGTTACATGTACTATGATTCATGATATAGTGGAACCTGTCTTGAAATACCACTCTCATAAAAGACCAACTGTCTTTTAAGACCACATTTTGAACACCAGTTGGTTAAAAAACGTATCAGTAAAACCTCTTTTGAGAGACCACCTGTCTTGAAAGACCACATTTCAGTGTCAATATGGTTAAGAAATTTGGATAGAATCTGTAATATACTGGTAAGTAAAACTTGCTCTAGTGACCACCTGTGTATAAAGACCACCAGGTCACAACGAAAATTGTTTTCTTTTTTTCTGCTGCCTCCAATAGTACCATTTGTGTATAAATCAACCTCTAAATAAAGACAACCTCCCTATAAAGACCTGTTTTCTTGTGTCACATAGGAGGTCATTATATACAAGTTTCACTGTAGTAGAATTCATATCACCTGGCAGAGGCTAATAAACACTTTTTGAGAGAGGGTCCTGTACCCTTTCAGTTGGAAATTTTATGTCGCAATGGGCAAAATTTGGTAAACAAAATAATATATTGTGGTCATTTTACTAATAAAATAAAAAAAAATGTTACAGAACTTGTGATTCATTTATCTCTTTATCAAATTGACAACATGGATTTCATTTGAAGAAGTGAAGTATTAATTTAGCAGTTATTTGTCTATACATCAAAAGTTAGGTACATATGGTAAAAAAAATTGGGAAATTTTTGCTCAAAATTGGGGAAAATATAGCTGATGTCTTTTCAACAGACCCACATGGTGATGATATTGATCCCTGTCTGGACTTTAAATTTGAAGTAATATATTAAATTAACACTGACAAGAGTACTACTTGTCATCCTACGGTTATCCATCTGGTAATAAAACATATTTCCCATGAAGCCAAGTGGATAGAATCAACCATATGATAATCAAAGGTTACTCTGCCTGTACAAGTTATGTGAATCAGACGATAATGCTAATGATTATGTGTGGGTAGCACAGTGATTAAACCACACGCTTATCATCGGTGTAACCTGGGTTCAAACCTTGGATTGGATAGGGGAGTATGTGGATGATATGGTGCTCACCAGATGTGAGCTTTCTCCAGATACTCGGGTTCGATCTGACCTAGGTTTGAACCTTGGATTGGATAGCAGAGTATGTGGATGGTATGGTCATCTCCAGATGCGAGCTTTTTCCAGATACTCGGGTTTGATCTGACCTAGATCGAACCTTAGATTGGATGGCGGAGTATGTGGACGGTGTAGTCATCACCAGATGTGAGCTTTCTCCAGATACTCCGGTTCAATCTGACCTAGGTTCGAACCTTGGATTGGATGGTGGAGTATGAATGGTATGGTCATCACCAGATGGCAGCATTCTCCAGATACTCGGGTTTGATCTGACCTAGGTTCGTACCTTGGATTGGATGGCAGAGTATGTGGACGGTGTAGTCATCACCAGATGTGAGCTTTCTCCAGATACTCGAGTTCTATCTGACCTAGGTTCGAACTTTGGATTGGATGGTGGAGTATGTAGACGGTATGGTCATCACCAGATGGGAGCATTCTCCAGATACTCGGGTTTGATCTGACCTAGGTTCGTACCTTGGATTGGATGGTGGAGTATGAATGGTATGATCATCACCAGATGGCAGCATTCTCCAGATACTCGAGTTCTATCTGACCTAGGTTCTACCTTGGATTAGATGGCAGAGTATGTGGACGGTGTAGTCATCACCAGATGTGAGCTTTCTCCAGATACTCGAGTTCTATCTGACCTAGGTTCGAACTTTGGATTGGATGGTGGAGTATGTAGACGGTATGGTCATCACCAGATGGGAGCATTCTCCAGATACTCGGGTTTGATCTGACCTAGGTTCGTACCTTGGATTGGATGGCAGAGTATGTGGACAATATGGTCATCACCAGTTGTGAGCTTTCTCCAGATACTCGGGTTCGATCTGACCTAGGTCCGTACCTTGGATTAGATGGCGCAGTATGTAGACGGTATGGTCGTCTCCAGATGCGAGCTTTCTCCAGATACTCGGTACTATGATAAGTAGTAAGCTACCGCTAATGCCAACATCAGAGCCAACAAGAAGCATTTACATGTATATAAGTTGATTTAGATTGTGTTTTAATCATTCTAAAATAAATGAATAAAATTGAGTGATTAAAATCATTAAGTAAGATTCAAATACAAACATAGTAATAGATCAAGACTATACATATTTTATTGTATATGCCATCTTTTTTTATTGTAAGACACAAATGTTGGTTTTTTTCTGATGTGCGTTTATCTAATAATCATGAAATGTTAAAAATAATGAATATTGATGATATCGGGTGTATGAGGAAAATTGTTGCTTACGTGGACTTCATTGTCTGTTCTTTTACCTTCACTTCCCTTTATATCATGGCATTGATCCCCTATGCTGTTTGGATAAGAATACTTGTTCTGGCTGTATACTTAGAAAATATGTCAGAATGCAGGAGGAATGATGCGTGATTGCTTAACAAACATTAGTTGCTGTCTTTATCGGTCAAGGATTTGTGTCATGGCAGTAGGTTTGTATGTGAGGCATGCTGGTAATTTTTTTTCACCCAACCTCAGGATCAGGAAATAACATTTTCACTCCTAGATGTCTAATGGAATGGAATCTTTTCCCGTGGGTCAGAAATGCTCTTTAGCTACAGCAGGGACTTGGGTAACTTTTGTTTCTTGTGTAACTTTCATTAAAGGCCACCTGTATAAAGGGCACCTGCCCCTAAAGGCCATTCAAACATAATTTTTGTTTATTTTACAATAAATATACCTCTATATATAGGCCACCTTTCTCTAAAGGCAACTTTAATGTGTTCCCTTGAGCGGCCTTTATATACCAGTTATCGACTGTATTTTTTAATTTATTGATGAAACATGTATATCTTTGGTTAGCACTGTCCAAACAATTTGACTTTTAGGCAGGTATATATGTACCAGTTCCATGATTATCTGAGTGAACAGGATAGTCTAATGGTAAACCTGTCTGACAATGATTTTGGCCAGTTGGGTCAAGTACGAGACAGAATTGAGAACCTTTTACAAATCCACAGCCCAGGAAGTGAAAGACACAATGCAAATCTTGTGTATTGTACAAAACTGTGTATCAAGTCCGATATTGTCAATGAGATGGTTAGACTGGATGTCCAATACCATATTGTATAGGCTAATCATCTAACAGATGTATTTTGTCAGCATATGAATATATTGTTATATCATCAGTCATGTGTCTCGCTATCGCATGTCCCGCTATCACGTGTTAACAGACATGTGAGAGATGAAGAATATGCAGACAACTGGCAAATGATGATGCAATGTGTGTTTGTTTCCAGTGGCCTCAACACAGATAATTAATTACATTGTATATGACTTGGCATTTTGTATCTTTTATATATGATAAACATCAACAGCAGAGATCGACTCATCGCCTAATTTACTTGTAATTTTTTTGTCATACTTCATATCCTTTGGTTCAGACAGTAAGGTAGATATACAGACAGACAGATGGAAACATGGATATATAAAACAGACAATCAGAAAGTAAGGTAGATAGACAGGCAGACAGATGGACACACAGATAAATAGACAGACAAGTAGACAGACACACAGATAGATAGACAGACAGTAAGGTAGACAGGCAGACAGACAGATGGAAACATGGATCATAGATAGACAATCAGACAGTAAGGTAGATAGACAGGCAGACAGACAGATGGAAACATGGATCATAGATAGACAATCAGACAGTAAGGTAGATAGACAGGCAGACAGACAGATGGAAACATGGATCATAGATAGACAATCAGACAGTAAGGTAGACAGGCAGACAGACAGATGGACACACAGATAAATAGACAGACAATCAGACAGTAAGGTAGACAGACAGACAGACAGATGGACACAGATAAATAGACAGACAATCAGACAGTAAGGTAGACAGGCAGACAGACAGATGGACACACAGATAAATAGACAGACAGTAAGGTAGATATACAGACAGACAGATGGAAACACGGATACATAGATAGACAATCAGACAGTAAGGTAGATAGGCAGACAGATGGACACAGATAAATAGACAGACAGACAGATAGACACACAGATAAATAGACAGACAGTAAGGTAGACAGGCAGACAGACATATGGAAACATGGATCATAGATAGACAATCAGACAGTAAGATAGACAGACAGATGGACACACAGAATCAGACAGTAAGATAGACAGACAGACAGATAATATCAACTTATTTTTAGTGCTTTGATGCTCATCCTCTTACAACATCATTAAGCAGCACTTAAAAAGTACGCCATCATTGTTTTTACTACATTCACTTGGGAAAAAAATAATATTATGATGAACTGTGGGTATCATTTTTTGTCAATATCAATTCAGTCTTGTTTTGTGGGTGTGATATTTGAATATTTAACCAAAAACATGATTAATGGACTACAGCACTGACAGATAAGAACCACCAGTCATAATTTTCTTTTAATTGTGAGAAACAGTCGGACAGAAAGATCAAACACACTGAAAACTTGTTCAACAGAAGTTTTAATTCACGGAAGTCGGTCAGGCATTATTAACTCGGCTATCAGTTTTCAGTGCACTCTATTTTTGATAATCACGCTAAGTTTTGATTTTTCATTCAGGGTCACCCCTTCCCTTATCCCGTGGTTTAAGATTATTTGGCAATAGAATGCTGTATAACACATTATTTATTATTTATTGTGACATAACAAATCACAAGTTATTTAGTTCATTTCTTTTCTGATGGGGACATGACTTTGCTTTTTATTTCAACTTTATTGAAATTTGATGATACTTATTTATCTGTTAAAATAGAAGTATATGCATGTACTATATATATATATATATATATATATATATATATATATATATATATATATATATATACAGTGAGACCTGTATACAGGGGCCACCCAAGGGACCAGAAAATGTTGAACTTTATGTGTGGGTGACCCTTATACACAGGTTCAATTAATGCAGTCAAGGGACTTGAAAAAAACTGGCCTTTATAAACAGGTAATCCTTATATAGAGGTGGCCACTATAGCAGGTTTTACTGTATATATACACACACATGTTGTTAAAAATTAGTGTTACTAGAATTTTACTTTTATTTTTGAAGTCGGTGTGACTGGTCCACAGGAGATACTTACTACTCTATGGAACCTGATGTAACCGGATTTTCTTTAGTTACCACAGGGACAATATTGATGCTTATTCCCGATGCAAGATCTATTTGTTTTTTGTTTTTTTTAAATTTGATGAAAAAATTCCCAATTTGGTGTAGAGGCCAATAATGAAAAATAATTTTATGCATTTAAAAAAGAGGTTCCATTACATATGTGCAAATATGTTTTCCCAATATGACATGAATTACATTTAAACCATCATTGAATGGCCAATGGCATTTTCCCAAAACTTACAGAAAAAGGCCTGGTTCGTAATTATATGTTCACCTGATTTACATTTTGTTTTCTATATCAACTGATGTTATGGTATCTGTGTTTTTCTTATATTTAACACAAGTGCAGAGAGTTCAAACTCAGCCATTGCAGAGCTTAAAAGCTTTTCACACCTGATTTGAACCAAAACTAGGATATATGTATACAGAATCAGATGACAGAAGAAGATATCTTTGATTTTCAAGTATGAGATCAAAAGTCAACGTCATAGCCATCATCAATGCAATTTGTTTTCCGAATATCTTTGAAACAATTTATGTATCATTCCTTAATATTTTTTTGTTTTTTATATTTTCTTATTTTTCCAGACATATCTTACTTATATTTGCCAGGGTTGGGGCCCTGGTGTTAACTGCATACATCAAATAATGAAAAATTGACATGAATATATAAATATGCATTATATACATGTACACATACTGGTACATTTATATATGTCATAAACATACACATATTCTCAATTTGTGAAATACAGAGTAAACTCCCATTTGCAACAGTTGTCTTTCTTTAGAGCAGGTACATGTATCTTGAACAAATGGGATTCATGTATCATGTGATACCCGATGACGTTTGTGCAGGACCATTGTTTCTATTAGTAATGGAATTACGCTAGCAGAAAATATCCCGCGGTAACGTCATTTCAGTGGGAAAATTATGTAGTTACATTCCATCAACATTGGAGATACTAGTACCGCACAAATGTTGTCGGTTATCACATGGCACATGAATTAGTCCCATTAGATGAAAATAAAACTACTTTTTATTTTTGCTTTAAAAATTGAGCGGCCTGATAAACCAACAACAACAACAACAAAAAAACATGAAAAATTAACACATGGGGTAAGTAAATCTTACTTAGGCCTGTAAGGTGTGGAAGGAATTTTTTTGAAAAAAAAAACCCTAAAATTTACCCACATATGCCTTTACAAAATACCCACTGTAAAGAGGAGAAAAATCAACAAATGGGCGAATAAATCCTGTGATTCACAAGTATGGAATATTCACATACATAATATACCTGAAAATGGGCATATGTATATGAAACTCTGACACATACTTCCACACATCATACATCTATAGATACAATGTAAATGTATACACAAGCATATACATCTACTTGTATACATTTTCATATGCCTGGGTTAATTAATTTCCTCAATTTTTACCAGTTTTATGTTGTTAGTTTTATTTTGTGCTTTTTTTCAAATTTGAAAAAACAAAACAAAAAATTTAAATCCTTGATCTTAGATTTTAGACCAGCCAACAATCGGAATTAAATCTAAGGAATGTGTATAGGATATTTAATTTGCTGCATGTTAGTTGATATTAGGAATGCGCAACTAGCTTCTCAAAATGAATAACCGACATTGTCTTGATCTAGTTCCTTTGATCAAGATCCTTTGTCTGTAGAGCAAACAAAAATTTAAATGACCTGTTTAATAATTGACATAGAATTTGTCCGTTCCAATAGGCGGGTTACATCTTTTAAAGTACAAGAAATATCAGGTTTCAACTCATTCATTTTTTCATCAAAAATTCAAACAGAATATTTGACTTATCCAATCAGAAATGACGAGAGCTGCACAGAATATAAAAATGAGGTAACCATTTCATCCTCTGAGAGGCACACTTGGGCTCACCTATGTCATGGTTGTTGGGTTCGTTGCTCTCATTGTGGATGTTCAAAATCTTAAGTCCTTTGTTGAACTGGATAGAATCTTGTAGTTGGTATATGCATACAGTGAAACCTTTGTTATAGGAACACTATCATAAAAGAACACTTGTTTTATGAGACCACATTTAAGATAGCCACTTGTCTTATGAGACCACATTTAAGATAGCCACTTGTCTCATGAGACCACATTTAAGATAGCCACTTGTCTCATGAGACCACATTTAAGATAGCCAGATTTAAGATATTTTCTACACTACCGTAATTCTCTTTTGAAAGACCACATCTTAGTTGCAGATGGGATGGTTTCTCGAGACAGATTTCCGTTTTACACTTACAAGTACAGTTGCCTAATGTTCATTATTTTTTATAGTTGTTTCATGCCCCACTCAAGAGTCTTTCACTCATATAAAGACGTCACCAATTGCCAGTGAAGGGCATCAAAGTTTGGCCTATGCTCGGCACTTACAGCCAATGAGCAATGAGGGTTCTTTAACGTGCAGACACTTACTTTGGTTTTTACTGTCTCATCCGAAGGACAGGAAACCAGCCTGCCATTGGCTGGACTCAAACTCACAACCTTATGATCAAGAGTCGAGCACGCTACCGACTGAGCCAGGTCCGCTCCCTAATGTTCATAGAAAAAGTGGAAAAATTAGAAACAGCCAGAAAGAATAGAATCAATTTCTCTTTAAATAAAAATCAAAGAATTATACAAATGAAAATAAATGTGTGAATGATCCACCAAAAGAAATCAGGTCTACTTTATTTGAAAGTTTTCAATATTTTCTCTTGATGGGTTAAGGTTTTTGACTTACTGAAAACCCCATGGTTGACTTTTCATATTTAGTATAAAAATCTCGGATACTAAAGTATTAATCCCCAGGATGTTCAGGATATATATGGACATGTATATACAAATCTGGTGAATAATGCAATGGACTTTGCCTCAAATCAATGACTTACATGTAGTCTGGTCCATTTATGTCTCCAGGGATGAACGAGTTTATCTTGTTATCAGGACATTTAAAGTCAAGTGTCCCTTAGCCCATCTTGTTACAAAAGTAACCTCTGACATATTGTTATGTAATTAACCCATTTAGATGGTTACAATTGAATTACTTCCTTTTGTCATGTGTATCAGCTATTTATAGTAATAGAACATAAGTGAGTTCACAAAATTGAATTTCAGTGTATAACATAATAATTCTGCATTTGTTTGATTTTTACTAAGGTATAGATGGTTTTATTTTGGAGCTTAGTTCTGTCACAGATTCATTCATAATTTTTGCAATAAACATTGAAATTGCCTCACTAGAATTTTACTCTCACAGAGAATGTATTTCTTCTGAAATAATGAATAGATAGTAGTGGAATTTCTACCAAATGTGGACCAAAACCTCAACTTCTAGAGGATTTATTATAAAAAAAATGCAAATTTACTTAGAAAGTAGTGAAAATAATCATGCAAATTTATTTATATGCAGGGTTTTCCTTTATGCATGATTTCTTCGTTTCTGACGCATAAAACTTTTCAGGACACAAATCATGAATATTATAGAATCCCTAAGACGCACACACTCAGTAATTTTTTTTTTTCAACCCGAGACTGAAAATGTGTGCCTTGTTTTCATGTATTTTCTTGAATTTCACTGACTTGGGGACTCACAAATTTAATGAAGGACTCAGGAATTTTGTTCTTGTGGGTCCCTGCCACTCCATAAAATAACATCCTAGGGAAAACCGTGTAAATGTCCTACTACTGTACATGTTACAAATGTTTATCACCATCTAATTGACAGAAATCAATTCCTTTACATTTTACAATCTCGACCAAGGACTGCACTGTCACTAATTCATGTTCATTTCATTCATATAAATGAAACTGAAATTTAAACATACACAATACTGATAAGAGAGTGTAGTGTCAGAGTTATGTCCCTTTGCACCTACTTGCCAAGCATGTGATTAGTCTTAAGACATGTGATCAGACTCTTAGGCTGGTAACCTTTTGTGGATATCAATCATCTTTTTATTAGTTTCAATAATCTTGCTTTTTTATTGATAGTAATGCATGAGAAATATAACTTCATGACCTTTTCTAGATTTTTGAAGGAAGAAATGCATAACTTTTCACCTTGAGATTTAAAGATGAACAGTATGATTAATTCCTATATCATGTTTCTCTTCCTTTGAAGAGCACTTCATTGAAAACACCTTCAGTAAGTTAAAAAATTTCCAGACACACATATATGCACCTGAGAATTTGATAAAGAAGTATGTAAAATATGTAAAAATATTGACAAAATGAAGACTTCATTTCAAGTATGTGTTCTCAAATTCATTGGCAAAGTCACCATGTTTTTTTTTTTCTTTTTTTGTCTACAGAAGGAATTTGAACTTGAGTCACAGTTAAACATACTACAGATTGTATCTATATCCACAAAGGAATTTGTTTCTTCAAATGTGAGAAAGAAATTTGAGATGTGCATGGATGTTTGTTTTACACCCAATAAAAATGAAAATTTAAAATATGACACTGTTTATATATAGCCCTGTAAGAAAACATCATAGATAAATGTAATCACGGAAGAGAATTAAATATAGTATAATTGTAAACTGTTAATATGTATAGGCGTACCTCAAGATATTAATACTAGAATACAAATGTAAGGATACATGTACTACAATTTTCAGTATAGCTTTTGGGATACAGGTATCTGTTTTTATGAAATTAAGTGTAAGATGCAGAATCATTTTATGAAATGGGTTTTCTACATATTAGTAATGTATACATAATTTTCATATATTATATAATTAATTATTCAAGTGGTTGTGACCCACAGCACGAAATGTAAATATACATCCATTTTAAATGGGTGGTCAAAGTCAAATGATGAACTCTTATTGAAGCGAAATGAGCATTTGTTTTGGCTGTTTTATCAAAACTAACTTTGGTATTATGTTTATGATATTTATATGGATATAAGAAATTGATAAAATAATACTTGCATTGTTGAATTTTAACACTAAATCTTCATCTATTCAACTTGTTGATTTTGTGTGTACATGTGGAGAAACAAACACAGAAATAATCATGATGAAAATTCATTAAAAAATAATAGATTAATAAAAACTAAAAATCAATTGTTTAGTGACTGTACATTTAAGAGTAATAAGATTTGACTGTATTATTGGAATGAAGAAAAATATAAATAAAATCGTTCCAGATTTTTTATAAAAGATGCATGTATAAGTCTTACTTTTCACATTTTCTTTATGACTATAAACATAGTACCAAGAAACTGTTTTTACACACACACATATTACGTGTGTGTGTGTGTGTATATATATATATAAACTTTGTGGTGGTCAGTATATTTTGAAGAAAAATGCAGGGAATATCCAGGCTAGATGTAAGTATTTTCTACTGGTGGTAGTAAAAATGTAATTTTCATTTGCGTTGTATCATCAAGATCGATTGCATTTTCAGCACATACAGTTTCGCTTTTCAATCAGCAATGTCATCTTCCATATAACTGCTCAACCAACAAGTATTTTTTTTTTATATTTTTTTACTGGAAATTATGAAAATCTCTCCAAGTCCACTTTTCTATTGCATCCATCGTCTTGGTAGGAACACATTTTCATTTTAATTCCAACGAAACGTCAAATAAATAATGTCCCAAGTAACATTAATTCAACTCTTATTTTGTAGGAGTCAACATTTTGCCGATCAAATGACTATTTCTAAATGATAGATAATTTACATTCAATTAATTTTATAATTAAATGTAAACAATTTATTTCATAGTTTTTAGGTCACCTTTGTTTGACGTGGTTGGTACAAATCAAAGTAAAGAAAGACAAAAGATTAAATATTAATTAAAAATATATAATTTATTCTTCTAAATTTCCATGTGTTTAACACAATAGACAAAAACAAGCCATTAAATAACAAAATAGTTCGTTGCATTGTTAAGTGCGATAACATCATTCACTTGCATCTTTCATTTAAACCATTCAATAATCAATTTGCACTCCGTGGGTCACATATTTTTACTTTGTTTTGTATACAAATTATCCATTCGTTGCCTAGAGCAACGACCTGCCCAATATGGTAATATCACGTTCCCGCCATCATACGTCACAGGAATTCAATGAAAGAGCTGTCGGGAATCCTGCACATCTTGTTTCGTCACGTAATTTATTAAATTGTCCTGTTTACAAGAAGAAACTTAATTTCCACTATCCAAATGAAAATATCCAATTAAAGTGTGAAAATTTGAACACAATAGATTTAAGTATAAGTAGTTAATCATGTTGACCCAAGCATATTCATAGGGGAAATTTACCACCGCCATTTTTGTTATCGATCTTCATACTACAATGTGACCCGCGGAGTGCAAATCTAAGGTCAAATTTAACTCTCTCATGTTTCACTCTTAAATTACATTTTCTCACACTTTTACATCACATTCTGACTTTGACAAACTTTCTCACACCAAAAGCTTATACATACACTGAATAAATTAGCAAACTTAAATTAGGCTACGAATTAATCACGAGTTACAACCTCCAATCTCTTAACAACTTGCGTGTAACTCCATGTGAAAAGTTCTTTCTAGTCCAATTTCTGAGAAATTTTCAATTTACACTTAATTAATCTAGATCTAATATCAAAATTCAACATTCTTACACAATTTTTAAAAAAATCATCTAATATTGTTCCAAATCATTTGTTTCAAAGTTCCTTTATGACATTAACAGGTTCAATCTCCAATGTTAAAAGTTCTACATCAATTTAAACTTAATTTTTCAGTTGTTGAGAAAGTCCAAAGTCTGAAGCATTTTAATATGTCAAGTGTACACATTTCATCAAATCGACTTTCAACCGTTTTAGGTGAATCGGCCAGGACTCCAGCTGTTGCACATATTCATTTTTTTTTTCTACTGATGCCTACGCACCATATGTCACTTCTCAACCATCATCAAAACAGTTGATGTCGCCAACAAAATTCAACAAATAGTTCACCTTCAGCGTCTTTAACACAAGCTTTAAAAATATAAATTGTTTCCCAAGACTGCGGTCCTCTCGCTCACGAGATGTTGACCAATGCATTGGTCACGTTTTGGCACTTCGGATTACTGGGAATCTGCGCAAACGATTTGGCTACTCCCCGATCGGTCCGCTGTCTAGAGCATTTCTCCGAGCTTAAGAGAAGCTCGATTATTGGCACTTTATAACTAAATGTTCAATTTACGTCAAGGAACTTGCTTGGTGGTCTGTTCCTCGGCTTCTAACCCCTCTTGTTTAACTTCAGATTCGCATATACTGGAATTTTCGCTGTTTGGTTCAGAGTCGTGGTTGTATGATTCGTTATCTTCGTCGTCATCGTCTTCATCATCGACGTATTCATACTCGTCCGGACTTTCTTGAATCGGGTCAAGATTGGACATAGCTGAAATTGTTCTCTGGCGTTTCCTCTGTACTTGTGGTTTTGGTTTTCGTTTCGATTTTCCAGACTTGCTTTTCCCCGTTTTCTCCTTCAGGAATCGGAAAAATGCACTGAAAAGCCCTTCTTTCTTTTCATTGTCATTTTTAACATCCAAATCGTCTCTGGAATATAATAAACGCTGCATTGATGATGTATCACGCCCAACATTTGGCAAGGAAGTTGTACATCCCAAACCCAAACTCAAAGCGGCGAGTTTTGGATCACAGAGAACTGGCATAGATTTAGTACCGTCTGTTCTCACAATGTATGTGAATTTACGTCCATTTCTGTCCTTCAAAGTGACTTGGTATGTTTTTGTCCCCTTCCGTTTTTTATCATTTTTCACAGGTTTTCCATGTTTTTTCGAACACGTAACATGTTTTTTCTGTCCATTTTGTCCCGTTACAAATGGCATATAGCCACGTGCTGCATTTGGAAACATAGCCATCGTTAAGTATTCACTTTTCTGGTTCAAAGTATTAATAATATTATTGTTGATTTTTTGTATCCTTATTTCGTGGCGTATTGCTGTACCAAGCGATCAACACAAACTGAGAGTGTTGTAATGTAATTCGTCTATACAAACTAGGACAACAGACCAAATCTTGGCACAGGTTCAATTGACGTCTGGCTGGCAGTTGGACGAGTCCATGACGTAGATCAACAGAATGTGGGAGGAGCAAGTTGTCAATTTAAATTACATTTTTGTAACAGACGTTAGTTTTACAAAATTTATTCGTGTCAATATTAAGAGTATAATATTATGAGTATTCGTACGACAATAATTTTTAAGTCTAAGTTCTACTCACTTATTACTGACACGAAACATGGCAATTACAAATGACTTGATTTTCTGTTGTGGGAAAGATCCATTTTATTTGGCAGCTAGCCAAGATATGTATTCGCGCCATGACTATGGCTACATGGGTTTATCACATGATATTGATATATCTAGAACATTCCACTGTTTGTGTACGTTTAAAGAAGGCTTATTTACGTTACATGTTTCGTAAGATTGTGTATATAAAACATGTATCGATATGAAAAAGGTATACATATTCGAAATTTATACACATTAATCTATCATACTACAATAATTTTTAATTCATATTCATAATTTGATCAATGTAAACGGTAAGAATGTTTGTAAACACAACGCCTGAACACCCCTAAATTTCAAAATACTCTGGTCCGTATCTTATCAATTTGAATGGAATGCCAACCGGATTGTATTAGAGTATTAACCAATAGAATTGAAGAAGGTTTGCGTGCGTACGAGGAAATGTGTTGGTAGTAACCTGAAGTCGACCTGGTTTCTGTAGTGTTTGCCAACAAAGTGATTCAATAAAATTTGTTTACATTTTAAAGTATCGATTGTGGCGCGCTTTCCTTACGTGGATGATTATGTATTGGCTTATGGGCCTACGTGTTTATATACGTTATTTTTACTGATCCATGTAGTGACTGGCTTGATGACAAGAAAACATAGCAATGATAAAAAGGACTACATGTTGTAATAAAATAAAATTAAGCTAAAAATAGATGTTTTTATTTTTCCAGTAGAACTAGATCTAGACAAATACAACTTGATAATGAGTTCTGTAATTAATTTTGATCAGGCTTTAGGCATATAATATAACCCTAGACTGTACTGCTATAAAATAAAATGGAATAAAAATATTGAAATTGATAATAGAATCGACAAACAAACAGGTAAACAGATTCGGAACAGCCTTCGAATTGGGTTTCTAGTCAAAACTGTAAGCATTTATTTCCCATATACATGTATTAAATTTGATGAAGCTACATGATATAATTAAAAACTGTATTTTACAGTCAATGTCACTAAAAATGGCCAGATTCGAAAAGTATGTGCATAGGTGTCAGATTCCCCCCCCTTACTTTATTTTGAAAAGTAGGTGTCTTAGCCCCCAAGACTTGCTGGCGTGTGTGTGTGTGTTTTGTTGGTTTATTTCAATTTGCTTCCGACGCCAATGGTGTGTCACTTGATTTGATAGTCAGCATCAGCGATATATAAAGCTATTACCTTTATATATCACTGTCAATATATTACATAGATTTGTGTATCCTTTTATTGTCAAATGTATTTTTTTATGGTGTATGATGGGTAAAAAAAAAACTACCAAAAACACCTAGAATGACAGACTGAAATATTGGAGTTATTAAACCTGGTAAGTCAGTAGGTTATTTTAGACTTAAAATTAATCCATATTGCCTGAGACATTCATAACACAATATGTCTCAGATATCGCTAACTTGTACACCATTTTTATCAACAGATATTAAATGATATCAACTTCAATGAAAAGTATGATATCACTTGCATCTATAATTAAGACTATCTAAGTTTTTAAGACAAAATTATGAAGGATAAATCTCTTACTCCTCCCCCCCCCCAAAAAAAAAAAACCAAAAAAACAAAAAACAGTATCACCAACAGTGAACACACATTAATGTATGCATGGAAATTTATTTCAATTTTCCCCTCAAAAGAAAGAACATTCGTAGATATAACAACATGGTTACTAATTTAAACTATTGAATATTTGTAAGATGTAATTAGAGACACATTTAGATTTTACAAGACATACAATACATGTACAATGTAAAATTAATTGTGGAAGAAGTCAAGAACAGTTTATTCTATTATAAAACATTTACTGAAGATTGATCTATCATGTGTATGTGATAAGATCAAAAGAGAAAAAAAAAATGATTGGACATATAATTATCTGTATAGTCCTTTTAATTCTTGACTTCAGATTTTTATCAATCATTACTTGGAGATTTTACTTGTAACTGTATGTTTTTTATTTAAATACTTCTACACATTATACACTTATAAGGAGTGGGAATAAATACAATATAGTGACAAAAGAGAGTATACCTTTTAGTTTTCTCTATATATTTCATATAAATCTGCAAATTTTCAAAACATTCATACTTAGTCATTTCTAAATCATTATTGGTAAATCTCATACCATAATACTAAATATATTTAACAGTTTTATTATGTATAAGTTTATAATGTTCAAAGTGACTGTTTACAAGATTCAGAAATTTTAACAGAAAATTAAATTATATATTTCATAATTCCTTATTTACACATATTGAAAAGAGACATTAAAATTTTGTATCCTGTGAAACTCTTCATTACTTTAAAATGTAACAATGGAAATTTACATAAAAACAAACACAGAAACTTCAGAGCATTAATTGTGAAAATTTTAATGAAATTGAACAGGAAATGACTGTGAAATATATATATTTTTTAAATGTGGTTTTATATGAAATATATAGAGAAAAATAAAAATTATACTCACTTTTGGCACCCTACTGCTGTTTTACATCCCACCTAAGGTTTTTTTTCACTTAGATATGGTGATGTCAACTGGAACTGATGTTGGCAATCCAAAAAAAAAAATGACAGACGACAAATTTGTCCATAAAAGACATAAATTGAATGGTAAATTAAGTTGTTCTTTGTGACAAAATTTATTTAAAAGTCATGGGTTTTTGTGTCAGCTGTGAAACACAGCTTCACATTGTCTGGCATCTTTTGTCCCTTAATTTCTGATTCCATGGGTACAGTCACATTTTGACATATTATCATGACTTTCTTATTGTATATGATACTTATGTGAAACCTACAGGAAAGGTTCATTGTGATGAGGTTCATCACCCAATCAAGGTCATGGTCAAGGTCACAGTCAAGGTCAAAATGGTGGCACAATCTTCTCTTAAAGAATTTTTTGTTAAAAAATACTCAATTTTGACATACTTCAAGGTGTTATTTCTTTGCTATATACCCACAACTTGTTTTATTGACTCTATATTTCATAATCTTTATCCACCAGCTCTACTAAAAACATAAAAACACATTGATATGTGTGGTGCATGTATTACGGTACTACTGACTATACAGGTAAAAATTTGGACATAATTACCGGTACACATGCACTGGGATGATACATTTTTTGTTTAATATCCAACTTCCTAAACTAGCTATTTTGTACCTTTTTAATTTACATTTTTTTTTTTCATTTTAAAAGATTTTGATCAGCCAGGCACACTGACATACATGAAATTTACACATATATTTTATCTCTCTTTGACAAACAGACCTTTATATATATATATATATATATATATATATATAAATATATATATATATATATATATATATAGAAACACATACAATTTATTTCTCTTTGAAAAACAGGCCTTTTTATATATATATTTTTAAATCCAACATTATTAAATGAATTTTTCAAATTGAAAATACTCATGTTTTGTGACATTCTCTGAATCAATTTTTGTTTTCGATAACACATGCAAAAGGTGGCCAGCTTAATCCCTGCTACGGAGTCATTCTTGTGACTTCAACAGATGGAGTGACCATTTCTTTGCCAAATGCTTGGCATATGAAGTGAAAGTTACAGGTGTTTTGGATGAAGCTTTAGATAAATCAATAGTCCTGTGTCACGACAGAGTGCATCAGCATCTGTCCATAGCATAGTTCAAAATTTGTGGCACTTCATCAAAAGCTGGTGTTATCTCAATGTAAGTGAAAAAAATCCTGGCGAGACAAAACAAGTAAAAACATTTTAGTTATTAAATTGTTTTACATACTGACGAGGATATTTCAATTAATTATGTGGAAAAAACATCACTTATACATGTAAATATATATATCATATTTATATATATATATACATTAGTTAAAGTACAGTAACGTAGGTCTTCTGTGTGAGCCATGAGCATATGATTACAATGCCATACATTTTTGTCAAGAGCCTCTCAGTTATACATCCATATTGTTGATTTTTCTGAATTATTTTGCTCTTATCAATAAACATATTCATACTCTCTCTCAGTCACATCTCAGTTTCTTTCAGGAGAGATCATAATTAGTCCTACATATCCTGGGGGAAGGTTCAGATTCTCCCCATCATTGACAGCCATATCTTGTCTAATCTGCTACGAAGGGTCATTGAACTCTGTTGAGTTGCCACCTGCCCAAACATAAAATGTGGCCTCCTTCTCAAAATAACAGTCAGCTGTCAAACATTAATGGCACATGTTTTTTGTTTTTTTTTACTGAGAATTGTATTGTGGAGTATTTACTAAACAGTGCTTATCGATGTCATGCTAATTATAGTTAATTAATTATGAATCGAGAACAGCTTTCCTTGCATACCTAAGCACAAATCTGATTTATTTCAAAGCTTAGAGGTAATACTTGCACAAGAATACCGTCACTACTGTCAAAGTTTTATTTATAACTCTGCTAATTGGGTAGTCAGGGAGGTATCATGTTGGGATGTCAATAAAAGCATTTCACTGAAATGGACATGCCTTTGGACATTGGTTTAATTTTTTTACCTAAAGGATGACCATGACAGATATCACAAAACACTCATGAATGGCCCACATTGTCATGTTCCAAGTAAGTCAAGATACAAGTTTGGTAACGGATAGTCAAGATGAAGAATAACATGCATGCCCTCATGGGAG
This sequence comes from Atrina japonica, assembly GCA_030159075.1. Taxonomy (NCBI): domain Eukaryota; kingdom Metazoa; phylum Mollusca; class Bivalvia; order Pterioida; family Pinnidae; genus Atrina; species Atrina japonica. The sequence goes on along the minus strand of BROG01000732.1, from coordinate 170,707 downwards.
TCACGTTTTAGCACACACACCATGCATCAGATGAAGGATTAGTCCCATATTTTGGGGGCAAATGACCCTGTTTTGGACTTACCGCATTTGACCCATTAAGCGCCCATGTCCCTGTAAGTGCCCACCTCCTTTAAAGCACATGACCGAGAATCTTTTCTAGCTTGTTTACAAGGAGATGTGGACATGAAAAACCTTAAGTAACAGTTTATCTGTAGAACCCCAGCAACAGAAGAATGTCGATAGATGTCCTCAGTAACTACTACAACAACCTTACCACTGTGCCATATAAAAAATGAACTGTTTTACATCAATTTGACGATAAAGTACCAACCCCTCCCCCTTTCCTGATTTTTGTAGTGCCCTTGGCACTTAATGGGTCAAATATGGTGCTCTGTTTTTCAGTTTTGGTTGAGGTCAACTCATTTGTGATTTTGAATATTGTTTTATAACCATATTAAGCAAATTTTCAGTCACATGGTGGCAGTTAGTTTTTAGTGATGGATGAGAGAACTGGGTTACATCGTACCCCGGAAAACAATTTTCTAACAAAATAAGCTTAGGTTTCAGCATGACTTGAACCCACGCTGACTAGAGGTGAGTCGAGACTTCTTGGTTTAAAGCGTGATGCTTAACCACGCAGCCACGGTAGCCCCTCTAGTTGATTGAGGGTGACGTAAAACAGGTGGGTGTTATCCGCTATGAGGTAAGATTTGTAATCTTTGATTGTCCAACGTATATGTTGTGATCAATTTTATTCTGATCTAAATAACATTTTATTTGTTCTGTTGAGTTACAGCCATGTTTAAGCTTGTAACAAATCTGCAGGTACAGATGGTTTGATGCAATGTTAATAATTCATATTTAATTTCTATTGTGCTTCGTTCAGTTTTGTTCAAGTACATCTACATTTATTTCATTGAGGAAAAATAAAATGAGTGATATACATGTACTTCAAAGATGAAAAGATGAAGATTTTTTGAAGAGTTTTCCTTTTTTAGATAAAAACCCATTGATAACCACGGTGTTTAGAACAGGGAAGCTTTTTTTAATACAGATATGCATTCATAAAAGATTTTAATTTCAAAAGCAGGATTTGATAATTTAGGATTATGATAAATAGTTTTTTATAGCAGTGGTGAATATCAAACTACAGCAGGATATAATTTAACAAGCTGTCCATTGGATTCTTGTTGATACACTTATATGGGAAATTCCCAACTTAGAGGGAACAATCTCCATTGGCCTGTATGCTGACAGCAGTTACAAGTAGGAGATTATTGTAGATTTTTCCTTCCTGTTTTCAAATTTTGTAGATAGTTTTATAGACATATATTTCAGGACTTTTAAATATTGATTTTTCACAATGTTTTGGTTTCAATTTCCTAACGGCTCATGGTTTTTAATAGTACAGTGGTCCCCCTATTTGCGACCACCCCCACAAGCGACCACCCCCCTTAAGCGACCAAATTTTCAAAACATCAGCCTTTTTTAATGATAAATTACCTCTTATAAGAGACCACTCCCATAACGCGACCAGCGACCACTTTTCATCGGCCAAATCATGTTGATTCCACAGAAAACCCCCCTCACGAGCGACCGAGTTTCGAAACTAAATTATTCGCTAGCTCTACCGCGTAACAAATGTGAGCGACAGATTTTTTATATTTTTAAACTCGAATAATTCTAGCCCGCACCGTATCCGATTCTCTTCACCTACTGACCGTAGTGAACAAGAATATAACGACCGAATAATTCGGGTTACGGTATTTAAAAAATAAAGTACGAAAACTTAAAATACGAAACTCAATTACACGCTACTTGAAAACCAATGTTTTTATTATCTACAAAATTGCGTCGCGTGAAAACGAGAAGATTTGAACGAGAAACTGTACCAGTGGTGGATTCAGAGGGGGCCAAGGGGACACGTTCCCCACGGCTGTACCCTCGATTAAAAAAAAATAATAGGCCTATAATTCCCAACAAATACGCATTTCCAATCTGCCTGTAATCGATCGCAACACAACCTGCCCGATCCCTTCGTCTGTCGTATCAACACTTGCCGACTTGGTGAAGTCTTCCGAGTTTGAAATCTATTTAAAGGATTATTAGGAATTAATTATCATCGTGGATGTTGATTAGGGTAACACAAAAGACAAGATGATTTGCAGGTATGTTTAATTAGGTGTGACAAGTAGCAGTTTACCTATTGTATACACATCGGCGCCGGAGGCCTTAGACTGGGTACTGTCAAAACAACGTACAGGTGTGAAATAAACTCGAGGATTATGTTTAGTGTTTGGAACATTTTTAATCAAATTATTATGTGAATACGTTTGTGTGAGTGACAATGTGAACATTTTAAAATCATATGATGCTAATGGCTATTGCACCAGTTTGTCCAGAAAGAACCAAATCAACATGGAGATGTAATATCAATGAATAAAATTGTCTGAAAATTTGTATGATGTTTTTTTATCATTGACAAGTTATTGGTAGACACCCTCCCAGGAAAGACCACCTCCATTATGAGACCACATGCCTCTTTCATTTAGGGTGGTCTTATAAGGGGGGGACCACTGTACCAGCACACAGGTTGTAAATTTTATTTCCAGGTCTACTTAATATTTAGCAATTACATGACAAGGTGAATATAACTGCATCAACTTGAAATGAAAGAATGAACCAAAAAGTTAATAATTTCACAGGGTCCTCCATGGCTTCGTGATTAGAGTAATTTAACCCATGATGTTTCTCACCTCCAGTCACCATGGGTTTTAGTCCCACTGGAACCTTAGCTGATTTTGTTTAATTGTTGTTTAACGTCCCACTCAAGAATCTTTCACTCATATGGAGACATCACCAAATGCGGGTGAAGCGTTTCAAATTTTGGCCTATGCTTGGCACTTATGGCCATTGAGCAACAAGGGTTCTTTAATGTGCCAACACCTACTGTTGCACGGGACCTCCGTTTTTACTGTTTCATCCGAAGGACAGGAAACCAACCTACCCCCATAAGATTGCCTCCATATGACTAAAAAGTCTGCCTCCATATGACTGAAAAAAGATTGCCTCCATGTGACTGAAAAATTGTTGAGGGTAGTGTAAAACAACATTACAAATTCCAATCAGAAAATAAGACAAGATATTTCTATGTGAGTTTAATATAGGAACTAACTTTTGTGCAGTTTGATTGCAGATACAATTTTTAATGCATTGAATTCTATTTTTCATCAAATGAAAATGGTAAATGATAGAGAATGTTATGAATTGAATTTTCAAGTTTAATTACAACCGATATCATCATTTTTGTCGGGATTTGAAATGAACAACAAAACACGTTTTACTGTGTAAAATAATATTCTGTATCATTTCCGATGCCAATTATTTGGCAATGGCAAATTGTTTATGTTAACTCATAAATATTGGACTCTTCTGTAAATCAATGACTTTGGCCAGTCCAAATGTGTCTTTATTGGTGATTGATTTTAAGTTGTACCTGTAGTTTTGATCTAGATTAAAATCTGCTTGTGACAGCAGATAAAATTATTGTATATTTTTTAGTTATCTGAAACATCCACAAAACCAATTTTCTTCTAATTTGGTATGTAACGCAAAAGTAGTCATAATATGACAGCGCATGGTTCAGATTGTATCGTTCACGGATAATTTCTTGTCAATGAAATACTGTCCTATTCTGTAGTCGCCCCACCCAATATGAATTCAGTTCTGACAGGCCTGTGTAGGAAGAGGATAATAGACTTTTGTGAATAACTATTTCACAGAGTCGGAGGTTTTGTGGATACTAATTAGGGAAGGGTATTACTGTAGACCAAGGACTTTGTCCACTCTAGTGGCCACTTGTATATCATTGAGATTTACTTTAATGGTGGATCTTTGTAACAAACATTGTCTTGATCTTGATGTGACATTCACATTGTAGTTTCGTACTTTTAGTAAACAGACTTATTGATATAATCTTGATTCTATATTTAAACTCTTTACAACCTGTAAGTCTCATGATATTGACCATGTGATAACTACTGCCTGATACACTTCAGAGTTTATTTACATGCACTCATTTGATGTTTAGTTTTGTTCAAGTTGATCATGCTGATGAATTAATGTTTTGATTGGCATTTTTATCACTTTCCTGCGAATTTAGAAATGTACTTGTGGGCGAATTTAGAAATGTACTTGTGGGCGAGACCACCAATAATGTCCACTTGATGTTAAAGGTCACTTGTCATTGAAATATCACAGAAAAATGGAAACTTCTGGACATCATTTAGATGAAACTTTACTCTGTGACCACCTGTCTTTGGAGAGCACAATTTGAAGACAGAGTGCTATGGCTAGGAAGTAAATCAAAAGTGTGGTGGCAAAGTTTTTGATATATATACAATTATATTTAAAACAAATTTGCTTACATGATTGATAATACATGTATAAGAATTTTGCTTGTTTGTGACAAAGTGGGGTTATAAGTTGATGGCCAGTTTCTTTATGGTGGAGGAGAACCTAGTTATAATGTACTAGGGGAAAGACCACCTGTCTTCAATAAGTAAACTGGCAAACTTTCTCATAAAATCAGCTGAGGTTCCAGTGGGTCTAAATCTATATATATATATATGTATTATTAAAATCTGTATAAATCTGAGTGCCTATAATAAATAACGAGTTTATAATTTTGTCTCGTATATATATATCATATATAGTTTCAGTGCTATATATATGATATATATGTATTATTAAAAACGATAAATCTTATGATATCTATCTAATTTTGTCTCGATGTTTTTTTTTCAAACTGTAGGTTTTCTTTCCAAATAAACTTAACTTTTATTAAGATTAAATTGACTGTATTATAAACTCTTGGCTTGGATGTCATTCTGTAAAATGCCTTCATGATTTCACGTTGTATAATTAAGTTGCCTTATACTATCAGTATAACCTGTAATCTGACCTCATTCCATATAACGAAATCTGGCTATAAAGAGATATGTTTGTTTGTTTGTTTGTTTGTTTGTTGTTGTTTAACATCCCACACTCATATGGAGACATCACCAAATGCCGGTGAAGGGCTTCGAATTTTGGCCTATGCACGGCACTTACGACCATTGAACTGTGAGGGTTCTTTAACGTGCCGACACCTACTGTGACACGGGACCTCCAGTTTTTACTGTCTCATCCGAAAGACAGGAAACCAATCTGTCGTCATCAGGACTCGAACTCACGACCTCACGATCCAGAGTCGAGCGCGCTACCGACTGAACCAGGCTGGCTCCTATAAAGAGATATAAATCTTCTCCCTTCCATTTCATTATACCGTAAGTGGAGTTGACTGTATATACATGTATATATATATATGAGTTAGCGGCTAAGAAAAGGGTCCTGAGGACAAGTTTGGAGGATATTGTTAATTCTTATTTTTATTTTTGTGTTTTCAGATACTTAAACTTACATATGCATATGGATTTTAAAAATACAATATTAGATTGAGCAAGGAAAAGAGCATCTTATTTTGTTCCCAGCACAAAAAAAAATCTATAAATTTAGAAAAATGACCAGCATGTCAGAAGGAATTCCTTTTCTCACATTTCATTGGTTGTTGTAAGGACCCTTTCCTCAGCTGTTTACTCAGTTGCACTGATCCCTTTCATAAGACACAGGACCTGTCTCAATAGATCTCAACTGGAGAACCTTGTGGTGTGATGAAATAGATAAAACCTGTTTTGAGAGACCATCTATCTCAGAGGGGCTGCATTCCAGTAGCATATGTGCTGGCCTCCTTTAACAGGTTTCACTGTATACAGTACAGTTTCCTCACAGAGTAACCCCTACCAACAAATTTGGGTGACTAGATATTTCAAGCTTAGTTACATAAAACAGTGATTAATTCCATAGTTTGAACATGAAGTGTATCAGTTAGATTTACTCATGATTTTAATATAGACGTTTCTTTAGTACTGCGATAGTCATGGTGATAGCCGAGGTAAATAAAAAAAGAAAAAGATAAAGGTTGTTGATCTATACTTTAATGTTTAGAGCGTATCAACCAATAAATGGTAGGCCTACTTGTGTATGTTGTATTGGTACATGTATGGATGTATATATAATAAAATCCATATAGCTTGATGGGATGGGAATCTCACTTAACCGAGTCGGCCTGGCTCAGTCGGTAGCGCGCTCGACTCATGATTGTGTGGTTTTGAGTTTGAGTTAAGCTGGCGACAGGCCAATGGTCTCTTCCCAGGCACAGTGTAAACTGGCCGTCACCAGGGACGGGGGAGGTGATGATTCAAAAGGCATAATAATGAAAAACATTGAAACTGAATTTTTGGAGTAACATGAAATTGTGTTACACAAAAATACTTAAATAAGGTCAAGGTGGACCTAGTAATAATAACTTGTATTTGGGAGCACACATGTTTGTGTGTATTTCGTGGATAATAAAATGATGTAAATTGCTGTTTCCAGACAACTTAAGTACTTAAGTTAACATATATAAAATTTAAAAGTATGTCAGTCTTGATTTTTGAAAATCCTGTGTTCATGTGATTGTATAACAGATTTTAAGACATCACCTGTTTGCGATTAAAGTTTGATGAAACAAGACTAAGCAGGTACGGTATAGAAAGTGAAAGTGAAATCAATTTCTTAGTGGTTTGATATCGTTTGACCTGTTTAGATTCTAACCCTGACCTTTTGTATAATCTAGATCTCGTTGTTATTTTTTATTTAATTTTTTTTATACCTTCTACCATTAAAATATTTCTAAATTTGAAATGTCACCAGTTGTTGGTCCACTTCTTAACAGAGATGTAAGATATTATATACATATATTTGGGAAATCTTTATTCACCATCTTTTTTTTTACATTGAATTATTTTTTCTATTTTTGTTCTATTGATTTTTTTAGCTCATTGACCCCTAGAGATACATTTCGACTGGTCTAATTCATTGATGTTCAGCAGAGTTCATTGGTTTTAGATAGATAGATTTGTCTAACAAGCATTTAATCTAACCTTGCTCAATGCATATTCATATATAGGTCTTGACTTGGCCCGCTCATGCTCATACAATTATTTTGTCATACACATGTACACATGTACATGCATAATGATCAAAGTCCCACAGTATTATTATCATTACCATTAATTGTTATTTTATTTAAACACGAATTTCTGAAAACATCAAAATGCCTAAAATGTGTTCTCTCAAAATTATGCTTGAAAGTTGAATTATTTTGTTATATACTGAATTATATGATAAAACAGGTCTTTCAGGAAATATCACTTATTATGCCCTTCGGGGCAGAAATTATACAAATTTTACGGAAGCCTTGGGGAAAATATTAGTTTGAGTCTAATACCTGTATCATACAAATTACCTGACTCCCAATAGGGGCCTCCATGGATGAGTGGTTTAGAGTATCACACTTTGAACCATGAAGTTTAACACTTCTCGTCAGCGCATGTTCGAGCACCGCTGAAATCTAAGCTGATTGTTGTGAGAAAGTTTGCAAGTTTACATACGGAAGGCTGGTTGTCTTTTTTCGGGTACACTGTAACCGAGTTTGCTCCTCCACCATTAAAAACTGGCCACCACCATGTAGCTGAAAAATTGTTGAGTGTGGCGTAAAACACTGTTCAAAATTTAAAAGAAAAAAATCTGTCGCCCAAAACGTCATTTTATAATCACATACTTACAATAATGGTGATGTAAAACTACTGTGTGTCTTCTTGTTTGTGACTGATTTCATGTACATTTATTTACGATACTCAAGAATCAAAATTGTTTGTGGGGTTAAATTTTCATTTTAAAAATAAAAAAAAATTCATTGACATTGAATTTTGTAGAGATAATAAAAATACTTATCTTTTGGAGCCAATGTTAAGGAAATTAAAACCAAAACAAAATATTGTGATTTCCTAGAATATAATGATTCAAAATGCATGTGAAGAATTGTAATTTCTCTGAATGTAGCTAATATTGCTAATCAGATTTTTTTTCAACCTAAAGTTATAGTTTATGGGTGTTACTCCCTGAAAATTAGGATAAGCTCTTTATCTCATTACATGTTACATTATCTTACGTATAAATTAGGCGTACAGGTAGGTTTTAGCAATCATAATCATTAACTTTTTACCTGAGGAAATCAGTTTTGGAGGAAAAAAGAAATATGTTTAATTACATGTAGATGGGAAATACATGTAACATTTTCTTCTATCTTTCAAACAGGAAACAAATTTTGTGAAACAATGTCTATATTGACAGGAAATATATAATCCATTCAACAACATCATGATGATGATCATAATTACTGAGTCAGAGAGAGCACAGAGAGGAGAAATGCGTTCAATGATTCAGCTAAGATAACATGGTTGTATTTATATTGTGTTAGTGACAAACGTAACAGGTTGATTCATCCTCTGTAGTGTATAACTCCATAGTCCAAGATTAGTCGATATGTTCTGTTTATCCACCTACGCATACTCACTTTAACCCTGTGGTATCTATTAGTTACAGATGTTTAACCTTTATTATATAGAACATAATACAAGTAGTTATAAATTAGCCATGAATTTACTTTATTTGTGTTATTTCATTTGTGCTACCTGTACATTGGATATTGGTCACATATTCTATATCTGTATCTGTATAGGTTACGTTGTAGAGACCCAGTTCTGTTTTTTTTTTACGTTTATCATATTAATGATGTCTGCACTCACATACTCTTTATGTTGGACACACTGGTTACAGATTAATAGCACTGTATACTGGTTACATTAACTATGCACTGTACATGAGATGACTGGACGTACTGGGATACCCTATATGTTGGACACACTGGTTACAGATTAATAGCACTGTATACTGGTTACATTAACTGTGTACTGTACATGAGATGACTGGACGTACTGGGATACCCTCTATGTTGGACACACTGGTTACAGATTAATAGCACTGTATACTGGTTACATTAACTATGCACTGTACATGAGATGACTGGACGTACTGGGATACCCTATATGTTGGACACACTGGTTACAGATTAATAGCACTGTATACTGGTTACATTAACTGTGTACTGTACATGAGATGACTGGACGTACTGGGATACCCTATATGTTGGACACACTGGTTACAGATTAATAGCACTGTATACTGGTTACATTAACTATGCACTGTACATGAGATGACTGGACGTACTGGGATACCCTATATGTTGGACACACTGGTTACAGATTAATAGCACTGTATACTGGTTACATTAACTATGCACTGTACATGAGATGACTGGACGTACTGGGATACCCTATATGTTGGACACACTGGTTACAGATTAATAGCACTGTATACTGGTTACATTAACTGTGTACTGTACATGAGATGACTGGAAACAGACTATCAATGTACTGGGATACCCTGTATGTTGGACACACTGGTTACAGATTAGTGCTTATTCTGGTTACATTTGCTGTACCCTGTACATAAGATGATTGAACACATGTACTTGGATACCCTGTATGTCTGGAGTACTGGTTACAAATTAGCCTGATTTATTGATTCACATGTTTGTGTTAGTTGCCTTATATATTGCTTAAAGTAAGATTCTTATCTGTTCTGAGCTTTTCAAGTTGTCTGGAAATAGAAGTTATATTCTGGACTGAGTGCCAGTTTTATCATTCTCTTTCATGACTTTACAACACGCACAATTACAACATTGACTCATTGCCGCATTTACAACTGTTATCAGACTGTAAAACTTCCACACCTATGCTCTAAAGCATTTACAGGTCAAAATTTATCTCCACATCCAGGCCTGTATATTTGTACTTTACAGATAAACTTTCTGAACTCGGAGTGCTTTATTATGTCTTTCCACACACACCCCCCCCCCTACTTTCCATAATGGCTATATGGTTTTATTGGAGACTATACAATGTCCATTGTTACACACAGCAAATATAAGGTCATTGGCCCAGACCGACTTCTATAAATCATCAGGTGTTCCAGAATTTGTTTTTGAAGGCTAAATAAACGGTCTGTGTGTGCGTGTATGTTTGTGTGTGTTTGTGTTTCAATAAAAGAATTTGAATTCAAATGATGGACAATCGTTCAAAAATGAAGACGTGTAATAAAGCCATACATTATATGCAGAGTGTGGTAAACTTGAAATTGATATCTAAATCTTATTGATTAATTTTAATAATTTTTTTTTCTTTTTTGTAAAATTATATATCCAAGTTAATTCAATAGCCATAGCTTTAGGGTAAGCCAACAGTATAGGTCCAACTTTGTGGCATTTCACCATAAGCTGCATGATGATCGATGTCTCCGAGTAATTACAAAAAAACGAACATGGTCAGTCCGCTCTCAGAACTATTTCATATGTGCTATTTGGTGTACGCAAGGACATCTCTTAATGATTTTCAGGGGAAAAAAGGACATACGTTTATACTTTATATTATCACTGGCTTTATTGTGCCCTCATACTATATCTGTACTATAGCTTTCTTTATCTTAAGAGTCTTTGATATTCGTCACGTTGGTCCAACATGTACAAGATGGATCAGGTGGACTTTATACCATATACATTATTTTGTTGAAGATATCTTAAGTAATAAATGATGTACGACTTTTATCGTTAACAATATATTATCATTATGCACTTACAATAAAGGTCAGCCATTTAGTAAGTACAAGAAATATATATATAGTTTCAACTACATATATATATATATATATATATATATATATATATATATATATATATATATATATATATATGTAGTTGAAACTGTCTTTAAAGACCAACTAATTAAATGGTTCAGTAGTCCGGTCCAATTAGCAAGATAATTAAAGCCACGTTTCGGGGAGTAATGTTCATAAAAAAACTTTTCTGTATTCTCTTAATGGTATTCGTATGAACTTTTTGAAAGTCCTATTCCAACCAATTAGTTAATTAATTGTGGAAAAAACCTATCGCATTGATCTATTTATAAATGATAAGGTGCTGTCGGTCACATGGTGACGCTCTACTGAGTGTGTTTGTTTCACTGTCCAAGACAATCCAGACAAGCTCTGGAACACTTGTCCTGGGCAACCAATTTAGCCATAAACTTATGTGAATTATGTACATTTTATTGACATCTCTGAAATAACTACTTCAATTGTAACATATTCTGAGACTGTACAGGAACACCCTAATTTAGGAAGAAGTAAAGGTATACCAAGGTGAAGTGGCATATTAAGGTTCTGTCTTAAACCATACCCATAACTGTCTATTTTCGAAAAATACTGGCATACAGGTCAAATATTTTTGCCATGCTTTAATTCACGCATTACTGTAGCTCTAGTATTATGTACACATTACCATAGCTCCAATATTTTGTACACATTACTGTAGCTCCCAATATTTTGTACACATTACCGTAGCTCCAATATTTTGTGCCAATAAAAAGCCCGACACTCTGTTATGATCTAATTGAGACTCGTTGTGTTTGTAAACAATGACATGTACCAACCTACATCGTAGAATCTATCTTGGTAGACCTATGGTGGATGTATTCTTATACATGTAGATAATCATAGTGTTCATTAATGACTGCAATCTGTAAACATTTGTTTGGTATATGTAGTTTAATTCCCACAGCCTGGTGGGGTGGTATGTCAAGAACTCTTCCTTGATCTGGGCGAGTTTAAATCTTAGGTATATCAACATTACAATTACACAAATATTATAGTTTCTACTTGTCACCTGTTTGTATTTATGAGGTTAAAAATCACATTACAAATTAGTTTTAAACTTAAGATGGTGATTGTAATAACAAGAAGATTAGGGATGGTCACATCACTGTGTATTTACCATGTTAAAGTCTCCAGAGCGAGATGGTATATAGGTGAGGTTCATCTGTATGTAAGTCACATGTCTTTTTTCAGGTGAATTTCTAGTCTTGACTTTGATGTATCTTTAGGTTTTTCCCATTAGTTCTGCCTTGGTAGTCATTTTATAAAAAAAAATCAGTCATCAGTGATAAAATTCATTTGAATATTCCTTTGGCCACCATACAGAAACCCAGCCCAGCCATCATTGGGCATATTAGACAAATAAGGCTCATGTCAGTACACATCATTTTGTATAAAAAATAACAAAAAACCAAATATAAAAGAGGGTAGAAGTAAGAGTTTTGACATTGACATCACATTACCACAACATGTAGAAGAATTTCGGGGTTGAACATGCAAAGGCTCCCCTCCTAATTTGAATTGATGTCAGAGACAACGACATGAGGTATGTTTTTCTTTCAAGTTCACTTGAAGTGCATGACATTAGATTCAACAGAGAGTATGTCGGTGGGTACATAGAAATGTTTTTACTGCTATGCACCATGGTATCAACTTGAGTATTCAGAATTAAGCCACACCTACCCAGTATTCACATGATTTGTGAATGGAAAATTAACAACATCAACGTTATGCAATACATTGTGATTCAAGGTTTTTTATGGCACACAAACAGAGGACACTTTGAATTACCATCCTTGGTGTATATCAACTAGATCTACATATCTTTTGAAGTTGACAAAAAAAAAAAACAGAAACGCAGTGATATTTAACCTGCATACTTAACACAGATACAAACAATGATTGATTATGTATGAGTGTTCTACTGAACTCGTGTTCAGAGAATTATCACATTATCAGAGAAAAAAGATGAAACAGGTATAATACCAAAAAAAGCACAAAATACTTTTTTGTTTGTTTCGTTTATATAGTGCTTTACGCCACACTTAACAGTTTTTCAGTTGAATTATGGTGGCCAGCTTTCAATTGTGAAGGGGACCAGGTTACAAAACAACATATGTTTTTTAACTTACAATATATTTGTAAGCTAATTTGCTTAATAATGTCATACCAATAAAATCGTAAAATCATCCGTCATGATGGTAGATAAAGGTACACACCGAAGTTATACTTAGTAAACTGACACAATCAATTTGTATCCATGAGTTGACCGAGATTTTGACTTCACATTTACGTTTGGGTTTTCACAGGACAATCTAGATAGAATTTTAACCAGGGAACTTTTGGTGGTTTTCTTGTTGTATCAATGGTCCTGAATTCTATCATTCTTTTTTAAAATGAAGTTAGATGACATTTTTGCATAATGGTAAGAAAATTTCAACACACCATAGAAAAACAATCTGAATTCTTAGTGTTTTTATCAAGAAAATAAAAGCGTCAATTTTAATCTGTCATCATCATTTGTCATGTGGTTATCATCACTTTCTTAACACATGTACCGGAAATAAGACACCAACAAAAGATTACTTTAACCCACCTGTCCACCCTCCCACAAAAAAAATAAAGAATTCCTGTCATTATTTTTATTGGTTTTTACCCTATTTCACCAATGCTTGCCTTATTTATCGAAGTTTGAATTCCACTTTATGTAAACTTGTCAGTCCTGTTTTGTCAAAATTTTATCCTTGCTTTATCGAGGTATAAACCATGCCTGACCAGACATCAGCTATTTACATTCATACACTACATTATTCAAGCCCATGTTTTCAGCCCCTCTTTGATATACCGTAGCCCCAAATTTAGATGTCAGTAAGCTGCGTTTTATATATGTAGACCCAAGCCTAGGTTAAAATACAGTGTTATAACGTCTCTGTTTTGACATGTTGTGTCTCTTCCCGTTGGCTCCGACTTTTTAAGACAATTAATTATCTTTGGTCCCCTATGCCCTCATACAGAAAACACAGACATTTAAAAGACAGTGATTGTTACAGCATTTCATATAAATTTTATTTGCCATTGGTGACGTACATGCATTATGTGCAGCTACCTCTTTCCATATTGTTGGTTGCTTTGAAACTTAACCCCCATTCACTGTGTAAAAGATCTTCTTACAATAAACTGAAATAAATCAAAATGCCATGTCTTGTCATTTTCAATTGCTTATTTACCTGTGCGTACCTGAGATTTGTATATACAGGTATGTTTATATAAACCTTGCTTTGGCAGTCAAATGTACTCCTGTTACAGGTAATGAAATGACAACATTCCAGGTGTGTTTAGTTGGTGACGTACATAACTCCACTGTCCAATTTTAATCTTTTCTATTTAAAGAGCACATGATTAGTTTTATAATTTTCTCGTAAGTGATATACATTTACTCTGGAGATGTTTCTCTTTGACATTTGAAAATTTTTTGTAAACAGTATAGACTTTCACTGAATGAAAATTCGAGATTTATCACTAAAATTAGTGTCGAATGACGCAGGTAGACATCGAAAAGGAGGGCAAGATTTAGAATGAAAAGGCATTTAAATTCCAGATCTTTGATAAACTCGGTCACAATTAGTCTAACCTGGATCGTGTTTCACCAATTATAAAGTATAGGCCTCTCAATTTAGTCATTTAGTCTACCCCTAAAGACACCTTTGAACTGGCTTAAGTCATCGATTTTTAGAAGAGTAAATGTGTTATTTGGGACTCGTCAAAAGCCACTGAAGACATACATGTACACAGTCGTTATGATTGATAATTAAGGCTAAATTTAACTGATTTTTGTAAAATTAAAACACTGAGCAGGAGAGGAATTACTTTTGGCAAGTTCGTACACATGTAAATTTTGCTTTCAAACTATATGTAAAAATTTTCGTTGTTTTTATAGAAATGGGCCAAGGAATTTGTTCGAAACAGAGAAATTCGACTCATAAAAGTTTGAATTATAGAATATTTATAAGAAGCGTTAAATAACAAAATTATTTTGGACTTTGTGTATAGTTCGAAACATCAAGAAATTTGACTCATTGAAGTTCGACTCATTGGAGTTCTACAGTATTGATAAATAAAAAATATTAATATATCTATAAATAGAATAATTTGGTACTTCTATAAAATGCATTCCAAATATTTAGATTCATCATAACATCTAGGTATTATACTATCAGAAAATTTTAAAAAAAATTATTGCAAGGAAAACATTGTTTACTTGAACAACTTGAACAATTAGAATAGATTATAATTTAGTTCAAAAACATGAAGTAAAACAAATGGAAATTTTGGGAAATTGTAAAAGAAAGTACATCCTGTGAAAAGCATTATGAAATGTATCGATACTAAAAAATGCTTTGATTATCGTATTGAATCAATTTGTATATCGATACATTGATATCGAGTCTATCAATGACAGCCCTACCATGTGATCACCATTTTTTTCAATCTTTGGAATTTAATGATAAGCTGTTAACATCTCCGTATGAATGTTCAATAGGGAACTTTCGAATTACCATGGATAACCTTTATAATCCAGCTTTTATTATAGCCAGTTATGTGATTCTAGAAAAATGTTCCTCAATGTTATATCCAGTTTCAGTAATATATAGATAGCCCTGATAGTGCAATAGGTAAAAGCGCACTGGTTGTAATCGGAAGGTCCTGGGTTCGATTCCCGGTCTGTCGGCAAATTTTTCCACGCCTGCTACATTCCAGTAATTTGGCGTTCAACTAAACAACCCACTGTGGTATGTTTTAAAAGTGTCTAGAGTTTCTTTATACAAAATAAAGTTAATGCGCTAGAAATAAGAATATTTGTTTTCTTTACATACATTGTGATGGTAAATATGAAAACCGGAAAAACATATTGAGGAACAGAATTGAAAAGGCGCAAATAAATGCAGGATCAGAACAGTAAGAAAGTTCCCTATTCTTGGTTTAACATAAATGACAATAAAAAAAACAAAAAACAAAAACAGAAATCAGAAACCATTGTCACCAAATATCAAAGGGAGATTGGGAATTGACTCGATCAAGTAATGTATTACAAAAAAATTAATGGAAGAAATAAGTGTCTTTTGTCTTCTTTATAGCATATCTTTGCCGTATGTCGATGCATATTGTATTCTGTACAATACTCGCTTCCTGTTTGACGTACATTTGACGTCAATCAACACACGTCAGTTTCCTTCTTAATTTACAGGTCAAGAAAAATAAATGTGTCACAATATGTGCCGTTGAGGTATTATAATATGAGCTGAGATTTATAATTAATTTAAAGGTTCTGCTTCATGAAGTGCCGTGTACAGTGTCAAAGTTTTTTATTTTCACACAAACTTAGTTTTGGTGATAAATTGATGAGCTGAAATAGAAAATTGACATAAAAGTAATACACCGGTAAGATTCTCAAATGAAACCTACCATAGTCATTCTATATGTCTTGATACAGTAGAACCTTTCTGAAAAGACCTCTCTTATTTAAGACCACCTGTTTTTTTTTAGACTGCTCTCTGAAAACAACTTAGTTAAAGGGCCATTAACTGTCTTTACTCCAAAATAATTATTTTGATTTTATCTACTTTTACTTCTTGTACTAGATGTACAATAATGAATAAAAACTGTATACAATGGCATAAAAAAATCTTATATAGTCCTATATATTTTGTGAAAATAAGGTCAGGTCCAATGTGGTATTTATATACAAATAGTAAAGTGGAGTTAATCAATTGCAATTTAAAAAGTGTTAAACATGGATTTCTCTTTGAGAATTTTTCACAAAACATGTAGGAATTTAAGAATTTTTATGCCTGTGTATATCTCTTTTTTGTTATATTAATGTAATTATCAATCTAAGTAGTAAAAAGGGGGAAAAAATTGAAAAACACAGCTAATGTCCCTTTATATATTTCTTTATATAACACCTCTTTAGTGAGAGCACCTGTCTTGAAAGACCACATTTCAGTGGCAGATTGGGTGGTATCTCAGGACAGGTTCTACTGTATAAAGAATTCACAAAGTGCTTTAGACTATCTTGCTCTTTTCATCCCATACACTGTCATTGCAATTACAGTAAAACCTTCTTTAGCAACTACCTGTTTATAAACACCACCTGGTCAGAAAGACCACTTTTTGCTGTCCCCAATAGTACCATTTGTGTACAAATCAACCTCTATATAAAAACCACTTACATGGCTTTGTTGTGTCCCTAGGAAGGCCACTGTATTTGGAGTTAAATTTGTAAAAAAAACAAAACGAAATGAGTAAATGACCTGTTTGCGGAAATGAATTCTGTAATACCTTTTCAAGTCAGTGAAGAATAAATAGATACAGATACTAACATAGAATTATGTAAAAATCTTAGTAGAAATAATTTCCATTTTATTTTATTTTTATTATTACATTTTTTTTTGCAAATGTTGATAATTTCACACTTTCATTGCCACAGTCTATAATCGCAAATGGGTTGATTTAAAAAGCTGTGATTTAGCACACCTTGGTACACAGGCACTTTAATTAGAATGTAAATAAAATACATCCACAACAATGTTTTTGCTCTTGACTTGTATTGATATGCTATGCACTATCAACCTTGTACAGCATCATCACCGATAGTACCCATCACCGTGTGAACAGAATAACAGCGTTATACCTCAGATAGTTATCGTTACCTTTATCCAGTTGTCTTACCTCTTAGGTAATAAAATTTAGATGTTGTCTGCAGCGGAGAAATAAATGGTCATAAATATGTAATATTCTTAAAATCATTCAGTCATGCTGGGCTATAGGATGTTTTTAAATAGATGACGAAATCATATCTATAGGGAATCATTTGAACATCATTCATATAACATGTGATTTTCTCATGTGTGTGTGTGTGTGTGTGTGTATGCATATATATATATATATATATATATATATATATATATATATATATATATATACAGTAAAACCTGTATATAGGGGTCACCCAAGGGACCAGAAAATATTGGCCTTTATGTACAGGTGACCCTTATACACAGGTTCAATTTAGTTGAAGTATGCAGTCAAGGGACTTGAAAAAACTGGCCTTTATAGACAGGTAATCCTTATATAGAGGTGGCCGCTATAGCAGGTTTTACTGTATATATATATATATACCGTATATATATATTATGTGTAAAAATGTCTGGTTTTTTTTGTAAGTTAGACTTCTCATACAGGTAGATATATGCATGAAATCACAAATGGTTCCTCAGTTGTTAAGTAGACATAACAGGTTTCAAAATGAAAATATATAAACAAATTAACAGATCCTTTGCCCTTTATACATGTAAACAGATAAAATTTCTTGTATTGCTTGGTTTGTAGTAAATTGTGTTATTTCACCCTGTCAGTTTTTTTTACTGGGATGTGTGGAAAAATTTCCCAGTTTACTTGCGAAAGGCCGGTGGTTTCTTCCCAGGTACGTTGTAGTTAGGTGATCTTCTCCATCATTGAAAACTTGCTGCCATCATATAACTAAAAAAAAAATTGTGAAAATTAAACTGGGGCAAAAAATTACAAGTATGCAATACATGAATTTTCCATCGTAAAATGACTAAAAACTTAAGTTTTGTGAATTTCAAGTGGCTATATAGTACAAGTACCAAAACAAGAAGCATTTTTTTGTACATGTCTTTGGTATGATAATGAGTAGGCTAAATGAATTTTCAATATCAGAGTCTTTTATTTCTGTTTCAAGAGAACTTATTCTCTGTATAATAAGTAATGTTTACAGTGCTGATAATCAGGAATATATGGAATGACCATAAAATAATAATGTATTCTAGAAAAAAAAATCTTTATACACACAGATTCATATTGAAATTGAATGTTCACAACATGTATATATTTGAATTAGCAAGGGGCCCCTTCCACAAATTAAAAAGGAAGTCAAACATTATATTAAATATGAAAGTGATTTAAAATGACTAAAAACAGTAAAAGAAACCATACAGATGTTATATAGTTCTTCTATCTCTTGGATGAATTGCCTCTCTCTTTACAACAAATAGATCTAAAAGAAGACGCTGCTAAAATTTAGGAAGGTTTGAAAGTAAACCCCAAAATTAAGTAAATTCCATCATAAATAGGGTCTTACCCTTTATCTCCTTGCCTTGGCTGATGATTAATGGTTATTACGGTGTATCTCAGTTGAATCTGGCCTTAGGATCGGATCAGCCGAACAGTCGGTGATATAATTAAGTCAAGATTTGAATACTGTATTAAAATGTCATTTAAGTCCAATACTTCGGCATTAAATGTCTAACAAAAAGTCTCCAACTGATAAATCATAGTTAATTTTTGAAATCAAAATTCCTAAATCTAAGCATTTTATCCATGATTTGATTGTTTGACTTTGGTTTTCTCTTGACCCTCAGCACTGAGGTACACTGGGTACATTTGGCTTAATGGAATATCCTGACCAGATTGTGACATCATAACCCAGAAACTATAACACTTTTTAAATTCTAACAAAAGTAAGGACTTGTAGTGACTTTGAGATATCAATGACTTTGCGATAGTGGTAAAGCATAAGCCTTCAATGTATTATGTGCAAGACTAATGATTGCTAGCTAGGTCAGAGGTGAAACTCTTAAGTACAGTACAAAATGGCCTGCATAGGTACCCAAGTAAACTAGACCTTAAGGTCTAGCCCCATACAACTTAATCCTTTGACTGCTACATTACTAGGGTCAATAGGCCCTCCTCACTGCTGCATTAATTATTGATAATTAAAAGAATTTAATTAAATTAATTAAATTTTTGATTTCAGATAACTCAAAAAGTGTACAAGATACAGAGATAAAACATACATCAAAATATTTGTTGGTGTTAATACTTTATATAGATCAACCAAACTAAAGTAAAATTTTCGGATTTTTCAGTTTATTGTAGAATCAAACATTTTTGTGTGGGTAAAATTTCATTCCTTTATGAGTAAAACATTTCCATTGACATCAAATTTTGTTGAGATAAAAATATTCTGAAATTTACATAGTTCCTGATGCCAATACATGTAATAAACTGGTGAATCATACATTGTTCCTGATGCCTGTGTATGTAACCAAACTAACTGCTGAATCATAAACAAAAAACAGGTTATGATGGTTGTACATGTAATAAAAACTGGTGAATCATACATAAGTAATGATGCTTAGTACATGTAACCAAACTAACTGCTGAATCATAAACAATAAACAGTTCATGATGTTTGTACATGTAATAAAACTGCTGAATCAGACATAAGTAATGATGTTTAGTACATGTAATAAAACTGCTGAATCAGACATAAGTAATGATGTTTAGTACATGTAATAAAACTGCTGAATCATACATAAGTAATGATGCTTAGTACATGTAACATCCAAGATCCCTCAACAGACCTATCTCTGTCATGTGACTTTTTTCACCATGTGAGCTTAATCTAGGCATACATGTAGTTTGGACAAAAGGATCAAGTGAGCTATATTTTTGACTTCTTCTTTGAAACTACTGAAGGGACTTTTATGAAACTTGACAAGAAGCAAG
This sequence comes from Atrina japonica, assembly GCA_030159075.1. Classification (NCBI taxonomy): domain Eukaryota; kingdom Metazoa; phylum Mollusca; class Bivalvia; order Pterioida; family Pinnidae; genus Atrina; species Atrina japonica. The sequence goes on along the minus strand of BROG01000732.1, from coordinate 150,364 downwards.
TGCTCAAGGCCCTTTATCAATTTTGTAGTTTTCAGCCAGATTGGCTCAGGGTGGATCCAGGATGGGGCAAAATAGGTCACATAAGGTACCCTTCTTTAAAATCTTCTCCAGAAACACTACATGAATTGAAAAACAGATTGTTTCTGAGTGATCTACATGAGCGTACGGTTTAAGTTTGTATGTTTCATAGAAATTGGAATATTAATTTTTTATGTGTTTTTGAAGTCTTTTCAGACTTTGTCATTTTCATTCACTTTTGCATGATTTCCTGAGTTATCTCCCCTTGCATTCACTATGATGCTTTCATTCCATGTGTTTTACTTGTATATAGGTGAAGAAATGTTTTTGTGCAAGAATTTGCTGAAATGTAATTTTTAGATACTTTTATAAATCTTTTAAAACTGCAATATTTGTGTTTCTTGCCCAGAACAGCCAAAATGTGCATATTCTTCTTGGTTGTCTTTCCACATTTGTAGATGGTTTCCACGTGAGTGATTGTGGCCCTCTTGAATTGAGGTTCGTAATTGTGACCAACTAAGTGACAAATATAAAGCTTGCGATATAACATAAATGTATTATTTTTTAGTTGTTAAGATTGTCGCTTTAGAATATAATACGAAAAATTGGATACTGTATGCACTGCTTGAAAAATGTATTTTTATAGAAAATGTATAAAAGGAAAATCAAATGATTTTAGAGACAATAATCCCATGATTCTATATTTTCAAGATAGGTCAGAATTTTTACTGTTCCTGACTTCAAGAATTTGATAGTTTGTCAATAAAGATAAAATCTAAGTGGTTCCATCTTCAGCTGGTACATTCTGTATATAGATACTTAACAAAGAACTGGGTGACATTCAAGTAGGTCACAGATTTATACATACATACTAATGACCTCATAAGGTTTCTATTTAAAACCAAGATTTACTGGTCTTTCAGAGAAATCAAGTTTTTTAAAAAAAAGTTGAATTTAAATGGGTCACCAAAATCTCCAAAATTAATGAGTTTCTAGGTTGAAGCTGACACTTATATATGTTATTCTAACTCTAAACATTTCAGATATGATATCAGAGTTTGTTGACCTTTTTGTCCATTAGGCCTAACATAAGCTGTAAAGTGCGTATGAGGTTCTTTAAAAAAAGAAGTTCTTTGGTGTCCTATTAAAGGGAGAACCCTTCATGAATTACTGCACTTTCCCCTACTGATAAATGGTAAATCAGGACAGGTGGTTTCTGTGACACAGTCACATGATTTCCCCCACTGAGGTTTGGTGAATCATGACTGGTGGATCCCAGTGAGATATGGTCAATTAGGACTGGTGGTTTCTGTGACACAGTCACATGATTTCCCCACTGAGGTTTGGTGGATCATGACTGGTGGATCTCAGTGAGATATGGTCAATTAGGACTGGTGGTTTCTGTGACACAGTCACATGATTTCCCCACTGAGGTTTGGTGGATCATGACTGGTCCAATTAGGACAATTAGGTGGTTTTCTGTGACACAGTCACATGATTTCCCCCACATGATTTCCCCAGTGAGATATGGTCTGAGGTGGTTTGTGACAAAGTCACATGGATCATGACAGGTGGTGCCTGTGACAAGTTTATGTTTATAGGAATACATACCTAGTAATCTAAAAATAAAAAAAGTGCTCTGACTGACCCACTCTTGTATGACACCGAGTACCCAAAGCAAAACTTTTCCCCTGATTTTCCATTTACTGGATATAGGCCTGTGACAAATCTAGAATTCTTATGATTCTGACATATTTGTTAATCTATTTACCCACTTCTGAGTAGACTTAGTTGCTATAACAACTTATTATTTAATGATGTTGGTATTACAACTTATCATTTAATTATGGTCCCTATTGATAGATTTAATGGGTGATATAAAAAATGTGTTCTCTCACAGCAGTGTATGGTCTCTTTCATCACATTGTATGTATGGCTCAGTCGGTAGCGCGCTCGACTCTTGATTGTGAGGTCATGAGTTTGTGTCCAGTCGGCGGCAGGTCGGTTTCCTGTCCTTTGGATGAGACAGTAAAAGTATATGTATATAAACAAAATATATCTTACTTATCATTGATCATAGCATTAATTTGACATATTCATTGAAGCTTGTATATAAAGTCCCCTTAGGGATACAACAAAACCAGTCCTTCTATGGAAGTGGTCTTTATATTGAGGTTGATTTGTACACAAATGGTACTATTGGGGACAGGAAAAAGTGATCTTTATAACCAGGTGGTTTTTATACACAGGTAGTTGCTAAAGAAGGTTTTACTGTAATTGCAATGACAGTGTATGGGATGAAAAGAGCAAGATAGTCTAAAGCACTTTGTGAATTCTTTATACAGTAGAACCTGTCCTGAGAGACCACCCAATCTGCAAAAAACAGTATTTATGACCAGGTGATCTTTATACACAGGTGGTTGCTATAGCAGGTTTTACTGTATTTTACTCACACACAACAGTGTATGGTCTCGTCGTGGGGTATATATGTAAACAGAATATTTTTGTTTGTTTGTTTGAGTGGTGTTTATAGTCACACTAAAAAATATTACAATCAAATGGTGGTGGTCAGTTTTAAATAGTGGAGGGCAGAACCCAGTAACAATGTGCCTGGGAAGAGACCACCAGCCTTCCACAAGTAAACTGGCAATCGTTCTCATGAAATCAGCTTAGGTTCTAGTGGGGCTTATTATCTTTGATTTTGTCATATAAAATTGATCAGTACACATACACTTATGGCGGATCTTGGGATCTGAGCAGTAGATCATTTGTTTGGAGAGCGGAAGTATTAGTTAAGTTCCGGGATGTACTGTACACTTAAAAACAGGTAGTGGTTGCAATTCTTTAACAAATAAATGAGCATTAAAAATGAAAGTCACCAGATTTTAGATTGAGACAATGAGTCAAGGTTGTCAGTCATTGGTAGGTGTGATACAGAACCCCAAGTCATGTCATGTATCTAGTTCATGGACGTTGTAGTAGTCATTTTGTATCTGGTGCCAGCAAACCCCCCCCAACCCCCCCTCCCTAGTTAACAAAAAAACAACTGAACTTTTCTACCCTAAAGGCTATAATAGGCTAGTCTAAAATAGTAGGAATGAACATTTTATCTAGATACTTAGGGAGGGGTAGGTTTAACAAATAAACCAGATTCATAAGCTTTTACACAACTTTGGGTTCTATGAGGACTAAGCATCTTTCAATTCTAATGATTTTGGCTTTTGCCATTACAGAGTTATGGAACTTTATTCATTAAGGTTTTATAAGAATTTGGCACGTTTGACAATGAATCATGTTTGATTTCACTTAATGTTTGGTTTTATGAAGGGTAAGGCTTCTATCTATTCTTCTGATTCACACTTTGCTAAGGTTCATGTAAAACTTGGACCATCAATACAAGACTGAACATTTGTAGTATAAAGGTTGGTTAGCTGACCATGTCCTAAGGTTAAATAAAAACAAAGTTGAAAGTTTTAGTGGTCAACTGTGTGAAGGACTTCTTTGGCATTTTAACAAATTTTTAAAGGAACAAACAAAAATTATAAAGTTTCCAATAATTAGAATAGAAAGTCCTGGACACATTTATCTAGAGAATCAAAAGGCCAGTAAAGTGTTGGTTGTAAATGAGTCCATTTGGTTTTGACAGTTCATCAGCCATTTTTGAACTATCCCCCCACCTGGTGGGTAGAAATGTTATCATTGAAAAGCAGTGTGTTAGCCACTTGAAGGTCATAGTGTATTTATCTTATGCATGATAATCACCTTTTGTGGTAGTATTAGTAATTATCAATGCAAATAAATGTGTATGTATTATCATAATTCAGCAGTAATAGGTAAAATTATCCCTCAGTATATACTTATGTGTACCGTATTTGCATACTTTTTGTATATCTGTCGATAATAATGCTTGACAAAAAATCATTCAAAGTTGTAATTTTGTCGCAGACTCCAGATAGGCAGATACTGGAATCTACAATTCAATTGTTGCCCACTTCAATGTAATTATGGATTGAAAATCAATAAAAATGAACACAGCCTCCCCCACTTCCACCCTCAGATTGATTGTTTTATATCCTGTTAGACGCATGAAGCATTCATTTGAACAATTACTCAATCTACTGTAGTATGATTATATATATGTTTAGCTCTTGTAAAAGAACATCAATATTAGTGAGGTATTGTAATAGTAATTGTGCATTCTATATTTAGAAACACCATCCTAATACAGGATCTGACCTTTTTGTTAAACTGTTGTAAATGTCAGGCTAATATATCTGAATGTATCCATTTATGTGACATTGAGAGTCCAGATGTTGTTCAGACTGGTTTCAAGGTCTTTGGGGTCACTTAAATGTTTTAGATTAAAATCAGACATTGTATTTGAAAGCATTAGGATTGAAATAATGTTATCAATATTGACTGAAAATAGGCATACACGTTTATACCCCAGTATTTAAGGACAGACACCACCAAATATTTTCCCATAGGCCTCAATGCTAATTTACAAAACTTCATACCCCATGTTTATTATATCATCTAAGCTAACTACTGTTGCCTGCATGGATCAAATTTTCACTTGTTTACATATGTATCTACATATGTCAATTTTCAAAACCTGCTTTTTTTAGTGACCACCTGTGTATTTAAAGACCACCTGGTTATAAACTTTGGGACCGTTTTTTGTTGTCCCCAAAAATGGTCATTTTGCATTGTACACCAACCATAATGAGGTGAACCCAACCTGAAGAGAAACACAGTCTATAATGTGTCACACCCCCTACCTCTCAATCCCATTCATTGATATTACAAATGCATTATATGAAGAAATCTCTTTATGGGTTTTCATATAAAAACCACCTCCCTATAAAGACTGGTTAATAATGGAAAAAAGTGTTGTGTCCCTAAGGTAAAGAAGAATTTCTGAAGTTTTTTTTATATAAGTTTACATATATATATATAAATCAATAGACTTAACATATGTAATCATTTTCAACTGAGCAGTCTCTACTTAAGCACTGACACTTAGAGCTTTCATGATATGACATTTAATCTTCAGAAAAATGCTTAAGTACATTTAAAACCATTAAATAATTTTTGTCGACAATATTTCATGAGGTGTCATAGACTGAAATATCATGACGTCATTGTGATAATACAACAGCAAATAACTTTACCGGATAATTAATACTTATTGGAAAATTTACTGGATTTAAAAAATTAAAACTAAGTGAACACTTAGACATTTGTGGTCGGAGAGAAATTTAAAGTACTTCCATTTTTAAAACTGTTTTTTACCCTAGTGATATAACAAACACATTAGAATGTAAAGAAATAGAGAAAAACATTTTATTAATGTATTACAATAAACCCCATTTTGCTAAAATTAGTCAAATGCATGTCATATAGAGGGTGGGGGTATACTTACCTCCCTTTATCACAGATAAAATGACGTTCATAATAATGTGTGTAGAGGCGAGATATCTTGTGGACGTGCCCCATGAAATAGTGTTGATTTAATGTTTAGGTGATATGAAAATGGCGTATTTTAAGCATCTGAAGATTTTCTCTTAAACATGAAAGCGCTAATTTAATGCTTAAGTAGAGATCAATCGGGTGTTTATGTTAGATTTTTTATATTTATCATGTATATTGCCGTTTTTTCACCAGATATTGAGCACCGCACCAAAGGAACATTTTCAATCAATATATAATATATTATGTATATCACCTTTATTTCACTTATTAATATATATTTATATCGCTGGGCTCATTTTACCCTACTTTGGGTGTCCAAAATGTCTATGTTGTATATATACTATGCATATAAATTATATATGTAACAGAAAATATATATATATAAATATATATCCCCAATTGTACCATACAAATATATATACCTCCCTATATACTGGTTTTGTTGTGTCCCTAGGGTTTTTTTTTATTTAAACATTATATATGTACATGTATAAAATCTAACATAAACAACTGAGTACAACTAGCACTTTTTTGACAAATATAAAATAAATCAACAATACAGTCATAGATATCATGAATCATGAATACAGAAAAATAAAACTGTCAGTGGTGGAAATTTAAATTTTTTGTATCAAAATAAAGAAATCAATTTTATTTATTTACCCCAGCTAAATGCAGTTATAAAGACTTTTTTTGTAGATAAATCATGTGTTGATTTTGTAGTTTTTTTGATGAGCTTATAAGTAGAGATCAAGTGAACATCACTTTGTTTTACTTTAAATTTTATATATATATATAAATAGTTAAGAAGTCATATATATATTTGGCATTTTTCTGAGCATAGTTTAGTATTATATACAACTATGTGTCTAACTGTCCGATTTTTCATAGACACTAAAGCTCTCTTTTAGAGAAAACAAAACATATGATTTATCTTTTTCAGTTTATGAAAAATACTTCATGATGATAAAGATCAGTTTATTGAACATCACTTTGTTTTACTTTAAATACTAGAAATAGTTAAGAAGTCAATATTTTGGCATTTTTCTGAGCAAGTTTAGTATTATATAAACTACTCCGAGTTTCATAGACACTAAAGCTCTCTTTTGGAGAAAACAAAACATATGATTTATCTTTTTCAGTTTATGAAAAATACTTCATGATGATAAAGATCATGTATGAAAATTCTGAGAAAATCACCCTTAAACTTTGTATGTTTACATACTTGACATTCATTGTTTCCTTCCCGTTGTAGGATTTGTGCCTTGATAAGGTCACATGGCAAGAATTTAAAGGATTTGTTTTTGTTTACATTTTATTTCCACTTGAGTCTACCGTTTGTAAACAATGATGCATTCTCAGAAACTGAGATTGTGTTGGTTTTCCGGTAATGTGTACACAGATTTTAACTTACCTAGATTTCAGCTGTAAACAGTTGACTGGGTTTTAGTTGTAAACATTTGAGTGACTCTCTCAGAATCTATTGTAGTTTAAAGTATTTGTTCCTTCCTGTTTGCATTATCAACTTCCTGCTTGCATGATCAACTTCCTGCTCATACTACCACGTAGAACATCCATCATGGCTCAAATACACACACATGAATGATGAAACTTGAATGAACTGATAGTGGATACTATTAATTAGCAATAGAGTTTCCTTTGAGTCAGTCTCTTTGTAAAGAAAGTCAATCTCAATGTCAAGGATGTCAGGCTTAATGTAAAGAATGTCAGTCTCATTGTCAAAGATTTCAGGCTCAATGTCAAGGATGTCAGGCTCAATGTAAAGAATGTCAGTCTCATTGTCAAAGATTTCAGGCTCAATGTCAGGGATGTCAGTCTCAATTTCACAAATGTCAATTTTAATGTCAAGGGTGTCGGTATCAATGTCAAGGGTGTCCGTCTCAATGTTGAGGATGTCCAAATACCACCATTGTATTTCCTACACAGTTCAGAAATATCCTTTAAAGACCTCATAATATATGGCTGTAATAAGTAATATCATGGAATCGGTATTTAGAGTTAATCCCTGACCTTTGAGGCTTTTGAATCAGCCAATTCTGTGACAAAATTTGCGATAGTGTATGTGTGGTACCACTTTCTTGGGAATCTTAAATGTTATCATGCTTTCACCACCACATAACCTGGATGCCACTTTATAATTGGACATTTATGGAGTCTGGCTTAGAGCACAAGTTAAGGCCCAATACAAATCTCACAACAACAAAATGTCCCATGAAAAATAATAATAATAATAAAAAAAAAAATACACAAACTGGGATAACATGAACAAGAGAAATGCTCATCAGTTTGGTCTGAATCTTGCCTACAAGTTTTATTTTTCTTCAGTGGTGCTTTGTGACCTTGACCTTTGACCTTGATAAACCGTAGGTTTCTCTCTCTCCATAAGAAGTTTGTGTGCTAATTGTGACAATTCTAGTTCCAGTGCTTTGGTCTGTACAAGTCTACCAAGCTAATTTGACCCTTGCATGCAAACATGAAGGGTCAAATTCCAATCATAATACCAGTGACAGGCTACGTGTTCACAGATGATGTGTATGATTTCAGTTGCCTATTGCTAACATATAAAGAGAAGTAGAAATATTTTCAGATTATTGAGCCTTTATAAAAAATATAAGCAAGAGAATTTATGGAAGTTGAGTCATTGTCTCACTTTGTCACAGTCAGTGACATATTTTCATTTAAAACTTGTTCCCCTGTTAAGAAAAGTTTATTCAGGAGAAATATGATACATTATCTTTCAAAGATTTGCTTTCGTGGAGTCGGTGCATGCTCGCTTTCTTTGGCTTGATTTTACGAATGGCATGACTACTTAAAGCCCTTGCCTCTTGTGCCTGTGCATCATCATAAAACCACGATCTGGAATCACCATGCTCTTTCCTACCTGTGGCTTCATGCAACCAAAATCACAAAATCAATATTAACAAGCAGTAGGAGTGTCTAATTTCTCCCAATACGGTAGTTGTAATCAGCAAAGGAAGTTATCGCATTGTATGATGATCTTGAAAAATTCTGAAATCCTTTAAAAGCCTCGATCTGATTGGTTGACAAATGTGAACACTATCTACTCGCATTGGTTGAAGTGTCATCAATAATAAAAATATGCAGGAGTGATTTCTGCCCCATGTAACCACAGGTAGGAAAGAGCATAGCCATTCTGGACTGTGGTTTTATGATGTTGGTCCCTGTTAGGCATAGACAGGAGCCCATTTTACAAAAAGTTGTAAGTCCCAAATCCTAAGTCTTTAAGTCCTTATTGTCATGGGACTGACCAATCAGTGATGTGTTGCCATGGTAGTTAGGACTAAAAGTTAGGATTTAGGACTAACAACCTTTTGTAAAACGGGCCCTAGATTTCTAGTAGGTGTGTCCTTGTAGAGGTCCATGTTTCTGATTTTTAAAGTGCCACTACATTTGTACAATACAATAAAGGAATTAAATTGCACATCCTAGATAATTTACTGTGTGGACAAGAGATGAAAAATCATCTCTGAAAATCTGGTACAATCGGGGACCTTCAAGTTCTGGCGTTCTACCAACTGAGCTACTCTATCTCCCTGACCAAGTCCATAATTATCTAGATTTGATTTAATTTTTTTGTTTTACACCATACTCAACAATCTTTCAGTCATATGATGGCGCCCATTTTTTATTGGTGGAGGAGAAACCCTGGTTACCCGGGTAAAGACCACCGACCTTCCGCAAGAAAACTGGCAAACTTTCCCACTTAATTCGAAATGACCCTAGCGGGACATAATTATCTAAAAAATTGCTAATTAATCATCATGTGATATATATATATGTGTGTGGGTGTGTGTGTGTGGGTGTGGGTGTGTGTGTGTGTGATTTAGGTCAAGGTCATATGCTACCATAAAATGAGGTCACAGTGTCATTTGTCAAAATAAAAATAGAATGGTTAGATTGGACATTTCTATACATTGTTCACCTAAATGAACTTTTTCTGTTTACACTATTGATTCTGGAGTTTGACGTCAAAGTCTGTGTGAAAGATTAAGTGTTTAAATATAGGGAAAAAAGCCAATATTTCTTGTCATTGTGTGTAAATCAATAGTTTGTGTGATAATTGATCAGTGCTTTACATTCGTAATCCTTTCTAATCATTGGCATAACTTAACATAAGTTATTCATTTTCTGTTTGGTTTTCACATAGTTAACATTTATATTTATATATATATATATATATATATGTGTGTTATGTTCGTTTCAATGGAATCTTTTATGATATGCGTGACTTACTTCATAAAACCTCTCATGACTGCTATTTAATGTGTAGCATTCAATTCCATGGCTCATGTTGGCATAGTACAAATACTTAAACCATTAATATTAGAGCTAGCATTTTACGGTCACATTAAAGATCTAAAGAAAAATTGAAACGCTCCTTAATTTGTTGATTTTTAAGGAATTGCTTATATTGACATGATCTATATTTCACATTTGTCTAGTTCAGCAGCACCGGTCTGTAACAATGTACTTGTACATGTAACTTCTCTGGAGCCACCCATGGTAGATTTATATATCTTTCTTTCAAAGGGATCCCTATTACTTTCCAGGTGTATACAGAGATGAGAATTTTCCCCCAATTTGAGGACTTGCTCATTTTTCAAAATTTTACTGAAATGTTCAGTCTTTATTTCCCTATTAAACCCTTAAACATGAGCAATTTTTCATCTTTTTTTTCACTATTCTGGAATTACATTCCTGTGTTTATGGCTTATCTATGTTAACTTGTCATGTCAGGTGTATCAACTATAGTGCAGTGAAACCTGCCTTTTAAGACCACTGTCTTGAACGACCACCCATCTTTAAATGAGACCACTGTCTTGAAAAAAAAACACCTTTATTTTGAGACCACATTTTGAAAGTCATTCAAATAAATACATCTGTAAATAAAACCTCTATTGAGATACCACCTCTCGTAAGACAACACATCTTAGTGGCAGTAGGGTAGGTGTGGATTTATAAGCCTATGATGGTTATTTGATAAGTTTATGTAGTAATGTTCAGCCAAGCAAGAAATTACAAAACACATGTTTATGAAATATCAAACAGCCGCACAACATGTAATTCAGTAAATCTAACAGCTACACAACATGTAAAATCTAACAGCCACACACATGTAATTCAGTAAATCTAACAGCTACACAACATGTAAAATCTAACAGCCACACACATGTAATTCAGTAAATCTAACAGCTACACAACATGTAAAATTTAACAGCCACACACATGTAATTCAGTAAATCTAACAGCTACACAACATGTCAAATTTAACAGCCACACACATGTAATTCAGTAAATCTAACAGCTACACAACATGTAAAATCTAACAGCCACACACATATAATTCAGTAAATCTAACAGCTACACAACATGTAAAATCTAACAGCCACACACATGTAATTCAGTAAATCTAACAGCCACATACATGTAAAATCTAACAGCCACACACATATTCAGTAAATCTCCCTACACAACAGTAAAATCACACAAATACATGTATGTAAATTAACAGCTACACATGAGCTCAAAATTCAGCAAATCTAACAGCTACACAACATGTAAAATGAGTACACACATGTAATTCAGTAAATCTAAAAAAAAAATGCAAAATCTAAGGAGACACAAACATGTAATTTGTAAATAAGGCTGGATGTTCAGAATGCTAACAGCCGTTACAAAATCCCTAACAGCCAACAAATACATGTTGTTTTTAGCATCATGAGACATCAAATGGATTGTGATGTCATAATCGCACAAATGCAGAATTGACGGGCCATTAAACACCAGGATAAGGCAGAAATGCATCCATTAAAAATGTAAGGTTCATTGTTACTTTCTGTAATGGATTGTGATGTATCTATCACAATGATGTTTGACACATTTTAAGGAAATTTTTTTATATAATATGTCATATACGAATGACAAATTATTCATATTCAGTATTTATTGATCTATTTTTCAAATTTTAGTCGTGCCAGAAAAATAACAAACCCAACGTAACTAACGTACTGTCGCAATAGTTAAGTTTTGGTGACCATATCTTATATTTCTGTGGATAAATTCTTTTCATATTCTTCATGTTACATAATAATACCTTAAGGATTATGAAAATATTGGGGGGGATCTAATTTTTACAGATTTTTGTAAATTGTCAAATTTGGGAGGAAAATGGTGAATTTTTGTTCATTGAAAAATTTATCATATGGATCTGAAAAATATACAGTCAAAATTATTCTCCTTTGGTACACATACTTTTATATGTTTACAGTACTTCAAACTTTACTTTTTATAAAAATCTTACTACAAACTTTACTTTTTATAAAAATCTCTGTACAGTTACTTAAATGATATACATCATAACATGTATGTATTTAGCATGGCTGTGATAGATGCAAGTTTTTGATTATTTTAAGATGCATTTAAGTTTTTACAAGCCAGTTAGTTTATTTTTAATATTTTTAAAGATTTTATGGTTATACGAAGGTAGTAATTTACTCTGCCTTCTTGATTAAATCAAAGATTGTTTAAAACAAAAATGATGTAACTCATGTAAGAAATGCACCAACAGTGTGTTTAAGACTTTTATCTTATATATACATATATATACATGTATATATCAAATTTTAAAAACAGATTCATTCCAAGGATGAGATAGAAAATAGACTGATAGTGTATTGAGGAACTTGGTGTATTTTAGATAGAATCTAAATCTTGATGTTACTGACTGTTTGTATACAGTATGCCCATAATAATGTACAAAAATGTACATGTATTAGGGTAATCAGTCATAGTCTACTGGTACTACCTATTATATAACCCTAATTGATAACAGCTGCCAATCATCTGTGATAACATATATAGTATACCAGTATGTATATTTATATCTATCTAATTAAGAGTGATGTTTGTTTGTGCACTATGTGACACATGACTCCAGAGTACAGTAAAGACACATGTGATGTGCGTAAGTTTATAGACAAACAGACCTGACTGAAAAATCAAAATCTATAGAACAGGTTACAGAAAACAATATTACTGACTTTATATCGACTATTAATAGACTATATCAACTTTATACAGACTGTACTGACTCCATATAGACTCTATATCAATTTTATACAGACTTCATACTGACTCTATATAGACTCATATCAACTTTATACAGACTGTACTGACTCCATATAGACTCATATCAACTTTATACGGACTCTATATCAACTTTAAATAGACCTTATACAAACTTTATACCAGCTTTTAGACTCTATGATAACTATATACAGACTATATAGACTATATCAACTTAATACAGACTTTATACAGACTTTTAGACTCAATATCAACTTTATACAGACTTTTAGACTCTATATCAACTTTATACAGACTTTTAGACTCTATATCAACTTTATACAGACATTTAGACTCTATATCAACTTTATACAGACTTTATAATGACTCTGTATAGACTCTATTTCAACTTTATACAAACTCTATATAGACTCTTTATCAACTTTATACAGACTTTTAGACTCTATATCAACTTTATACAGACTTTTAGACTCCATATCAACTTTATACAGACTTTTAGACTCAATATCAACTTTATACAGACTTTTAGACTCAATATCAACTTTATACAGACTTTTCGACTCAATATCAACTTTATACAGACTTTTAGACTCTATCAACTTTATACAGACTTTTAGACTCTATATCAACTTTAAACAGACTTTATAATGACTTTGTATAGACTCTATTTCAACTTTATACAAACTCTATATAGACTCTATATCAACTTTATACAGACTTTATTCTGACTCTATATAGATATACATTTGTATATTCGTAGTTGTTTTTTAAACATTTGAATAAAAACACATCAAATTTTACCATATTATGTTTGTGATTTTACCCCCCACATAAGTGAGAATCTGTTCACGTCATAAAAGCTACAATACATTCCCGCAATTCAACTGCTTTTAGTATTAATACACGTACGTAAATGAAGATATTACCATCCAAACAGGTATATCATCACCTTACACATGTTTTTTTATTTACATTTTAAAACTGCCATTAGATCTTAATTAACTATATTATGGAGATGTTTACAATGTTTTTATCTTTGTATGAGAGATAAATCCCTGGAGGTGGTTATTAATATTTACTGTCGGTGATTGGTATTCACATGTTGAAATGTCACGTTATTTTAATAACTTCAGGTGTTAATTGAGATGAGCAAATTATAAATGATATGTTTGTTGTATTTTACTTAATATACCTGATCATAAGAGAATCGTGTAAGTCAAACAAAAAGTGAAATGTTGAAATTCTCATATTACTCTTCATATATTCTATCAAATTACGCATTTTCCCCTAAACTTTTGTATTAGAAATGATATCGTATATGATATGTCTCAAGTGATGTTACTGACAGTTACAACAATACTTTTTAACATGTGAAGAAAAAGTAATACATGGTACTTGCAGTATTATTCTTTTTAAATTTTTTTGTTTTAAGATAAGAACAAAATTATTTCTGACCTTTTCATCATATTAGTTCCTTTAATATAAAACTTCTGAGTAAATGCTAAAGATCTAGTGATTTTAACTTATCAACCCCTGAAAAACAATGGACTCTTCTGTAAATCAATGACTTAGACCAGTCCAAATGTGTCTTTGGGGGTGAATTGGTAAAGTTTACCAAATGAAGTGTCGGAGTACCGGCATGACAGTCTTGTTTGTACTAATAACAGCTAACCAGTATTGCATGCCATTAAATATGCTTTTGGACCAGAATTCATAAAATCTTATTTTTTTAAATTGTTCATCTCAAAATATTTCATTTAACTGAAAATGATATTATTCATTGAATTGTGATAGCAATCATACTTCCAATAATGAGTTTGGAAGTGCATGAAATACCCCGCCCCCATCATTATCTCAAGGTTTTCTTCCTTACCATTAACTTATGGTCTTCTCCCTATCATATGTCAAGGCTTTCTTCCTTACCATTGACTCATGGTTTTCTCCTAAACTATTTACTTAAGGTTTTCTCCCAAATCATTAACTCATTGGTTTTTCCCAATCATTATGTCGTGGTTTTCTCCTAAACCATTAACTCAATATTTTGTCCCCATCATTATGTTGTGGTTTTCTCCTAAACCATTAACTCAATGTTTTGTCCCCATCATTATGTCATGGTTTTCTCCTAAACCATTAACTCAATGTTTTGTCCCCATCATTATGTCATGGTTTTCTCCTAAACCATTAACTCAATGTTTTGTCCCCATCATTATGTCGTGGTTTTCTCCTGAACCATTAACTCAATGTTTTGTCCCCATCATTATGTCGTGGTTTTCTCCTGAACCATTAGTTCTATGTTTTGTCCCCATCATTATGTCGTAGTTTTCTCCTGAACCATTAGCTCAATGTTTTTCCCATCTTTATGTCGTGGTTTTCTCCTGAACCATTAACTCAATGTTTTGTCCCCATCATTTTGTCGTGGTTTTCTCCTGAACCATTAACTCAATGTTTTGTCCCCATCATTATGTCGTGGTTTTCTCCTAAACCATTAACTCACTGTTTCCTCCTGCACATTTATTAAGAATTTCTCCCCAACCATTAACTCAAGGTTCCCCCCATCCTTTACTCAGCATGGAAAATTCTATTTAAATTCCTTAAGAAATGGCTTCACAATATTATTTGAAAAAATTGAATTTATATGAAATACATGTGTATAGTAAAACATAATAACTTCCACATACTTTCTGCACATGATTTTATATAGTTAAAATATTAATAATGTTAAAATAAATCCAACTCCAAAATCCAAAATCTAATCACCAGCCTATGAATTGTGTTAGAAAACAATTAAACTGCACTGTTAAAATCTCCAATTACCAGCCCATGAATTATGTAAGAAAATGTTTAAACTCTGCTGTTAAAATCTCTAATGACCAGCCCATAAATTATGTAAGAAAACAATTAAACTGTGCTGTTAAAATTTTTACTGACCTGCCCGTATATTATGTTAGAAAACAATTAAATTCCACTGTAAAAATCTCTACTGACCAGCCCATAAATTATATTAGAAAAACAATTAAACTCTGCTGTTAAAATCTCTACTGACCAGCCCATAAATTATATTAGAAAAACAATTAAACTCTGCTGTTAAAATCTCTACTGACCAGCCCATAAATTATGTTAGAAAACAATTAAACTTTGCTGTTAAAATATATAATGACCAGCTGATAAATTATGTAAGAAAACAATCAAACTGCACTGTTAAAATCTCTAATGACCAGACCATAAATTATGTTAGAAAACAATTAAACTGCACTGTCAAAATTTAATCACCAGCTTGCATCTGAAATATGGCAGTATGGCATAAAGCACTAGTTAAACTGTATCAGCATTTAATGGCAATGCGCTATCATGGTTAGAAACCATATCTAGTGATTCATGGAAACTCTTGTCCTATTCAAATGGTTACTTCAGGTAAATGTTTTTCACCAAGACATAATTCTGCGTGCAAAAATATTGATCTGAAAAAAAAAAGATGAGAAAAATGTTTTTTTTATACTTCATCAAATGGTCATGCCTCCTGAGTTGAAACACATGTCAACAGACCTGAGTAGAGAAAATTAAAAAACACAGTAATGAAATAAACAACATGAAAAAACAAATCAACAGGAAAGGTGAACAAAATTAAAACAGCAAATGAATATTACTCATCAAGAGACAGGGGAAAAAAGTCACCGCAATGATGACGGTAATTTGATATTGAGTCTGCAACCCTCAGCTTCTTGTCAAATTAAGTTCAAGCGGTGCTGTGTAATGTATTGTCATAGAATTTTAGGTGAAATATTTACAAATAAACAATTGACAGCTTAAAATACATCACCACGAAATGAACCGTGGGTCAGAGAACATTCATAGTGAGAGAGCATTACCCTTCTTTTGTAGTTTTAATGACTTCAGACTGATATCAAACTACTATTTTTATTCTCCAAAAAAAATGTACATTAATTTTACCAAAATGAACCTGAATATATTTGCTCGGTTCAGCAAGGTTAAACTTGCTCATTACAATATTTGGTTTCATGTTATAATTCCATTGAACTCCAGCTGTTTTTTTTTTTTTTCTTCTTTTCAAGATAAAATGCTTCATCAATAAGTGAATTTTTTTTATATATTTTTATGTACCAGCGTGAGGGAGAAGAATGACAACTTCAGACGAAATATTGATTTAATGTTGCATTTTTCTGTACGACGGTATGTCTTAATGTTATCGATATTTCCACTGGATTCGGTCTTAATGTAGCGAAATTAAGGGTTTCCACTAAGAATTACACTTGTATTGCTGTACTTTAACTATTCCGCAGTCACACACTGAACAAATTGCAAGAGAAGACATTGAACTTAAAAGGTTAATGATCTTTGTCTCATCTTCATAACCTTGACCCCAGATCATGTTTAGTGATTTTATTGTGATGGTTGGCCGTTCATCTTTTTTCTGTATCTCGTAGGGTCATGATTGGACAATTGTATGGCATGGATTGCACTCATTGGAGGAGAACTAAATGGTTGACTTGCTAATGCTTCATGAAATGATTTATGGGGGTTTGTGAATGTTTGCTTAGGTAGAAAGAGGTTAAAAAACTCAGCACACATTTAAATTTGGAAAATTTGATGTCTTTTAGTCAGGGTTACTTCAGTGCAACGTATCACATTGGGTCTTTCTTTTCCTGATGGTCGATCAGTGGTTTGATGGGGGGGAGTGTGAGGGTATCTGATATAGGGATTTGCGCAACTTCTGGTGAAATAGAATGTATATCAATATGCATTAATACAGGATATTTGAAAAATGTTTTATTTCTTACTGGGTTTTTTTTTGACAGTAAACAGGCACATGTTCGTACATTCGTAATTGTCCTG
This sequence comes from Atrina japonica, assembly GCA_030159075.1. Classification (NCBI taxonomy): domain Eukaryota; kingdom Metazoa; phylum Mollusca; class Bivalvia; order Pterioida; family Pinnidae; genus Atrina; species Atrina japonica. The sequence goes on along the minus strand of BROG01000732.1, from coordinate 132,892 downwards.
GGATAGACTTCATTAACAGCCATGATTCATTTTTGAAGAAATCGTGTCATTTGTCTGTGGACAGGGTGGTAAACAAAATATTTATAATTACCAATGATTATGCTTGTAATATCTGTGATGTCCCACGCCTTACATCCTTTCAGTTTTCATATTGAGCGTAATAACAAATTTCTGAAAAAATGTGTGTAGCAGGTTTCATCTGAATTGGGATAGTAAATCTTCTAAGGTAACATAGCTTCATAAGTACAAGAAGATGAGTGTTGGTCATTTAACTCATTCATCCCTAAAGACACATTTGGACTGGTCGAAACCATTGATTTACAGAAGAGTCCATTGTTTTTCAGGGGTTGATGAGTTAAAGACACCAAAAACCCCACCCACCCCCAAAAAAACAACAACAACAACAACAGCAACAACTGTCCATGGCCATCAGGTGCTTTTGGATTGTTGTTTTAAGAAGATATCAGTTGTATTTAATACCAATTCTTACACATGACTGAATTCAGAAAGAAAAGATTGTATATGATTTATTACATGAGGCAGTACAACCAACTGGCTCAGAACAGTCAATAAGTAAAAGTGGGGATGCAACTCGTAATTATTCGTTTGTTTGTTTATTCTTGTTTAACGTCCTACTCAAGAATATTTAACTCATAAGGACATTACCAAATGCCAGTCAGGGCTTCAAATTTTGGCCTATGCTCGGCACTTACGGCCATTGAGCAGTGAGGGTTCTTTAACGTGCCAACACCTACTGTGACATGGACTTTGGTTTTTACTGTCTCAGTCCGAAGGACAGGAAGCCAACCTGCCGCCAGCTGGACTCAAACTCACGATCAAGAGTCGAGTGCGCTCCCGACTGAGACAGGTAATTACTCATAAAGAGATATTCTTCTGCACAGGTAAACAGTCTACAGTAATCTCTCATATACATAGAGGGGTTCTTCTACACAGGTAAACAGTCTACAGTGATCTCCCATATACATAGAGGGGTTCTTCTACACAGGTAAACAGTCTACAGTAATCTCTCATATACATAGAGGGGTTCTTCTACACAGGTAAACAGTCTTAACAGTGATCTCTCATATACATAGAGGGATTCTTCTACACAGGTAAACAGTCTACAGTAATCTCTCATATACATAGAGGGGTTCTTCTACACAGGTAAACAGTCTACAGTAATCTCTCATATACCTGTAAGGTATCATTCATGGTTGCCATTCTTTTGCTCTGTATGTATACATGTAAAATTGATTAAGATTTACATGTACTTATTTCTTGTATGGTCTCATGGATGCCCGGTGGTCAGATTGATGGAGGGCGGCTATCATGGCCTAGTGGTTATATTTGCATACTGAGCCTGAACCATGACATATCTCATCTCTAGTCAGAGTGAGTTCCAGTCCTACTGAAACCTAAGGCCATTTTGCGAGAAAGTCTACTTGTAGAAGGCCAATGGTCTCTTTCTGGGTACATGGTAACTGGGTTTTCTCCTCCACCGTTAACTCATTGACCCCTGTAGTTATATTTGGACTCATCCATTTCAAAGAATGGTATAATCCACTATCAGTATTCAGGGGAGAATAATTTAGAATCCAAATTTCAGAATAATATTACATTCAGTATAAACTTGTTCACCCTTGAATTTTGAAAATAGACTTTACAGTTACTGATTTGGATGAGTCTAAATCTGACAACAAGGGTTTGTGAGTTAAAGCCAGATTATCTGTGTTCAAAGTAAGATGATTATATATACAGTCCATCTGTTTGTAAAGTAATTTTACAAAAATACATTTTCTTTATTTAAATAATTGTACATACACACTACTTTTATATAAGGTAATTATAAATCAATAGACTCTTTATATAAATTTATACACACATGGAACACACTTATGAAATACAAGTAACTACACACAAAGATTGCCTTTATATAAAGTAATTATATATTAATAGACTATTTATATAAAGTTATATATACATGGATTTTCTGTTTATGAAATATATGTACCTACATACAAAGACTGCCTTTATATAAAGTAATTATACACTGAGATTATCTGTATATAAAGTAATTATACACTGAGATTATCTGTATATAAAGTAATTATACACTGAGATTATCTGTATATAAAGTAATTTTACACTGAGATTATCTGTATATAAAGTAATTATACACTGAGATTATCTGTAAGTAATTTTACACTGAGATTATCTGTATATAAAGTAATTATACACTGAGATTATCTGTATATAAAGTAATTTTACACTGAGATTATCTGTATATAAAGTAATTTTACACTGAGATTATCTGTATATAAAGTAATTTTACACTGAGATTATCTGTATATAAAGTAATTTTACACCGAGATTATCTGTATATAAAGTAATTATACAATCACACTATCCCTGTATAAAGTAATTATATACACACGGACTCTCTTATATAAAGTAATTAAACATTTACAGACTTTATATTAAGTAATTATACTAACATGGGCTATCTGTAAATAAAGTATATATGTACATTTATAAACTCTTTATATAAAGATATTATACACACATTGACTTTCTGTTTATAAAGTAATTATTCATACTACCTTTATGCAAAGTACAAATGTACTGGTTATTAATTACTATACAGTCTTTATTTAAAGTAATTTTACACCCATGGACTATCTGGTGATAAAGTTATTTTGAATACACACAGACTGTAAGTGTTTTATATAAAGAGAATGATAATTATACACACAAGACTCTTTATGTAAAGTGATTCTATACACTTATACTCTCTTTATATAAAGGTTATATATATATACAGACTCTTAATATCAAGTAAGTACAGTAAAACCTGCTTTAGTGACCACCTGTGTATAAAGATCACCTGGTCATAAATACTGTTTTTTGCTGTCCCCAATAGTACCATCTGTGTACACATCAACCTCTGTATAAAGACCACCTCCCTATAAAGACTGGTTTTGTTGTGTCCCGAAGGAGGTCTTTATATAATACAAGTTCCACTGTATACAAATTATGTAGACAGGTTATCTGCTTATATAGTAGTTATATACAGACAGAGTTTAATTATATCAAGTTATTTTATATGTGCATACAGAATTCAGCCACCAAAACAAAAATAAAAGTGAATCATTCAAATGAAATTCTAAAAATCTCCACACATACATGTTGATGTTTCTTTTAATTAATTAGGGAAGTTGGTGGAGATGTCTGTTGGCTTTATAAATGTGCACATCTGTCCGATCATTTTAACAACATGTTGTTATTTTGTTTCTAATTGTTTAATCTTATTACTTGTACAGATTAAAGCGATTTTGTCAGTTAATAACCGTATTTAACCGTCTAGACTGCCAAAGATTACCATTGCCTGTTAACTGACTCTTCTTAATCTGAGTAAATAAAAAAGCAGGTTGTCAATACACAAATAAACATGCTTTTGATGTTAACAGGGTAACCTAAGTTACTGGCTGAGCCAATGTGACTCGTGCCTGTTTTTCATCTGTGCATTATATGCTGGTGCTTGTGGTATGTTAACTTTGGAATATTTTCAAGTTCTTCCCAAAACCCACTGGAGCAATTCTCTTCGATTTTTCTTTTAAGCCTCCAGAGTAAGAAACAAAAAATCATGAATTTCATTAGTTTTGTAGATAGAGTGGTGAGGTCATGTGACCTATAAGCAGATTTGACCTTTTGCTATCTGAATACAATTATATGTATAACCTAAGAGGATTCAAACTGTTTACTTCGAGGTCTAAATTAGGATGGGACAAGTGAGGTCTCTGGTAGCAGATTTTACTTGCTTAATTCTTTCAAAATAAAACAGAAAATAGACTGGTCTAAGAAAATAGAAAAGAATGCACCATTTAGATATGTAGGGGCCAAAGTGTTAAGGCCCAAAACACACCACTTTTGATTTGTCCCAAAATTTATAGCTTTTTTAAAGAACTGAATTGTCATTAGAAATGTGTATGTAGTTTGCAGCCTATAAGCCTACATGGACTGTGCTGTGATCATATCCATGTTCTTGCTAATACATTATGTAATTAGATTTACCCTTGCTTTATATATTGGAAAACTGTGATACATAGAGGCTTATATACATTATTGGGAAAAATAGAGTTTTTAGAAAAATATTAGGCTTTTAAACTCTTATCCTAACCAATTGAAACAACCTTTTTAATGGTTGTAGGTATTGTACTGTAGGCTATACCTAACAAGTAAATGTACTGATATTGAGTGTGTGTTGGAGGTATATAAACATATTGCATTTTCGTCTAATTCTGGCTGTCTGCTCTTCTGAGAAGTTGTTTATCATTATCCCACTGAAGGTCTAACTGTCTGATTTCATGTTTATGCCTTAATCGGTTTCCAATCTGCTAATCTGTTTTTGATTCTATTTTTTTTTTTTACATATTTGCTTCTCTGTCTTTTTGGTTCTGGTTAAATCTGGGCCTGAAGTTACCAAATTTGCTGAATACTCCAGCTCGACTTTTATTTGATCTTTCAAATATAATAGTTATTGGTCAAATTTCTTAATGTGACTGAAAAGGAAACACATTTTGTTTTTATTCACATACAAACATTCCTTGAAATTTATTATTTCCTCCACATACCTTGAATATGCTACTAAAAATCTGAGAACATATATGTACAAATATTATTTTGGGATATTTCTGAAATTCTCTTCCGGGTAGCAGTGATTTTCTTCATTGTTTACAATTATATGCCATATAATTCCCAATACAAAATAATGCATTGTTTCCCAGTTTGTAATCAAAATTTCCAAATTGAAGTCAAATTACAATGAATTTGAAGAAATTCTTGTATTTTCTTCTTTTTTGTTGTTGTATTTTTAGAGTTTCAATTTCAATAAAATGTTGCTAAAAATTTCCAATTTAAAAGCCCCAGGCTCCATTCCCAAAAGAGGGCAAAAAATCCCTGTAATTTAACATGCAGTGTAATGTGTATTTTAGTGACAAATTGATCAACAGTTTGTTAATTTAACATGTGATTTGTTTGTTTGTTTTTGTGTTGACTATTTTTGTTGATTGTATATATCCCCTGTTTCCTGTTTATTTTGGGGCCAGCTGAAAGATAAATGTTTTCTTAAGAAAGTAGAGTCCAAAACAACAATTTGTTTTCAAAATAATTTCATCGGATATCTATATGTTACTCACTCAGGACGGGGATGTAAATAACCATTATGTCCCTGCTCAGGAGAAGTGTGACAGGGTTAATTCATCTGCTTCATTGATGGTTTAGCCAGTAACATTGATGGTTAGCCAGTAAGATGAAGGACAGATTTGTTACAAGTTACATACACATACACCTGGCTTTTCTTTATGTTTATTTTTAGTTTCGTAAGACGCTTATTGTGTATGCTTTAAGTTATGTCGTTGTTTATGCCCGAAGCTTTATGCTTGAACTAGATTAAAATTTACGTACACCATCCTGACTGGCTATTGTTCGTGTATTCATTCATAAAATTATGTACCAACTCGTGCCAGGTTCTCAGGTTTACAAGCTGAACACACTGCAGACACTCCCTGCTCAAGATGTCACATGAGTATTGTTATACTGCATCATGTCAATTATGTATGCAAATGTGTATATACGCAATATGTTATAACGTGTGGATTTGTATTTAATCCATTTGTTTGTGTGCATACCTTTGCTTTTGTTTTTATTGTTTTTATGATGTTTAAGATCCAGTGAAGAGTTTCACTCCTTATATAGGTGTATCATTGTATGACATTATTTATGTTTTATACTTATCTCACAGACTAATGTCAGATGTAGTGACAGTTTTATCTTGTCTCTAAAAAAGTTTCAGGTGGTTTCCTCTCAGGCTGCCATCATATAACTGAAAAATTATTGAATATGACATAAAACACACCATTCAATCAAACAAACTAAAATGTTCTAAGAAGTTAAGTGGTAGGTGGTCACCCCAATGTCAGCATTAAGTTAAAAAATGGGGGGGGGGGGTTCGCCCAAGTATTGATGTCCAATTAAAGGGTTTGGTTGAAGTGCGATCTACCGACATCTACTGCTCACACATTAACAAAACCTTGGTACATGTACATGTATGTGTACAAACTTACAGTTCATAGCACAGGCTCAGCTTCTGGTGATGAATTAGTCCAGTATATTTTACAAAAATGACCCTGTTTTTAGACTTAGTCTATTTTGGGTATTGTGGTTAGAAAAACTAAGGTTGAGGTCAGGTTAATTTGAAAGATGTGAAATATGTTGGTGTGATGTGTTTTTTGTAATCTTTGATAACTCTGTTTTGATGTACCACTGTAATCTGGGGTATTTAAGTTGTATCTTCAAGTCTAGTGAATCTCACCTCTTAATTAGGTCACTTTGAAAAAGGATAAAAGGATGCATTGTATCTAAATGTTTATTGTAGCATTCAGTTCCCTGCTGCTGAAAAGGGGGGGGGGGTAGGTTTGTCTATCAGGTTAAAGTTTTGTAATTGATTTCTATTTTTACTTAAATTTATTTACTTGAATTTCTCTTGCGAAACAACCTGTCTGATGAAACTACATTCTAAGAACCATTCAATTGAATAATATTTCAAATAAAACCTGTTTTAAGGAACCACCTAACTTGAAAGACCACATTTGAGTGAGAAATGCAGAGTTTTTGAAATCCACCGGTCTTACCAGAAAAACCGGTAAATTTTACAAACGTCCAGTGAAATCTATCTGATAACTGGTCCAAATGACCAGTAATTTTCCATTTCATTTCAATTATGTACATATGAACAGACCATAAAAATTTTCTTTGACCAGTGAAATTCTTTTATTCACTGGTCAGGTTGACCAGTAATTTTTTTTTTTCAAAATGTCTGGCGATGACCTTGTCTCTCAGTACGATGTCCACTACATATCAGTGTTCATTTTCATGTACGTTTAGGTTTTTATTTTTTTGTTTATTATTGTTTAATGTCCCATTCAAGAATCTTTCACTCATGTGGAGACGTCACCAAATGACGTTGAAGGGCTTAAAATTTTGGCCTATGCTGGGCACTTAAAGCCATTGAGCTGTGAGGGTTCTTTAACGCGCCGAGACCTACTGTGACACGGGACCTAGTTTTTTACTGTCTCAGTCCGAAGGACAGGAAACAGACCTTCCACCGGCTGGACTCGAACTCACAATCATGAGTCGAGTGCACTACCGACTAAGCCAGGCCAACTCTGTACATATAGAGAAATGTACCTAAATCACAAAAATGAATATTTGTACATAAGTAGTACAAAGTCATTCAGAATGATCAAAATACAATTATTATAAATTTTAACCCATCAACCCCTGAAAAACATTGCACTCTTCTGTTAATCAATTACTTTGACCAGTCCATGTGTCTTTAAGGGTAAATGAGTTAATTTGAGTGTTGTTTTATGCTACATTCAACAATTTTTCAGTCATATGGTGGTGGCCAGTTTTTAGTGGTGGAGGAAGGAACCTGGTTACAATGTACCCGGGAAGAGACCACCAACCTTGTGCAAGTAAACTATCACACTTCTCACAAAATCAGCTTTAAGGAACCAGTATGACTTACGCGTAAACTGCGCTGACCAGAGGGTAGACGCTACATGATTAAAAGCAGAATGCTGTAACTACTCCGCCATGGAGGTCCCTTAAAATACCGGGAAACGGAGGTATACAAATTTAACGCAACAGAGCATGTAAAGGCTATTGTGAGAATGGCAATAACAACATGTTCTGTCTGTCTGCCATTACATATGATAAAAAAGAAAATCAGGGCTTAGCACCATAAAACTTAAAAATTTCTTTAGTCTAAAAATTCTACTCAACTTTGGCTAATACTAAATTTGATTTGCTGCGCATGCCAAGTTGAGAATATTCTCAGACTTGAGTAAGTTCTCAAGTTTTAGTCTCAGTCTCAGTTGTATATCATATGGATTCCACAGCCTCTTGTTGACAGTAATAGTATTGTTAAAACTTTTTATTCTTAAACTTAATTTTGTACTTCCAAAAATTTAGCAGAAGGAGTATAATACAACTTAGAATAATAAAATGTAAAAGGAAAAATACAGTAAAACCTGCTTTAGCAACCACCTGTGTTTAAAGAACACCTGTTCACAAAGATCGATTTTTGCTGTCCCCAATAGTATTATTTGTGTACAAATCAACCTCTATATAAAGACCACTTTCCTATAAAAACTGGTTTTGTTGTGTCTCAAATGGAGGTCTTAATATAAAATTAAAACTCATAAGCAATATATAGCATTGCACCAAATTTTAGTAACTACCGGTCTTGTAAGGCCACATATCAGTGGCAGAAGGGATGGTCTGTTAAGACAGGTTTCAACATATCAGTGGCAGAAGAGGCGGTCTGTCAAGACAGGTTTCAACATATCAGTGGCAGAAGAGGCGGTCTGTCAATGGTTTCATCATTGGCATATGCTAAATAGTTCTGATGATTAGGAAGTTGAAGTCTGTAGAACTAGCAGCAAGGTAAACAAACATATAAAATGGTCTAAGACAGTTTCAAAATTAGTGGCAGAAGGGGCTTGCTTTTCAATGAAATGGCATCATTCATATGCTAAATAGTTCTGATGATTAGGAAGTTGAAGTCTGTGTATAAAGACCATGTTTAGAAAGTTGTATAAAGACCAATTTTGTTGTTGTCCCCAATATTACCATTTGTGTACAAATCAACCTCTATATAAAGACCACCTCCCAACAAAGACTGGTTCTGTTGTGTCCCTAAGGGGGGTCTTCATATACAAGTTTCACTGTATCTAAGTCTCGATGAAGGTGTATTATATGCGAGTCACATGTGATTGGTAATTTTGTAGTTTTTATATGACTTTTCATGATTATTTTCTTTATAAGGTATCATGTTATTATCATCACCACCTGATGTGATGAATGTGTGTTAACTTGCCACGCCTACCTTTTACATCACAGTTCTACATAGTGACACAGTCACATTTAGATTATCAAAGTTTAAAATCTAGAAGACACTAAAAAGCAGTACATGGTAGAGAGAGAGAGAGAGAGATGTATGTTTGACTTATAGACATCTAAAATAGCAAAAGTTAGTTTTGCCTAGAGTGAAAGGAACAAGGGACAATTACCTGACCAGTTAAGTCAATTACAGCTCCAAGTACACTTATACAGTTGTAAGAGGTCAAGGAGATTATAAGTGTGTTCTTACTAATTATAATCTAAAATAAAATGCTAATAACGGACTACGTGTTAGTATGCACTATACAGTACTGAGTATGTGTTAGACTTATTAATATCAGTTACATTACTAATATTAACTATTTTGGCACACAAAAAGGTTCTTTCTACATGTACATTTACAGTAAAGAAATTGTTGCAACTGACCATTGTGTATATCTTATCTTTTAAGCTTGCCAGGACAAAATATACATAGCATCATCTTCTGTGGACAAAAACTTAAACTTAGGCTATGACTTCTGAAATTAAGTGGTGTGGCATTCATATTTCACATGCGCAAGCCCTGTGATAAGCCCTTTCAAATGGTACTTTTTAGGCTTTTGACCTTATGACCTACAAAATGCCATTTAACCTACTTCATAGCCAAAGTTTCAGTGTCTGCAATACAATGCTGTCACCTGCCAGTTATGTTGTTTTCTGACAACTCTTGTTTATTGACCCTGTCAATCCTACAGACCAAACTAGACCAGTCTTAAGACAGTAGAAAAGAGCATACCATTTAGATACCTAGAGGTGTTAGGGTAAATCTAATTCTATTTGTTGGTCAGTTTCTCCTAGTTTGGCATCAAATTGGAATTCAAATCAGAAAGAAAAATCTCACTCTGTAGTGTGGAAGCTAACAAACTTTTCTTGATAATTAATTTCATTTGTACTTTTACCCTCATTTTATAAGTCAGTCCGACTTTAAGATCCCATTGGAGAGGAAATATGAAAGTGTAATAAACAGAAGCTGTTTGTGCCATTTGTATTTGTTTATTATTTATCTATATTTACCTATTGATGTTTTCAAGGTAACAGCATCTATCTGATCAACAGTCTTATGTGTAATGTAACTCATTCACCAGTCTAAAGACACATTTGCACTGGTCTAAGTTATTGATTTACAGAAGAGTCCATTGTTCCCCAGGGGTTGATAAATTAAAGACAAGAAAAAAAAATCTTGCTGATGATTTGGTACTACAAATAGGAAATTAATTCAAAAGTACCGGCATAGACTTTATTTACAGTTGTGTCTTGTTATAAAACTGCAAGTATTTGTAAAGGACAAGCGCCATGTTGAGCATCATTTCCTTCTTTGTTCATAATATCTGGTGTCAACAAGATACATAAGGACTTCAAAGAAAAATTGTTGTTTCTCAGAAATAAAGCTTCAAAGAAAATTGAAACTATTAGTCAGATGGCAGTAACTAGACTTTATTCTAAGCATATAGATTTGCACAAGAGATAATGAAAGATTTAATTTGTGATAGTTACTTAAAAAATGATCATTATAGAAAGCTCTTTCATCCTTAAAGACACATTTGAACTGGCCTAAGTCAGTGGTTTACAGAAGAGTCTATTGTTTTTCAGGGGTGGATGAGTTAAATATGTATAACATAATTACCTGGACATTTTTGCTCTGTTTAATTTTCATCCTTAGAGGAAAAGATATGATTTAGATGAAAGCAAAATTTTTCAGGCTGAGCTGAATAATTAAAACAACTTCATGCCAGCCATGAGACTATGGTGAGTTAGGGTACAATTTGGAGACAAAGCAAACATGTTTTCTGTCCTAAAATGGCGTAAACAATGGGCAAAAGTTTCCATATATACTGTATGTTATTAGGGATAGACTGTTAAATCTTTCTTTTCTTTTCTTGATAATATTTAATCATTTGTATTTTCGTAGTACTGGTAAAATAATTTGCTTATGCCAATGTTTTCATTGCAATATAACCTTGAGTAATCTTCCATGGACAATGCAAAGAACAATATTGGATTAAGCTGCTTAACATTCTGGCATTGCAACTTATCACACCTGCTTTTTTGCAGCCCATAAACTTAGTAGCCTTTCTGTAAACAATTTAATCTTATCAACATTGCTACCTGTATTTACCTTCGCTCCCGTTTTCTTGTCTTGACGTTTTTCTGGTAGCAAAAACATTTGCTTGGCCAATGGATGGACTTATGTTTGAATCTGTGCCAGGCCAGGACTTGACAATCTGATTTTGGATACACCCAAAACTTTAGAATCTGAGCATGGTAACACTAAAGCAGGTCATACCTACAGTAAGACTTAAGAATCTAATCCAGAACATACATGAGACTTGATAATTTAAGGCAGGGCATATATGAGGCTTGAGAAACTAAGGCAGGGTATATACATGTATGAGGCTTGTGAATCTAAGGCAGGGCATATATGAGGCTTGTGAATCTAAGACAGGGCATATATGAGGCTTGGGAATCAAAGCCAGGGCATATATGAAGATTGTGATCTAAGCCTTAAGTCACATTTGAGACTTGATCATCTAAGCCAGGTCTTACCTGAGGCTTGATTATATCTAAGCCAGGTTATAAGGCTTGATAATTTAAGCCAGGTCTTACCTGAGGCTTGATAATCTAAGCCAGGTTATACTTGAGGCTTGATAATCTATGCCAAGTCTTACCTGAGGCTTGATAATCTAAGCCAAGTCTTGCCTGAGGCTTGATAATCTAAGCCAAGTCTTGCCAGGCTTGATAAGCTAATTCAGGTCTTATGTGAGGCTCGATAAGCTGAGTCAGGTCTTGCCTGAGGCTTGATAAGCTAAGTCAGGTCTTGCCTGAGGCTTGATAATCTAAGCCAGGTCTTGCCTGAGGCTTGATAATATAAGTCAGGTCTTGCCTGAGGCTTGATAACCTAAGCCAGGTCTTACCTGAAGCTTGATAATCTAAGCCAGGCCTTACCTGAAGCTTGATAATATAAGCCAAGTCTTGCCTGAGGCTTGATAATATAAGTCAGGTCTTACCTGAAGCTTGATAATCTAAGCCAGGCCTTACCTGAAGCTTGATAATATAAGCCAAGTCTTGCCTGAGGCTTGATAAGCTAGGTCAGGTCTTGCCTGAGGCTTGATAATCTAAGCCAGGTCTTACCTGAGTCTTGATAACCTAAGCCAGGTCTTACCTGAAGCTTGATAATCTAAGCCAGGTCACATGTTTGTAAATGACTGTAATTAATTCCACTTAAAAATCATTTATTCATAATTCAAAATCTGGTGCCCTCCACATGTTTTTGTACTTGCACACTTACCAGACTTAACCTTTTTGTAGGTATATCATGTACAGGAGCTAATGTGAAATTAACATCAAACGGAAATGAACTCATATTTCAGTGATGTCTACAGAACATTCTTATGTAATATGAAACAATAACACAACATTTCGTAGTGATCAGATTGTACGACAAGATCGTTAAACTACAATTTTATGTAGATTTCATGCTCTACAGTACCTAGCTTGACTTCATAAGGTCACTGCAAGCAGATGTACTTTTTTAAAATTTTTATCTCTTTCAAATTCACAGCGATACGACTGCTAAGTCATCAGTGTAGCTGTAAAAGTACATTTATGTCATTGTTTCCGTGTATTTTAGCTTCTGTCTATTAAGGTCGTTTTACCGCTGTCTTTTTATATCTGACCAAGAATAATTCACTTAAACAGAGATGTCACAATTTATAGATGAGACTTGATCCAAATTTTTACCTGTGCTGTAGACCATTGTCAGGCCTTTTTTTCTATGTTTTCCACAGGGGTGAAATTCGGTCCTGTTCCCAATGCAGAAGGCATGTGATTTTTCCTAATTTGGTGTTAAGGCCATGGCCATAATGAAAAATAATTTAGTGTAAGGGATTCCATTACTGTTAGATTTCCATGTGTGCAAACAATTTTTTTCCAATTTGACACAAATTTACATTAGTTCCCAATTGTGTTGCCAATGGCATTTTCCCAAAATTAAAAGTAAAAGACCTGTCTGTAAATACATGTTTACTATGAGACTGAGAATGACTAACTATGATATTTTCATGTTTATGTATAGTGAGGATAATGTATTTGACCTCAATTTGAACTATTTCACCCCAAGTATCGTAATAGTATAGTCTTTCCTGTTGTAGTGAACTAGTCTATTATAGTGTAGCCTTTTTTTATTGGGTTTGATAAGGTTAAGTTTAATTCAACAGATTTGAGAGAGATGACTTGAAAAGAAAAACAGCCAACATCCCTTAGAGAAATTTATAGAAACAGCCAATATCCCTTGGAGAAGTCTATAGAAACAGCCAATATCCCTTATTACAGAAGTCTATAGAAACAGTCAATATCCCTTAGAAAAGTCTATAGTAACAGTCGGTATCCTTTGGAGAAGTCTATTGAAACAGTCAATATCCCTTATTACAGAAGTCTATAGAAACAGCCAATATCCATTAAAGAAGCCTATAGAAACAGCCAATATCCCTTTAAAAAGCCTATAGAAGCAGCCAATATCCCTTAGAGAAGTCTATAGAAGCAGCCAATATCCCTTAGAGAAGTCTCAGATATATCCTTACTATAGGTACAAATGTATAAAAGATTTAAACAAAATGACTTGTAAAGAACCAGTCAATATCCCTTAGAGAGGTCTCAGGTATATCTTTACTATATAGGTATAAAAGATTTGAGAAAAAATGACTTAGTTAAACAGAAACATTTAATATCCCTTAGAGAAGTCTATAGACAGTTAATATCGCTTAGAGAAGTCTTAAGATATATTCTTACTTAAGGTATATAGTTACTGGGAATCATACCTAGGTCTTCTAGTTTGTGAGGCCAACGCTCAGATTACTGAACAAATGTGAGCATGGTCTTATGTGTCATATGAACAGAATACATATTATGGTGTGTGTGTGTGTGTGTGTGTATGTGTGTGTGTGTGTATGTGTGTGTGACACACATGTGTACATGCTTTCATTTAATATACAAGGAATAACAATTTCATATATCATCAGTAGATTTCAATGTGTATATTATATCTCCAGACCACTGTTGACAAGCCAGTTAAATAAGAAGTGTGTTTCATTGCAATCATATGAAGTGGTAATAACTATCAAGGACTCTTTATATTCATTACATCCACATTTACTACGGACTGATATAATTTTAAACTAATTATACATATTAATGTGGTCAGGAAAGTAATAAAGATCTATTGCATATATTTTAGGAATGATGTTTCTTAATTGATAATAATCTAAGTCACATTCCTTTAAGGCAAGGTGAACAGTTTCCACATGTGACACTAGTACAGAGATTGTGATATCTACAAGGAACTCTTTTTGAATTTCTGACAGGAATTTAGTGTTTGTGTGTGTGTGTGTATATATATATATATATATATATATATATATATATATATATATATATATGTCATATATACAACCATATTTCATAACAATTATGACAGCATTTCCTAGTATAGGATCTTGAATATTGCTGCTTTAAGTTCATCAACATAATTATTTGCATAATACACATCATATCATAGCATCAAAAAAGTTATGTGATTTATAGATGATATATATATAGAAAGCGTGTCAGATTTAAAATATATATATATATATTACTTTGAGATATCCAGAATTCCACATAACCAGAATTTTTAATTGATATATTACTAGTATTCTACCCGTACAAATTGGGACCAGACTTTCAATTTTGACATATCCAGAATTTCAGCTCATCTGATTTGGACATAATAGGATTCCACTGTATATATTATTATACATATACTCCACCCAGGCAAGTTACATGTATATAGATTTTACTACATATCCTTCGAAACATTTATTGTAGCACCTGAAGATGTCCATTAATTATCAATATCTAACTTGAAAATGTGAGAACAACGAAACTTGAGTTAGGATAGGGTAATAACAGGGTCCTAAGTTTTGTCTTAAACCCTTTCAGCCTTAAGTAACTAAATGGTATGCCCTTTTCTATTTGTCTTGGACTAGTCTATTATGGTCTGTAGTGTTGGAGTGGTTATTAGGTTTACAAACATAAGACCTATGACGATGAATCTGCAAACTTTTGTAAAACTAATATGCAACAGATTTCAACTTAGAATACAATATGTTAAAAATATATTTTTCGCAGGATATACAACAACAAGGAAACAACACTTAAACATGTAGTTAACCCACAATGGAATGACATCCAACTGTCAGTCTGTAATGGAGGTTGTCTAATTTGACTCCTACTCTCTTAGAACACAGAAAATTTATGTAAACGACTTGGCTTTAGTAGCCTTAAATTATTACATTGTACTGAGAATCTTTTCAACTTGAACAGTATCACACATATGCACAACCTTGAGTCTTTATAAGGCTTTTGTCCCCATACACAATTTAATATGCGCATATATATAAGCATACAGACCTACTTGTTGCAGCCATAATTGTCCATTGGAGTTTTGCATAACAACAGTTGCTGATCAATCAATATGCAGCTTTATAATTGCCTAAATCAGCAAATTTTGCTACTATTTTCTGAAACCATGCTAGTGTATATAAATATATACATGTTTGTATTTTTTCTTTATTTTTAGGTAAGTCATACTAAAATATCATTGGTTGGATCCCATATTGGTTGGTTCTGGAGTGAGTATTTCTTGTTATACACATGCACACAGACACACACACAACTACACATATACAAACAGAGAGAGAGAGAGAGAGAGAGAGACTTTTACCAACTTTCCTCTATATACATTGTAAGGTACCCATTTTTACGCCCTATGTTCTCTCTATATGGATTTTAGGCAACCAGTCAAGACAGCTTACATGATAATGAAACTGAGAAAGAGAATTACATAATAGTTATGGCCTACATAATATCAATAAATATATATATATGCTGATGTAAGACAATACATAATATATCTGGAATGTTCCAGTAATTTCATTGCAACTAACATAGTTTTCAAGGTCACCTACATACTTTTTTTGCCAAAGGTCATTTCATACTTTTTGAAAGCCATAAATATTGATGTTACATAAATTTGCCTGTCTCCAGAATGTATCTGTAGTTATATATTCAGTGAAAAATGTGTCTTATTCTATTTAGAATCAATATACACCAGCTACAATATAATTGTTCTGGCACCTTTGTGTAACCTTGAGAACATGCCTAACCCTGTAACAGTATGTAGAAATATCTCGCAGTTTCTGCCAAATAAATGTCTGACAAATATTGTGTATTAATGAGATGTTGTCCAGACTAATAGACAGAACTGTGAGGTGGCCTTCAAGGTGTTTGTCAGTACCAAACTGTGTGGGGCCTTGAGCCATACCTGATTATGTGGGAACTTTGTCCATCTTATTTGTGGGAAACCCATGATCTGTACACCAGTTGTTGTGTGGTTAGCTTTTGTTTATCATCATTATAAACTGACTGCCACATATAACAGAAAAACAGAACTGATAAACCCTTTGAAGGCCACCTCACAGTTCTGTCTATTAGACTGGACAACATCTCATTAATACACAATATTTGTCAGACATTTATTTGGCGGAAACTGAGATATGTCTACATACTGTTACAGGGTTAGGCATGTTCTCAAGGTTACACAAAGGTGCCAGAACAATTATATTGTAGCTGGTGTATATTGATTCTAAATAGAATAAGACACATTTTTCACTGAATATATAACTACAGATACATTCTGGAGACAGGCAAATTTATGTAACATCAATATTTATGGCTTTCAAAAAGTATGAAATGACCTTTGGCAAAAAAAGTATGTAGGTGACCTTGAAAACTATGTTAATTGCAATGAAATTACTGGAACATTCCAGATATATTATGTATTGTCTTACATCAGCATATATATATTTATTGATATTATGTAGGCCATAACTATTATGTAATTCTCTTTTTCAATATTATTATCATGTAAGCTGTATCAATTGTCTTGACTGGTTGCCTAAAATCCATATAGAGAGAACATAGGGCGTAAAAATGGGTACCTTACAATGTATATAGAGGAAAGTTGGTAAAAGTATAAATCTCTCTCTCTCTCTCTCTCTCTCTCTCTCTCTCTCTCTCTCTCTCTCTCTCTCTGTATGTATCAGAAATATATATATATATAATATATACATTGACAATGTTTAATCATATACAGATATATGTGTGTGTGTGTATATATATTAAAATCAGCATTATATCAGTTATGGATGAGTGTCTGTCTTTATCAACTTTATCACAACATGTATGCATCGTTGACGATTATGCATACAGACCTGAGCATGTCTTTTAAATTCTAATGGAAACTAACCCGATGACACACTGACACAAATTCTGATTTACTTATGTAATACGTCAGACAAAATCTTGTCTTGAAATACTTAATTAAGCACTGAAGGTGATGTATTTCCTTGTGCATGCTTTAGAGAAAACGCAAGGAAGAATTCATAACCATGACTTAGACCTCCCCACCTCCTCGTCAGTACATGTTTGTGTTGTTTCAAGAATAAATCATGAAAATTTAATTTGCATTTCAAATGAGAGTATGAATGAATTACAGGCAATTATTTGTTTTGGATTGTCAAAATTCAAATATCATAAAGATGAATGAATAGGAGTAACGGAAATATAACTTCATTAAATATTCAGGATCATAGATTTAATTGAGAGAAATAAAAATCGATTGACATGCAATTGATGATGTATTTCACCCTTGGGATTTGATATATGTGTCTGAGTTTGAATTTTAAACGTATATATAATATGTTATAGGTATGTGGTACACTTAGAGTTTGAGATATAGGTCTAAGGTAGAATTATATATATATATATATATATATATATATATATATATATATATATATATATATATATATATATAGTAAAACCTGCTATAGTGGCCACCTCTATATAAGGATCACCTGTCTATGAAGGCCAGTTTTGAAAAGTCCCTTTACTGCATACTTCAACTAAATTGAACCTGTGTATAAGGGTCACCTGCACATCAAGGTCAATATTTTCTGGTCCCTTGGGTGGCCCCTATATACAGGTTTCACTGTATATATACATACACACACACATCCAAGGGAACAATGACCATTTGGAGAGAGAGAGAGAGAGATTATTTGTCTGAGAGGTGTACGTGAGAGACAGAAAGAGAGAGTTGAGTTTTAAAACCATTTTATGTGTTTGATAAACAGAAATTAAATCAATATTGTAGAGTGGGAAAAGAACTCATGGTTTTGACGTTATAATGGGGAATTGTGTGGGAGGAAATCTTCCTCAAGAAATGGTGGTGTTATATGCGGGTTTGGCATTATAACAGGGTACGATTTAGGATGGGGGGTGAACTGATCATTTCAGAGGAGAGAAAAACATGAAAATTGCAACACGTGGAATTAAACCCATGTACAGTATAGATGTATGTCACAAATCATCAGAGACTGTCTAAGTAGTGTGTCTCTCACAGCAATAATAACCAATTTCTATCAGCAATTCACATCTACATATAGATTTGCATTTTATCCATCTCAGTAATGACTTTTCATATACAACCTGTCTTATCGTCAAGGAGGAATCAGCACAAGATTGTCAAGGAGAAAAAGATATGATACAACAAAGAAAAAAAACATAGATACAAAATTATCACACCAGAATCTGCAGTGCTGTTATGTTGTCCTAATCACTTTCATGGAAATAGATTAGAAGACATAATGGCTTTGGTTACATAAGATTTACATGTAGCATATGTGATTGATTAGTTCTTACATCAGAAAGATGTGTGTCCCTGTTATTAACATGTGTCCATGTTATCAATATGTGCAGCATAAACTTAAGATTTATGATATTTACATATCATGCCTCGTAATATGTATTTCAGGGTTCATAAAATGTGTGTTTCCCTTTGTAGTTCATAGAAGACATTGAAGTTTACATTTAAAAAGAAACACATATCTTAGTTGATTAAACATTCTACTAGTTTATATTCCTGTTTAAGGACATTTGGGCATCTTAAAAACCCTTCTGTTATTAATATTTTTATTAATTCATTTAATTATCATTGTTATTGTTATTATTTTTTTTAATCATAAATTAGATAGGTACACTTTAAACATCAGTGATTCTAATATAGCACCTATTGGCCAATCATGCCAGGATGATAATGAAAAAACGACATACAATCAGACCATGTCCTGTAGCTAAACTAGAAAATTAAAATTTTATCAAACCAGGTATTTATGTATATAAATATATTGTATTACATTATGTAAGCATTTTTATAAATACTGGGCTGGATGTACCGGTAGTTCATGTACATGTAACAGAGAAGAATATCAAGAAGCGTAATTGCCTAAAATCACACCGTTAGTTCTTGTACCCTTATAATTCATACCGTCATTATCGGCTTGTAATATTTTCCATCTTTTTTATTGTTTATTTAATGTTTTTTTGTTGGTATTTTTACCTGTGAAGTCTTTTGAGGGATCACTTTGGGCTATGTTATTTACACTTTGGGTTTCAGTTAGATAACATGTTGTTTCTGGCCTATTTCAACAAAATTTTGGCATGTAGCTTTACATTCATAAATTATTTTGATAATGGTTAACAGTGGGCAATATTTTCTTCAGTTATGGGACTTTGAAAGTGTCAATATAGTGAAATTTGGAGTATTTTGTATTGACTCATGCAGTTCACAAATGTTGGGTTTCAGAGAGCATGTAATAATTTCAAATAGTTCAAGTTTATTATCAAAGTTCATGTTTAATGTCCCATTAGAATATTCAATTAATCTTTCTTTTCTTTTCTTTTTCTTTATTTTATTCTTTTTCTCTTTCTCTCTCTCTCTCTCTTACCTCACCATCCCTCTTCCCTCCCCACTTATTTTCCGTTCCCATCTCTCTTACTGTCCCATTTCACTTTCTTCCCATCTTTCCTCCCTCTCCATCTCTCTTCCCTCTCCATCTATCTTCCCTTCCCATTTCTTTTCCTTTCCCGTCTCACTTCCCTCTCATCTCTTTTCTCTTCCCATCTCACTTTCCTCCCCATTTCTGTTTTCCCATCTATCTTCCCTTTCCCTCTCTTTTCCCTTCCCATCTATCTTCCCTTTTCCTCTCTTTTCCTTTCCCATCTATCTTCCCTTTTCATCTCTTTTTCCTTCCCATCTCTCTTCCGTCCTCTTTCCTTGCTCTCTTCTCTCTTACTAGTATCTAACCTCTGTATAAATATCATATCATCTTGTTAGTCCAAAGAGTGCATGATTTAATGCAAAACACTTGTTTCAGTTTATCCCCATATCCCCACCAGATTGGAATGTAGGAAATTGTAAATCCCTGGTCAGCTATCATGAATAAAAGTATCTAAAAAAAATAATTTTCACTTTTATGGAGATGCAACAAGCAACAGGTTAACAGTCACAGATGTTGATTTCTGCCTATTTCAAAGCAGTTTTAAAGGGTTTTTTAAACAGCAATGCCCATCAAGAGGGATAGACCGGAAATGAAAATAACCTCCCCAAAAAAAAAAAAATTCAAAGTGGGAGCAAGCTTTGGACCCTTTTTTGAGAGCTTACCCTGTATATTATATCAAATAAGCTTTTTGGGAGTATCCATTGGATCTGGAGAGTTAAACATAGTGTGCGTGGTAAAACATTTGACAACAATTTGCGTCGACTAGAAAGAGCAAAACAACACCCACATAACTGTTTTTAAAACTGCTGTGAAAGGAGATCTGTACTAGATTCCCATTATATTGGCTAATTATTCTATCGTTATTATGAAACCGGTCTTTTGGATGATATGCTGACAATTAATCAATAATTTGAAATTGTTTTTTCTCGGTATACATAACATGTTTTAAAAGGTTATATTTCAGCTCTCCTAAATTATCTTCATGTCTAACTATTGGCCAATTGTAGTTGCTTAGTAATAGAGTATTTACTTACAAGTGGAAGGGTTGAATCTGGGTGAAATCTAAGACTTTTTAACCCTTTCACCCCTGAGTTTCTGAGTGGTTTATTGTTTTCTATTGTTTAAGACAAATCTATTGCAGTCTGTAGGGATGAAAGAGTTAAATCAAATTCTACTGAGTCTTTGCCAACCACTCAACTGACCAAGGTCATACCAAAGACTTTAGAATATGGTTGTGATTGTTCCTTCCCCAAGCACTCGGCAAGTAAAGTGAAAGTTGTGGGTCTTTTGAATGAAACTTAAAACCTGGGTCTCGTGTCACCAAAGAAGAGATACATAAAAAGAACCCTTTCTGTATTGGTGTCAGTCCATAGCACAGTTTAAAATTTGGGGAATTTCACTTAAAGCTGGTTACTTCTCTATAGCAATGGAAAATTTTTAGTGGGATGTAAAGCTATCAAGCAAAATAAAAACAAAAAAAATAAAACAAAAAACATGACAAACAAAACAAATGGAAGTAACAGGTTTTAAGGGTCTTTAACCTGAGGCCCCCCAAGGGAAAGTCACAGGTTTTAAGGTGAGTCTTTAAACTGAGGCCACCCAAGTGAAAGTCACAGGTTTTAAGGTGAGTCTTTAAACTGAGGCCCCCAAGGGAAAGTCACAGGTTTTAAGGTGAATCTTTAAACTGAGGCCCCCAAGTGAAAGTCACAGGTTTTAAGGTGAGTCTTTAAACTGAGGCCCCCAAGTGAAAGTCACTTGTTTTAAGGTGAGTCTTTAAACTGAGGGACCCAAGTGAAAGTCACAGGTTTTAAGGTGAGTCTTTAAACTGAGGCCCCCAAGTGAAAGTCACAGGTTTTAAGGTGAGTCTTTAAACTGAGGCCCCCCAAGGGAAAGTCACAGGTTTTAAGGTGAGTCTTTAAACTGATGTCCATTGTCTCACCTAAGTCACCCTCTTATCTAAGGGAGAAAATGGTGATATTTTACAGGCACACAGTATTTTTTTTATTTTCATCATATTTCATCAGAAGCACTGATGTCTAAAAACTTATTTTTCTTTTCTTGTCACATAATATATCCTCAGGAATTTTTCATAGATTTTTTTTTTCATATTTGAGTATGAAATACATATAATATCATAAAATGAAAAAGGAGAATTATTTTTCTTGGATAAGTACATTTGATTTACACAATGTCTGAAATTGTATACAATAAGTGGGGACTATCCCAGTCTAGTGTCCTAATGCATTAATTTACCTGATATTTAGATAGATCTGGAACCAGTTGCAATGAATACATTGTTAAATTTAACCTACGGTTAAACTTCAAGTTAATTTTAACAACATATTGTGCAACTGGGTCCAGGTTTTAGATATTTGACATTTAAACAGTTTGCATAATACTGCAATGTGGAAGGAGGGCAAAAAAGGGGAAATTATGAAAACTGTACATGTTTAAATTGGTAAAAAAAAATCTTCATTCAAAATAGTAGGTTGTTTTTCTTGATTTAAAGAAAACAATACAGATGTGATAGAAATGCTGATACAGTCAGTTTTTAGTCCTTCACTGAAAGGTTATAGAGTGACATTAGGTGTCCAAACAAGAAAAATGTGCATAAACAAAATATACAAACAGAAAATTGACATAAAATTGATCGCTGACATTTGGATGTATCTGCCAAAGAGTAGTTATTCATGTGCAGGTAACAAAGATGTACATGTAATATTTAATGTAATTGTTTTTCTTTAGGTTTTGTTTTTAGATGTACTTGTGGTTCAGATTTTTTCACCCCTCTAATGAAAATTCAGAGGGGAAGGAGGGAGGGATGGGTACATAGCAATACTTGCTGCATGCAAATATTAATCAGAAATTTCATTTCAGTTTCAAGTGAGAAACTTCAGACCTCTTGATATGAGTCTGGTTGTCCAGTTTGAGTATGTCTAGACTTTGGATGTTCAGACTGAGGTTGTTCAGTCTAAGGAATAATGTCAAGTCTGAGGGTATCCAAACTGAGAATGTCCTGTCTGAGGGTTTCAGATTGATGATGTCCAGTCTCATGACGATTCAATAATAGGGATGTCCAGTCTGAAAATGTCCAGTCTGTGGATTGTTAAACAGAGAATGTCCAATCTAAGGATGTCCAGTCTGGTTGTGCAATCTAAGGATGTCCAGAATGTGGATGTCTACTGTTAGGATGTCCAGTCTGGCTGTGCAGTCTGAGGATGTCCAAACTGAGGATGTCCAGTCTGATTGTGCAGTGTGGGGACGCCCAGACTGAGGATGTACAGACTGTGGATGTCTACTGTTAGGATGTCTAGTCTAAGGATGTCCAGTCTGGTTGTGCAATCTGAGGATGTCCAGACTGTGGATGTTTACTGTTAGGACATCCAGTCTGGTTGTGCAGTCTGAGGATGTCCAAACTGAGGATGTCCAGTCTGGCTGTGCAGTCTGAGGATGCCCAAACTGAGGATGTCCAGTCTGGCTGTGCAGTCTGAGGATGTCCAAACTGAGGATGTCCAGTCTGGCTGTGCAGTCTGAGGATGTCCAGTCTGGCTATGCAGCCTGAGGATGCCCAAACTGAGGATGTCCAGTCTGGCTGTGCAGCCTGAGGATGCCCAAACTGAGGATGTCCAGTCTGGCTGTGCAGTCTGAGGATGTCCAAACTGAGGATGTCCAGTCTGGCTGTGCAGCCTGAGGATGCCCAAACTGAGGATGTCCAGTCTGGCTGTGCAGTCTGAGGATGCCCAAACTGAGGATGTACAGACTGAGGATGTGCTGTGTGAGGATGTCCAGACAGAAGATGCACAGTATTAGGATGTCCAGTCTTAGGATGTCCAGACTGAGGATGTCCAGACTCCAGTATTAGGTTGTCCAGAGGATTGGACCACCAGACTCCACCAGAATCCTTGTTATGAGGGTTGAGGTTTCTCCATCAATTCAACATATCTACATGTATTCTTGATTTTGTTTTTCCCCACATCTTAGGTGACAGTTTAAATAAAAGTAAATTTACATTTTGTTCAAATTCCAAAATTCCATGATGTCATAATGCAGGTGACCTATCTTGTTTCCCAAGTGTAGTTATCTTTTCATGGATGACCCCTGTCTTAGAGGGCAGGTGTAGGAGAAAGGGTCATCTCTAATGACAATGTCCACTATACCTTAAATTTCAGTTTATACATTCCAGTGCTCAAGGTCATTTGAATGTATCTAAATCAAATGGACTGATCTAAATCATTGATTTACAGAAGAGTCCATTGTTTGTTCAGGGATTGATGAGTTAATTGCTGATGTAAATTAAAGGAAGTCATCTTGATCACTATTTATCACTGTGATGTTTGGTCACAATATTAGACTATCAGTAGCCATTAATTCTTGGTGTTAAAAAGTCTGATTTTCCACAAGATTTCTGAATAGCTAATTTTATTTTATTTCAAAACATACTAAACTCATACCTGATAGCATTAGCAAAATAAAATCTTCTACATGTGGAGAGCCGGCCTGGCCCAGACAGTAGCGCACTCAACTCTTGATTGTTAATTCGACTTCAGCTGGCAGTAGGTTAGTTTCCTGTCCTTTGGACTTAGACAGTAAAAACCGATATCCCGTGTCACAGTAGGTGTTGGCAGGTTAAAGAACCCTCACTGGTCAATGGCTGTAAGTGCAGAGCATAGGCCAAAATTTGAAGCCCTTCACCAGCATTTGGTGACATTTCCATATGAGTGAAAGATTCTTGAGTGGGACGTTCAACAACAATAAACAAACAAACAATCTATAGATGGAAGTGAATATTTTCTTGGGATGCATCATTGGAAATGAAATCTGGTTGTAAAATTTCAGTACTCGTGATAAATATGATGCATATTTTGATTTTTCAGATGATCCCTACAAGCAATTAAAATAACTATTAATTACAATGAATTTCACTTGCCCTTTGTAATCAGAGAACAGGAGCATCAGAATGTGGCCTTCAAATGAACAGTGAAATAAAACAAACACAAATGCAACAGTGAAATGCAACAAAACACTGTGCAAGAACAGTATTGCAGCATTCTTTTTAGAATCAATATATGCCTCATTTCTTTATGTCTGCTACAAAATGCAAGTGTGGGTCCAAAGTCCACGTCTGTCTAGCTCTCTCACTTGACAAACTAACTATTTGAATTATATGTATACAGTTGCTGTGGAATGCTGACATTTCAAGATGGGAAATTCCCCAATGTCTATGTTGTATCAGTAAGCTGATGTAGGTAGAAACTAAAAATATATCCTCAATGCAGACAGAAATAGACACAGGGGATGTATCACTAGAGAATGTGAGCTTATCTTGAAGTATTTGGTTTATATTACCTACAAGACTGGAGAATTAACAAGACTTTAGTAAGGCATATTTATCTTCTCCCACACTATTACAAGTGCTTGTAAGTTTATATGAAGCAGGAGGCGGCAATGTTGGCGTTTCTTTATATATAGATAGTATACACAGAGCACTTGACAATTTGTATGTAGGGGGAGGAGATGATTCAGGTTTCAGTAGTGTAAAAAGTTCTATGGTAAATATTCCTTATTTGTAGGAGAAAGTGATGATCATTACCGTAGTTTAAATAATAATGATCAATATTGTACAAAAGTATCAGGTTTTATATAAGATTTGGGATGGTGATGATTCATGCCTGGATTTGTATGAGAGCTGGGAAAGTGATACTGTAGGTGTAGAGTTTGTATAAGAGGTGGGAAGATGATAACTAGGTATAGAGTTTGTGTGAGAGATGGGTAGGTGATGCTGTAGGTCTGAAGATTGTATGAGAGGTGGGAGGATGATATTTATATCTAGGGAAGTGATGTTGTAGGTCTGGAGATTGTATTAGAGGTAGGAGGATGATGTTTATATCTAGGGAGATGATGCTGTAGGTCTGAAGATTGTATGAGAGGTGGGAGGATGATATTTATATCTAGGGAGATGATGCTGTAGGTCTGGAGATTGTATGAGAGGTGGGAGGATGATATTTATATCTAGGGAAGTGATGCTGTAGGTCTGGAGATTGTATGAGAGGTGGGAGGATGATATTTATATCTAGGGAAGTGATGTTGTAGGTCTGGAGATTGTATGAGAGGTGGGAGGATGAATTTA
The DNA here is from genome assembly GCA_030159075.1 of Atrina japonica. Classification (NCBI taxonomy): domain Eukaryota; kingdom Metazoa; phylum Mollusca; class Bivalvia; order Pterioida; family Pinnidae; genus Atrina; species Atrina japonica. The sequence goes on along the minus strand of BROG01000732.1, from coordinate 106,825 downwards.
TATCTAGGGAAGTGATGTTGTAGGTCTGGAGATTGTATGAGAGGTGGGAGGATGATATTTATATCTAGGAAAGTGATGTTGTAGGTCTGGAGATTGTATGAGAGGTGGGATGATGATATTTATATCTAGGGAAGTGATGTTGTAGGTCTGGAAATTGTATGAGAGGTGGGAGGATGATATTTATATCTAGGGAAGTGATGTTGTAGGTCTGGAGATTGTATGAGAGGTGGGATGATGATATTTATATATAGGGAGATGATGCTGTAGGTCTGGAGATTGTATGAGAGGTGGGAGGATGATATTTATATCTAGGGAGATGATGCTGTAGGTCTGGAGATTGTATGAGAGGTGGGAGGATGATATTTATATCTAGGGAAGTGATGTTGTAGGTCTGGAGATTGTATGAGAGGTGGGAGGATGATATTTATATCTAGGGAGATGATGTTGTAGGTCTGGAGATTGTATGAGAGGTGGGAGGATGATATTTAGATCTAGGGAGATGATACTGTAGGTCTGAAGATTGTATGAGAGGTGGGGAAGTGATGTTGTAGGTCTAGAGTTTGTATGGGAGGTCTGTAGTGGGGTGATGATCCAGGTTTCTAAAGTATATGATTGCAAGAAAGTCCTTGAAAGCTTGTGAGAGGGGAAGAAAATCTATGATCAGTTTATGAAGGATACAGCAATTCTTTTAAGTTGTATTGGTGATAGAAACAATGTGTTTACAAATACCTTGAAGTTGGTATGTAGTGGGATGCAATGATTTTTGATTAAGAATATGCTGTTTGAACTCAATCTGAAGCTAATTATAAATATTGTTTAACTCATCAACACCCTGAAGTCACAGTTGGACCTGCCCATTTCAAATAGTGGTTAAGTCCACTGTCAGAATTCAGGGGTGTACAATTTATGATAAAAAAAATTATTACGATTTTACAGTTAATATCAGGGATAGATATAAGCCCATGGAAAGTAAAAACTGGGCTGGGCTGGTAGATTTCAAAGTGTGGTAGCCCAGGTAGCTACCAAAAATGTGTGGGGTATATTTGGCACTGCCACAAATTTCAACTGATGTTCTTGTAAATTGAGTATACTTTGCTATGTTTAGCTAGTGTGTGAACTACTTTAAAATATGTTTTCGTAGTGAGATTTTTTAAATAGCATGTTATAGGAAGAGCTAGTCCCTGGGCTTCCAGACATGCAACTTGCCTTAAAACAAATCCTAAACTTAGATGTCTCCTTGATTGCAGAGTTTAATTTCTATCCTTGAATATGACTTTGTTCATTCCTGAATTATTGCAGTAGATGTATTATACATCTATAGCATGTCTGACAACATTAATGATGTTCTTAGCTGACTGATGTGGTTCACAGATTAATTAGAGATTAAAGTGGTCAGCTTTCATCAGTAACACATGGAATTACTTTCACAACTTGCACTGAGAAATTAATTATCAAATCATTTGCATTTTTGGAACTGAAACATAGTTTATCTTATTTCTGTTGACTCTTTGCACTGATTTACAAGAGCAGCAAACATTTTAAATCTAGAAATGATACAGGAATGATAAAACTGGGTAAATCTTAGGTTTCCTGTTGCACTGTAAACTTAGTGAGACTTCAAACCATAACCCCTTGCCACAAAAAAAAAAAAAAAAAAAAATCCTTTTTAGGACTTACATTTATATACAATAACAAAAAGAAATTTTGTTCACTCACAATTGATAAACTTAACCTTACTGTTTGTATACCCAGACCACACCGGAGCTGACCTTATTTTGACAAAATATATAGGAATATAAGATTTTTTTTATGCCTGTGTAAAGCTTTGATTTGTTACCGTATATCAAGTACAAGTAGTAAAAGTAGAAAAATTAAAAAAACAAAAACAAATTGAAAAAAAAATTTGGGAAACACAAGGAATGCCCCTTCTGTCCCAAACATACACAAATGTTTTAATAGGCAACAAGAGAGAGAGAGTAAAAGAAAATGGAATGCACTGAAATGAACAATAACTAAAACAAGTAACATTAAAAGTCAACATACCTTGCAAAAGGCTCTGATTAGCCTTTATAACCCCATATGATAGTTTAATACAAGATAAAAGAGCATACCATTAAGATATCTGGGTATGAGAGGATATTTATTGTTATCACACCTCACCCACAATGGAATCACCCCGTGGAAATGTCCATCTGTCTTTATGCAATGAAAGATCATATTATGAAGATTGATATGAAAGAAGGGGATTGCTTTTGAATAAATTTTAGCAGAGTTATGGCCCTTTGTTCATGCTCTGGACAATGTGGCTCTTAAGACCCACCACCATGATTTGTACCTAATATCCATCCTTTATCTAACCACATCCTTCAGATTACATCAGTTTTACTGTGACTGGCAGTATGCATACAAAAAGATTTTTATTGAAATATTAAATGGCATTCCTTGTAATTGTATCTATTTTGCAAGAAATATAGCAGTAAATCCTAACAAATTTACATCTTTTCTTGTCTCAGCAGTCAATCAGATTGACAAATTCGTCTTTTGAAATGCGTGTATATATATAGATCTGAGAGTGCGTAGGAAGACTTAAGACACTGAAGCTAGACTATTTTGAGGTTCCCATATCTACACATTCTTATCCTTGTACTCATCTTTCTAATTATATACCTTTTTACACTCATAAAATTGGCGTTCAGTTAGTTTTTGGCACTCAATATATAAATATTTATTACAATAAGATTGAAGTTTTCTGCCGTTTTACATCATTCCTGTCTTTGTCCAATGCAGCATGTCTGGTGTCCTGTTCTTTTATTAGACCGTTTTTTCAACCAGTAGTGTTTTATATAATATCTAGGACTATTAAATGAATAATATTGAATATGAAGCGTGTGTTAGTAGTCTAACAAGGAATTATTGTTATACATGTATATGTATATATATATATATATATGTGTGTGTGTGTATTTGTTTGTGTGTAGCATACATATATTTGCTCTTTTTGCACAGATTTCATCACTGGTTTATATGTGTAGAAAAATGTTTATGTAAATTAGCCAGGGCTTCTCTAGCTAGAGCATCATGCTTTAAACCATGAGGACTCCATTTTCTAGTCAGCCCAGTTATGACTTTCATTTATATGAAGATTGTGCTAGCTACAGCTATGTTGCCACAAGTTAGATGTGTGCTATGTCCTTGTGGCTATCTCTTTGGTGTCTGTGTTCTGTTAAGAGGTTTCTACTGCTATTAGGTCAGCTAAACTTGCTCTTGATTTTAAGCACTACGCATGTTTCAGGTGCTGGATTTCTTCTGTACTGACATTATTTTGGACAGGGTGTATTTTCTTGGCTGTGGCTTTGAACCTGGTGCAGGTCTTTGAAGACAGGTCCCGATGTATTTAGCCATTTAATCTTCAGATTTATATTCCATTGAGTTACTGACCATAAATCTTAGAGAGACCGAATGGAGATCAAACTTGGGACTTTCTTATATAAACATTGTCTTTCTTAGTGTGGCAGCCATTAGATATATCTTTGAAGGCCTTTTGATACAGCAGAACCTGTCTTGAAAGACCACCCAATTTGCCACTTTAAAAATGTGGTCCTGCAAGACAGATGGTCTCTGCTGTGAGTGATTTCACAAGACAGGTTTCACGTATCCACCAGTCCCAGCTGTTATTCTGAGTACACGGTAATAAGCTCCAGATTAAGCACTAGGTGAGCATCATAATACAGTGCAACCTGTCTTGAGAGACCACCGGATCTACCACTGAAATGTGGTCTTACAAAATAGGTGGTCTCTTCTTACAAGACATGTTTTAACCGCATTCACGCCTGGCAGCTGTCATTCTGAGTCCCTGTGGCTCCAGATTAAACACCAGACAAACATCAACACAGTCTGTCCGCAACTGGAATCTTAAATAATAAAAGGAGTGAAGAGTAAACTACATTCTGTATATTTAAGAGAGTTTAAGATTCCATCAAATTATTTAATAAACTTACTAACTATTTCCAACCTAAATTTTCTGATCTATTTTGCTACTGTGATGGATTTAACATCCCAAAATAGAACTAGTTTTTATCCAGATTTTAAAAGCTACTTCATGTAAGTTATTACATTACCTAATGTAAATAATTTTAATTTAATGTAATGAATCTTGCATTTGATTGGCTGAAAAGTGTTGTGATGCTCTACATTTGTTTTACATGCATGCTCTGTAGATTTATTACCTTACGAAGTATAGACTCCAAGTAGATGATTGCATCATCGCAACGAAATGCACATTTTTTTTATAGGAAATAAAGAATGATGTGATTAAGACTATCTTATATTACCTAACTGATGAAATATTTTTCTTCTAAAAATAAACTTTTTATGTGAAAATAGATTCTTTATGCCTGCATTTATCAGCAGGTGATGATACACAAATATCTAAAGGTGGCGACAGAACCATGGAAGTGAAATAGATTACCCAATGCACATGATTCAAGTATGCACAAAATCTGAAATAATAATAAGTCAGTAAGACAAAACATTTTATTTTTTTTGGAATGCTTGTATTTTATGATTTAATACTTAAAGTTTTTAAAGGCATCAGCTTGTATGAAATAAATCTAATATAATCTATGAAATTCCTGATCAGCTTAACAGACATGTTACTGTGAATGTATGTTGTAAAACAAGATTTGTTTATAAAACACAACTGTCTCTGAGTGTTGCCAAATTGAAAATGGAGCACAGAGCTTACATTATGTAAACTAATGTTATATAAATAACATGTATAATGTCCCACTAATGTCATTTATCTGTATCTGATACATCTATTTGTATGTTAACAGGGTCAAAGATTGAGAGGGCCCAGGGTTATACTTTTAGAAACCCTCTGTTTGTCCATTTTTAACATTGTAACCAAATATGGTATGATGATTTATATTTCAGTGAGAGATGGCCTCGGTGGCCAAGCAGTTAGAGCACCGCGCTTTGAACCTTGAAGTCTCTCATTACCTCTTATCAATGCTGGTTCGAGTCCCACTTGAACCTAAGCTGATTTTGTGAAAAAAATTGCCATTTACCTCATGGAAGGCTGGTGGTCTCTGTTTGAGCACATTGTATCCAGGTTCTCTGCTTCACTATGCAGTACAGGTTGCCACCATATGACTGAAAAATTAATAAATGTGGTGTAAAAACACCACTCAAAATTTAAAAATTATGCCAATAAGACCTACAGGTAGGTACAGTTAGATTTTGGCGAACATGTTATGGGACTTTAAAATCTCTATGAATGACTTATCTCAATCACACCTAGTATGTCCCCAGTTTTATCTCACCTGTATTGGTATCTCACCTGTATTGGTATCTAACCTGTATTGGTATCCCACCTGTATTGGTACCTCACCTGTATTAGTATCTCACCTGTATTAAGATATCATCTCACAAATAAATTTAGGACCGACGTTTCACGTAAAAAAGTAGGCTCTACTGCCAAAATGTCCTGATTTACAGTACTTTTAATGTCACTAGCTTTATGTGATCTGCCACAAATTTTGACTTGCGCTATGGACAGACACGTATGTAGTGAAGGTTCTTTTATGTGCCACGTCTGCTGTAACACAAGACCCCTATTTCAAATCTGATTTGAAAGACACATGGTTTTCAGCCACTACCTATTTTTAAAGTCTTGGGTATCACCTAGGTATCAGCAGTTGAACCCAGGACCTCCTGTTTGTGAGTCTGAATGAACAATGTTACATGTAAAAACTAAGTTATAACAGTTTTAGTAAATTGTATGCTACCATACTTCATATCAACATCAGTGTGGCTGTACTTGTTGTAGGGTGGGGATGTAGTTAAAGGTAATTGTTGTAGGGTGGGGATGTAGTTAAAGGTAATCGTTGTAGGGTGGGGATGTAGTTAAAGGTAATCGTTGTAGGGTGGGGATGTAGTTAAAGGTAATCATTGTAGGGTGGGGATGTAGTTAAAGGTAATTGTTGTAGGGCGGGGATGTAGTTAAAGGTAATTGTTGTAGGGTGGGGATGTAGATAAAGGTAATTGTTGTAGGGTGGGGGTATAGTTAAAGGTAATTGTTGTAGGGTGGGGATGTAGTTAAAGGTAATTGTTGTAGGGCGGGGATGTAGATAAGGTAAGCATTGTAGGGTATGGGTTTTGTAAAAGGTATTCTAGCAGGCCTTTTTCTGTACTGCAGTATTCACGGCTCCATTCACAATGCAAAATATATTCCCTGCAGTTAGATAAAAGAAATTCCCAATTTTGGTAAACAGACTTTGACAGTAATAAAAAAAAAAATTATTGCAGGGGAAAATGCATCTAAAGTAAACATTCCATTACATCTTATTTTCATATATATGATTGTGTGCAAATTATTTTTCCAATTTGAAACAAACTCACATTAAAATGCCAAATTGTGTTGCCAGTGGCATTTTCCCAGAATCAGCAGAAAAAGGCCTGTCTAAATATTTTTTTTTTTTTTTAGCATCTATTTAGCACTTAACCATAATACAGCTTATATACTTTACATGTTGTATCATTACCAGTCCTGAGCATTATTTGGTTTCTCTGCAGTTTTATCCATCAATTCAAACAGTTATGCATTATAAACATTAATTTCCTGTCAATCAAATTAAGTATTATTATCTTTGTATGCACACGTCCTTTTGTTTTTACACCAGTTTCTAGTTAGCCCATGTAAATGTCAAGGTAAAGTTTTTCACCCAATTATTATCGAAATGGTGATATGATGCATTTCCTGGATGTTATTATCCAAATTTCAGTGTTTCTTGTCATCAGTATATTTCAAAGTAAAACGATTTAGATTTGTAGCAATGAAAACTCAGATACTATAGCAAAGTCTTGAAGGAACCTGGCTTTTTTACATCCCTAAAAATTGTTCACAGTATTGAGACATTAAAAAAAATATATTGTAAAGCTTTGAAACCATATAAGATATATATGTCTAGATATTTTAAAATAAGAGTGCCAAATTTAATTCAATTTTGTAATTTTTGATTGTATACGAGAAGGAGAAAAGTTTCCATGGGGCAATTTCGTACACTTGTAAATTTTGTTGTCGAATTATTTGAAGGAATTGTTGATATTTTTATAGCAATGGGCCCAAAAATTTTTCTGAAATTGCGAAAAAAATTCAACTCGTAAATGTTCAATTTATAAACTGTTTATAAGTATTGTTCAGGATCAAAATTATGTCATACTTTGACAATATTCGGAAACATAGAAAAATTTGACTCGTTGAGGTCCGCTCTCACTGAATTTCTATTGTACATGAAGTTCCACAAAAATTCACCCTTGCTATGGATAAACACAGGAATGATAATTTTCACCCGATTTCAGAAATTTTACAAAATTTAAATCTTCATTTTCATAATTAAAAACCTACATAAGAACCATTTTCCTCCATTTTCACTTGTCATCTCTGTATAACACCAGTGCTGTAAGGATTCTTTAACAATCAAGGCCTTTTTTATCATTTTGAGGAATCAGCCTGGCTCAGTTGGCATCGCACTTGACTCTCGATCATGAGGTCGTGAGTTCAAGTCCAGGCGGCAGCAGGTTGGTTTTCTGTCCTTCGGATGAGATGGTAAAAATCGAGGTCCCCTGTCACAGTAGGTGTCGGCATGTTAAAGAACTCTCACTGCTCAATGGCCGTATGTGCCGAGCATAGGCCAAAATTTGAAGCCCTTTACCGGCATTTGGTGGTGTCTCCCTATGAGTGAAAGATTCTTGAGTGGGGTGATAAACATCTATAAACAAACAATCATTTTGAGAAATTTTCCGGGAGCATACCGAACCTTTCAGTAGCATATATAGTGATTAACAGATACATTGTTTGTAAACATGGAGTGGCTATTTCTATGTAATATCAAAGAAAGTCAATATTTTGATCTTCCATTTTTTGCGATTTTCTTTTCATGTACATGTAAATATGATGATGGAAGTCTACTAAGTGTGTTAATTTAGGAAGATTCTTTTCAGTGTTACTCTGTTATGAAACTATTTAGGCTTGACAGTAAACTAATACATAATTTGATTTGAAGCCAAATTAATAATTAATATAGTTTCACCATGAAATAATCTGCACACCATGGTATGACATCAGAGAGTGGAGACTATAGGTTTAGAAAAAATAAATGGGATTATGTAACAGCACAAACATCAAAACATTGTGTCGAGACCCGATATTTCAATGTCAAGGACAAATATTTCTGTCTAATAAACTGACTACATTAATTGTAATAATGACATGATCATGTAGCTGCCATTACCAGTGTGTATATTATGTTGAAATGCACATCCTCTGATTTATTTCTGCTAGCTCCTTGGCACATGTAGGATGGTGGCTCAATTGCACATGTAAAGTGGTGGCTCATTGACACATGTAGAGTGGTGACTCAGTATAACATGTATAGTGGTGGCTCAATATTACATGAAGAGTGGTGGCTTAGTGGTACATGTAGATTAATGGCTCAGTATTAAATGAAGAGTAGTGGTTTAGTGGTTCATAGTATTATATATACAGTGTTGGCTCAGTGGTACATGTAAAATGGTGGCTTAGTGGTACATGTAGTGGTGGCTCAGTATTACATGTAAAGTGGTCGCTCAGTATTACATGTAGAGTGGTGGCTCAGTATTACATGTAGAGTGGTGGCTCAGTATTACATGTAGGGTGGTGGCCCAGTATTACATGTAGCATGGTGGCTCAGTATAACATGTAGCATGGTGGCTCAGTACTACATGTAAAGTGGTGGCTAAGTATTACATTTTAAATTATGGCTTAGTTTTACTTGTACAGTGGCAGTTCAGTATTACATAGAGATGTGTGGCTTAGTATTGCATGTAAAGTGGTGGCTCAGTATAACATGTAGAGTTGTGGCTTCGTATATATAACATGTAGAGCTGGTTTTTCGGTATAACATGTAGAGTGGTTGTGCAGTATTACATGTATAATTGTGGCTTTGTATTATATGTACAGTGGTGGCTCAGTGTAACATGTATAGTGGTGGCTCTTCATTACAAGTAGAATTGTTTTTTAGTATTACATGTACAGTGGTGGCTCAGTGTAACATGTGGCTAAGTGGTTGCCCTGTATTACATGTATAATTGTAAAGTTGTGGCTCAGTATTACCTTTTGGGCTGTTGCTCAGTGATATATGTAGAATGGTGGTTTAGCCATACATGTAGGATTGTGACTCAAGGATACATTTACATGTAGTGAGATTATTCAGTGGATGTTGGCTGAGTGGTACAATGTAAATGTAGAGGGCCTAAGTGGTTTATGTTGAGTGATTGGTCATTGTATTTATATAGAGTGACTATAAGTCACACCTTCTGTGCATTTTCTTATTTTAAGAGTATAGAATTATTTCCATGACTTTTTTTACCATGGAGGTAAAATCATTCTGAGCAATTGAACTTGGTTTTGTTTGACCATTTCCTTTTATTTGTCTTGTATTAAATTCTATGTCTCTGATGTTACCCAGATCATTTTATATTGGACTTGCCATTCACTATGAAATATTACATCTTCAAAATTTGTGCCGTTTACTCGCAATGAAAGCTGACCCAAGTTTATGTGACAGAATAGTCCTTCTTCGTTTTTTATATTTTAAGCTGATGTGTATTACGTATTATTTTCTGTCAGAATTTAGATTTATTTCTATGACAGTTAGTCCTGGAATACAGCAAATATATTCTAGCCTTTTTTTTCTTAATCTCTCCAAATGATCGTGGCTAAGGTACAAACCTTTATTTACCTATCCTATAATGTACTTTCTTCCAGAACTCTCTGGTTAGAGGATGTTATGTCGTGGCCATATGACCCCACTCGTTATTTGTGGAAAATTTCCATTGATATAGGCGTAATAGTGTTTAACACTGACCTTAGACCTTAAAACTACTTAAGTCTTATCTTGGACATGTAAGGGATATTTAAAAACTTTTTAAGTGATCATGAAAATACAAATAATTATAAAAAGAATGTTGTCAGAAGTTAATCTGTTAAGGTGTCTTACCAAGAAATAAACTTTCCATTACAAACCAAAACTGAATTGTTACGTACCTAAGTGACCTCAAAATGAATGTCTGTCGTCAATGTTTCTAGGTTACTGGGTTACAACTATATCTCTTATGTGTTGTCAAAACAGTGGCAAATTAACTTTCATTGATCATTCCAGTTATTTTATGTTAATTAATTTTTTTTCTATGTCAAAGGACATATATTTCACTTCAACTCCAACCTTTGCTTTTAGATCTTTTGTTTTAAATTTTGACCCAGTCATGATTTCCAAACAAGTGATGCATTAGTTTTTTTTTAAATGGATTGACTTACATGTATTTCAACAATATACATTAGTAATATAAACATTTTGTATAAAGGTCCCATTCAGTATTTTTATATACTTTTCATAATATGTCTACAAATGTCGTTTGTAACACAGCAGTGAAAAAAAAACATGGCTGCAGTTATAAAAATTCTGTAAAAATTACAGATGGTGTGAGAAACAATACTTTTCTGTCTATAATAGTATGTAATTACACCTTTGGGATGGGAAACCTGGCAGACCTTTTCTCAAAGCTTGGGATTACAGCTTTTTATACTCATGAGTGGTATTTCCTCATCACAAACATTAATCCATAATTGAGCAGTGTGTTAAGGTTTCCTTTCTTCTCTTCAAGGTAAAGTCCATCAGATGGATTAATATTTTGAAAAGATCTGCCTTCTTGCTTCTATGAAAATCATTTTTTTTCTTATTAATTATTGTTTCCAGAAATAAATAATTAAGAATTTCTTGGTTTACCTAAACTAAATCACCGATAATTTCTCACTTCTTGTTTTTATGTCAGTGTCAGTCAGACAGACAAACACAGTCAGACACAGACACAGTCAGACAGACAGACACAGTCAGACAGACACAGTCAGACAGACAGACAGGCACAGTCAGACAGACAGACAGACACAGTCTGACAGATACAGTCATACAGATACAGTCAGACAGACACACAGTTCAACAGACAGACAAAGTCTGACAGATGGTCAGACAGACACAGAGACAGATGCAGTCATACAGATACAGTCAGAAAAACATAGTCAGACAGACAGACATAGTCAGACAGACAGACAGACACAGTCTGACAGATACAGTCAGATAGACACAGTCAGACAGACAGACACAGTCAGACAGACAGGCACAGTCAGACAGGCACAGTCAGACAGCCAGACTGACAATCTGACAGATACAGTCATACAGATACAGTCAGACAGACACACACAGTCAAACAGACAGACAAAGTCAGACAGATATAGTCGGACAGACACACAGACAGAGTCATACAGATACAGTCAGACAGACACAGTCAGTCAGACAGATACATAGACAGATAGAGTCATACAGATAGAGTCAGATAGACACAGTCAGACAGACAGACACAGTCAGACAGATGCAGTCAGACAGACACACAGACAGATAGAGTCTTACAGATACAGTCAGATAGACACAGTCAGACAGACAGACACAGTCAGACAGACAGACACAGTCAGACAGATGCAGTCAGACAGACACACAGACAGATACAGTCATACATATACAGTCAGATAGACACAGTCAGATATTCATGCAGACACAGACATACAGACTGAGACACAGACAGACAGACACACAAACAAATACAGTCATACAGACACAGTCAGTTAGACACAGTCAGACAGACAGACACAATCAGACAGTCAGACACAGACAGACAGACCCAGAGACAGATACAGTCATACAGACACAGTCAGATAGACACAGTCAGACAGACAGACACAGTCAGGCAGACAGACACAGTCAGACAGATACAGTCATACAGACACAGTCAGATAGACACAGTCAGACAGACAGACACAGTCAGACAGACACACACAGTCAAACAGACAGACAAAGTCAGACAGATATAGTCGGACAGACACACAGACAGAGTCATACAGATACAGTCAGACAGACACAGTCAGTCAGACAGATACATAGACAGATAGAGTCATACAGATAGAGTCAGATAGACACAGTCAGACAGACAGACATAGTCAGACAGACAGACAGACACAGTCTGACAGATACAGTCAGATAGACACAGTCAGACAGACAGACACAGTCAGACAGACAGGCACAGTCAGACAGGCACAGTCAGACAGCCAGACTGACAATCTGACAGATACAGTCATACAGATACAGTCAGACAGACACACACAGTCAAACAGACAGACAAAGTCAGACAGATATAGTCGGACAGACACACAGACAGAGTACCATACAGATACAGTCAGACAGACACAGTCAGTCAGACAGAAAGACAGATAGAGTCATACAGATAGAGTCAGATAGACACAGTCAGACAGACAGACACAGTCAGACAGATGCAGTCAGACAGAAACACAGACAGATAGAGTCTTACAGATACAGTCAGATAGACACAGTCAGACAGACAGACACAGTCAGACAGACAGACATAGTCAGACAGATGCAGTCAGACAGACACACAGACAGATACAGTCAGACATATACAGTCAGATAGACACAGTCAGACAGACAGACACAGTCAGACAGATGCAGTCAGACAGACACACAGACAGATACAGTCATACATATACAGTCAGATAGACACAGTCAGATATTCATGCAGACACAGACATACAGACTGAGACACAGACAGACAGACACACAAACAAATACAGTCATACAGACACAGTCAGTTAGACACAGTCAGACAGACAGACACAATCAGACAGTCAGACACAGTCAGACAGACCCAGAGACAGATACAGTCATACAGACACAGTCAGATAGACACAGTCAGACAGACAGACACAGTCAGGCAGACAGACACAGTCAGACAGATACAGTCATACAGACACAGTCAGATAGACACAGTCAGACAGACAGACACAGTCAGACAGACACACAGTCATACAGATACAGTCAGACAGACACAGACAGATATTCATGCAGACACAGTCATAGAGACACAGTCAGACAGACAGACACTGTCAGATAGACACAGTCAGACAGACACAGTCATACAGACTGAAACACAGACAGATAGACAAGCAGACACAGTCAGACAGAGAGACACAATCATACAGACTGAAACACAGACAGAGAGACAGACAAAGCCAGACAGATAGACACAGTCAGACAGATAGACACAGACAGAGAGACAAACAGACACAGTCAGACAGATAGACACAGTCATACAGACTGAAACACAGACAGAGAGACAAACAGACACAGTCATATAGACTGAGACACAGACAGAGAGACAAACAGACACAGTCAGACAGATAGACACAGTCATGCAGACTGAGACAGACAGAGAGACAAACAGACAAAGTTAGACAGATAGACACAGTACTACAGACTGAGACACAGACAGAGACAAACAGACACAGTCAGACAGATAGACACAGTCATACAGACTGAGACACAGACAGAGAGACAAACAGACACAGTCAAACAGACTGAGACATAGAAAGAGAGACAAGCAGACACAGTCAGACAGATAGACACAGTCATACAGACTGAGACACAGACAGAGAGACAAACAGACACAGTCAGACAGATAGACACAGTCATATAGACTGAGACACAGACAGAGAGACAAACAGACACAGTCATACAGACTGAGACACAGACAGAGAGACAAAGAGACACAGTCAGACAGATAGAAAGAAAGACATTATGAATAAGGATAAACACCATCAATTCAAAGACCCATATTTACAACAATCTGTGGGTATTCAAACAGCAAACATCATTTCACCTTGAATATTCCATGTAAAACCCTTTTTCTTTTCATTTTTTACCTTTATAGTAAGTACATTCACAGGTTTTATGAATTTTGTTCACCACATGATAATTTATAGTGTGAGAGAGACACACGGAAATGTTAACGGTATATTACATGCAAGCTGTTTTCATTGTATTCCATGATTAACTATGTATTTGTCACGAACAGGAAGAGGTCGTAAGAGAGACCATGATTTATAAAATGTGATTTCATTTTACCAGTACCTGTATCCAGGAAATGTCTCCACTGCGCAGACTGTCAACAGTAATTCTCGTAAAATTTACAGTTTATTTGTCCCTAGTAAACTCGGTCTTTTTTCATTCCTGACTCATCTGTAATTGTTTATTGATACCAGGTTTTGACTGACCTGTTCCTATATCATTTTGACAAGGGCTCATTTTATAGCTTACTGGGGTGATCAGGTAAAGTTTGTTTGTTTCTTACTTGTCAGTTTTCTGAAAGTTTACATTTGTAATGTTTCATGCAAATAAACATTTTAAGATCTGTCTGGGTTTGATATTCATAAAGCGTATCATGTTGTATTGGTATGACTTACATTGAAGTAGAAAATATCAAATGTCAAGGTCATGTTGCATTTTGTCTGTCATTTTAAATGTCAAGGTCATGTCATATATTGTGTCATTTTGGCCCCTTTAATATTTTGAACTTATAATAATAATATAATTTTCTTCTACAAAAGGCACTCAGTCAAATTTCGTCAAATTTTGAATGTACCATCTGGGTTATGGGTTAACAACATTAATAACTTACATGACCACTTGACCACTGGGTCAGCAGTTTTGGAGATAAGGCAGGTATTCAATTGACCAATAAGGATCATAAGAACTGTAAGAACTTGTCCAATACTAAATATAGCTATAGTAAAATTCAAATAACCTGGCAAGGTGGAGTCTTGTGAACCCATTCACGACCTGGATGAGTTTAAATTTTAGGTAAAGAAAGCATAAGATTAAAATTACACTGACTGTACTGAGTAATCGTTCCTACTTCTCAACATACATAAGAGAGTATCCAGTGAAGAAAGAATAAAACATTTTTTCCATGCAGCTTGTCATAACCAAAAAGTGAGTTGAATCATCTGTATGATAATCAAAAGGTTACACTGCCCTGTCTTCGTCTATGAATCTGACAATACTATCAACATAAAGTGAAGCACTATGATATTATATATATATATATATATATATATATATATATATATATATATATATATATATATATATATATATGGACAGACACCACCAAATATTTTCCCATAGGCCTCAATGCTAATTTACAAAACTTCAGGTCACTGTCACTCCCATGTTTATTAAATCTGGGTCAAATAAGTACCCTGTGCTGAAGGATCAATATTTTTGATAACAAAATATGCAATCAAAAGTATAGGTTGCCGTTGCATTTTTACTTCAAATTTCCACTTGTTTACAACTCGTAGTATTTCCGCACCAAAGGAAAATATCTATTCCCATATGACCCCCTCCCTTTCAATATATATATATATCACTCATATATAATGACCAATATCTATATACCCTATCAATATATATATATATATATATATATATCCAAAATGTCTGCGCCCATGTTGTAAACAAAGCAGGTGTTTTTCCATATAAGCTAAAGTAAACATAAGCAAGGGGAAATAAGTATGTAAGGGATAGTAAATGTCTGCAAAGGAAAGTAATAATGTAAGTTACACTACACACCAGCAAGGGGAAGTAACTATGTAAACTACAGGAAATACCAATTCCTGTTCTTGTTCAATCTTTGCACCACAGTTATTCTGTTTACTCTCTCAGATGCAATGTGGCCACTGTGTAACAGTAACTGTAATTATACTTGTCTGTGCCTGTGAAAGGCCAGAAAAAAGTCAAGTGAGATCAACTTGTAAAGCTGTGAATTTCTTATCATTTAACTACACTGATTTCATGGAAATGTTCTTGTAGTTCATTTCTCAGGTTCTGTTTACAAGTAGCAATAGAATGGTAATTAATGAAGTCATCATAACTCTATGACCTATGTCTCATGTAAAGTTAATCACCATGCTGCTGGCATATATTACTGTGAATTTAGACACAAGCAATGTTTCCATCATCATTTCTCTCTCTCTCTCTCTCTCTCTCTCTCTCTCTCTCTCTCTCTCTCTCTCTCTCTCTCTCTCTCTCTCTCATCTCTCTCTCTCTCTCTCTCTCTCTCATTCTCTCTGTCTCTCTCACTCTGTCTCTCTCTCTCTCTCCCATTCTCTCTCTCTCTCTCTCTCTCTCTCTCTCTCTCTCTCTCTCTCTCTCTCTCTCTCTCTCTCTCTCTCTCTCTCTCTCTCTCTCTGAGATATAATTAAGAACTATATCGAGAGAACAGAGAATGGGGACAGTATTATAAGGTCATGTAACTTTTATGATCAGCTCAACCTTTAGAAAGTTTTCAAAAATATTAGAAGTCACCTTATAGCATAATTACCACTATAAGGTTTTTAAGGTAAACTACTTCATCAATTCTTAACCTCTGAAGTTCTCCATTTTGAAAAAAGAATTCAATGTAGTTTCAATCTTATCCAATGTGTATTTGAAGACTGTAGTTAGGGAAACCACTGCAATGCAGATGTCAGATATACAATAAGAAATGAAGTGTGTCCTCATAATCATTATTGTTCAACTTACATTTGACCTTAAACTGGTGAAACATAAAATAGGAAATTAATGGAATTAATAAACCTGCATTGTCACATGTCAATAAGCAGTCTATGTCAATTGCATGCCCATCCACAAAACTGTGTCACTGGGTCAATGAGAGAATTATACAATCTGCTGTTTTGATTAAGATTTGTAAGATTATTGATTTTTTGTAAAACAACACTACAAGCTCTTAGAAAATCAGGTGATTGTTGTTGTTGTTTTTTTTTTAAAATGTATGAATCATGCATTGATGCAATATTTAAGAATCTTTATCTTAGTGCTAAATAGGATAATATCATCTCACTTGATTAAAAGAATCACATTGACAACTATCTTATTCAATTGACTCCTTTTTATGCCTCCAGCCTTAAAGGTCCACCAGGGGGCATATAGTGTTCAAATCATCTGTCTGTCTGTCTGTCTGTCTCTCTGTCTGTCTGTATGTATGTCTGTATGTCTGTCTGTATGTATGTATGTTTTGTCCTTCTGTCTGTCTATAATTTCATCCTACTTACATATAAAGTTGGGACCGGAGACATTTGTGTTTCACAAGCACCTGTTTAAATTAATATTTTGAGTTGATATGACTTATTTTATCAGTTAAATCTTGCAGGTCTATAATTGATGGTATTGCATTCTTCATATTGCATTCTGAAAATTAACACAGTTGTCTCCCTTGATAAATTAAGTCCCATAAACAATCTTCAGATTAAGATATCTTGCTTGGCATTCAGAATTTCACTCCATTGGTGATGAATTCCTATGACTCTTATGTTAGTTTGTTTGTTTGTTTATTGTTGTTTAATGTTCCACTCAAGAATCTTTTACTCATATGGAGACGTCACCAAATGCCGGTGAAGGACTTCAAATTTTGGCCTATGCTCGACACTTATGGCCATTGAGCAGTGAGGGTTCTGTAATGTGGCGGCACCTACTGTGACGCAGGTCCTCAGTTTTTACTGTCTCGTTAGAAAGACAGGAAACCAACCTGCCACCGACTGGACTCGAACTCAGGACCTCACGATCCAGAGTTGAGCATGTTACCGACCATGCCAGGTCAGCTCCCTTTGACTCTTAAAAACTCTTAACAGTGTTTGTACTGATCAGTGCATGGGAAAGTTAAGGAGGAGGAAAGTGCCAGTCAACCACCATATTTGTCATTGGTTTCATCCTACAAGATGGGTGGCCTCTCAACAGAGACAATGCATAAGGTTATTTAACCAAGAAATGTTTCAAAAAAGCAATCTTATACATGAACATGTAACACAGGTGGGCTTTCATGAGAGTGGTCTGCCAAAACTGGTTTCACTGTAATGTATTTTTTTTAAAGGACTTTCAGATGCATTGAATGTACTAGTAATGATTTTAAAGTGATATTTATGTAATCACAGTGACCTAATGAAAGAGCCATTAATTTTTCCTCAGATACAGAAAGTCACAACAAATGCTCAGGTGTTAACTCTGACTTAAGGCTTTATCATCACATATTTATTACGTACATTTTTTATTATTTGCATTACTATGTAACTGATATAATTTCACATATAATACAAATCACATTTCAACATGATGTGATGTTTTAAGCCAGACAGCCATCTAATATTGCTGGTCATGCATGGTCAATAGGTCATCATGTTGTCAACTTGTTTCTGGACAACGCTTAAGTAACTGTGGATATATTGGCATTAGTGACAGTTGTATAAATGTTACCTTCTGTTTTCTGTAGTCCGTATTTTTGGTGTTTTTTTTATCTTTTTTTTTCATTTGATCTTTTTGGTGACCATTTAAACCATGCATCTGTCCCATTCATCTGAAAGAACCACACAGTTTACTTCAAGCATTTGGTTTTACTGTTGTTTTACATTCTGCCAAGAATTTATCATTTATATGGAGATGTCACTAACTTTAAGTAAGGTGCCTCAAATTTCGGCCTGTGCTGTAAAAGATGCCAGTTCAGAGAGGGTCTTTTACATGCCTCACCTATAGTGACACAGGACCTCAGGTTTACGATAAGTCTCATCTGAAAACCTGTGAGTTTCACTTTGTATGCCGAATGCTTTGCAAAGGAACAATCACTACCATCTTTGGTATGACCCAGTCCGGGAAACAAACCTGGCACCTTCCATTTGAACCGAGAAGTTCAAGTATATGTGATTAAGGTAGTTACAGACCATATCGAAGGTACACTTTCATCATTATTTCATTTTCACATTGAAATTAAGCATCAGGACCATGTTTTAACATCAACATTAGCGTTTTTTGTTTTTTTTTTTTTACTTTTCCGATCTAGAGTTATCAGGTCTTTTTTGAGTAAGATATAGTAGGAAAATTGCCAGGACTGGTGCTTGATCTCGAGTTATCCATGTAAATTGAGAATACCGATCTCGACATTATGAGTTTTGACTGTATATGGCATCATGAATTAATGTTTTTGATTTGCCCCATTAGGAATTTAAACCTTCAGACTCTGTGCTTTAATTTCGACTTCCTAACACCGATTGGACACTCTGGGTGAAGAACCGGACAGACACACTATCATTATCATTATGCACACAACATTTTCCTTTTAGTGTATTTACAATTACATCTTCCGAAAACTTCCACGATAGACTGAGGAATCATTGGCATTGACATCAGTTACATCATAAGTAATAACCAACTTGTTCACCCCTATAATGGTACATTTGGTATGGTCGGAGTTGTTGAGGAGAAGGGTTAGTTCACTGATTTCTTAACTCATCAGTCCCTGAGAAAAAAAATGAACTCTTTTTTAAATCAATGACCTAGGCAAGTCCAAATGTGTCTTTAGGGATGAATGAGTTAAGGAATGGAGAAGTTAAAAGTTCGGATAAGAGGTCTAGGAGGACGGTAGCCAAGCAGATCATACTGGTAGTGTCTTTATGACTCATTTTAAGTTTCAGATGGTTTGATCAAAGGGCCAACAGCCATCAACTTGTCATGTACATATAGTCCTACTACCTCATTTACATAGATAGGACAATGGACTCCCAAAAAAGTATTCAGTTCTGTCAGTTTCGACTAGGTACAAGCAAGGATACAAACATGCTGATATATTTGACCGTTACACAAAGTTCATTGGTTCTATTTCAACTCTCAGTGATTACACTTGCCTATCAAATCTTTCAGGGCAACTGTATGATTTGAATAAAGTGTTCTCTCTCTCTCTCTCTCTCTCTCTCTCTCTATAGATCAATTGTCATGTCTCTCTCTCCACATGTCTGAGAACCACATTTGAGTGGTAACTGGTGTTTAATAAGACAGCATTATGGAATGAAATAATCTGATAATAAAGGCTCACCTGTCATAATGTTACAGGTCACATTTGTTGTGGTAACTGGTGTGGTCTTTCAAGACAGCTTCCACTGTCCAGAAAAATATCATGGGAAGTACATACCACAAATGTGGTACCATCTTTTAGCATGTTGCTGTGTCTTATTATGGTCATTGGAAGTCTGAAAACATTGAGATAGAAGTGTGATGTAAACATGGTGGGATTATAGTAGGCCATTCATTATATCTACAGAAAACCCCTATTTAGTTTATTCTAAGAACATAGCACTAACATTACTGCTTTCACATTGAACATGTTGAAGATGATTTTACTATACTCCAACTGCTGTTATCCCATATATTGTGGAGTTTGTGTAGAGAGTATAGTGGTGTATTTTTTCCAGTGTAAAGGGTTCCTGATCAGAGGTTAATTTAGATTGGTCTTGTAACCTAGTTTTTTATGTTGTCCCCTATACCTGAGAAATTCTTCACTTATGTTTATATCAACTTGTCATCTATTTTCATGCCATTTGTCCTATTTTCACCCATATCAGGTAAGAAATGGTCAGTTTTTATTGTTGTTTTCATACCAAAGGCTGTCATCGGACAACTGACCTTCTACATGAGAGTACCTTTGTCAATCAACGCATAGAAAACTATATAATTGTATTCCCAATGCAGATTCTAAATGTAGAAGTTATGCATTTATTATTGGACATAACCAGATATAGCCAGAAGGTAAAGATATTGTTACTATAATAGGTTCTATCTGTCAGTCGTTTCCTTAAATAAGCAGGTGACCTACACAACACATATTGTTTCTTTAATTAGCATCAACAATCACGCATACAGGTATTCTCAGGTGCAAATGTTTCTGAAGAGTATTTTATCACCACAATGAGAGGGGAAATGTTAAATGTTATTGTGTGTAAGTTAGGGGTGGTATGTATCATAGATGTACTCTGTGTGTTTGATTTCTGTGTGGATGTGTATATATTGTATGTGTGTATAGATGAGGATTGACCTTATTAAGGGATAACACTTATTTATATGGTATTCTAGCGTGAAGTTACAGAAAGGTATGGGATAAATGACAGAATGTTACATTGTCAGAAATGAAGCCTGGCTAAATACAGCTTTATTTCATGAACATTGTTTACTTTGTATTCCCCTCTTGGATATGGCAAGAAACCCCAACAAAATGGACCTCTGTTGCATAAATACTGAATACTCTGCTGATCAAAGGTACAAAAAATTTTAAAATCTTGAAATAAATCTGAAGCTTGCATCAGACTCAGTTTTTGAGAGAAGAAATCACTTTTTTATCAAAGGTAAATTGAATGGTCTGAGGTCTACAGAACAAAAATTTTAAATTATTTTACAACAATTGACAAACAAGTCAACTTATATTAATGTGTCTTGTTTGCCCTGATTTGGCGTGCGAGTGTCCTTGCTGTGGGAGGAAATCGGAGTACCTGTAGAAAACCTACATGTCCGACTTGGCGACCACCACATCATCTAACATACTTCCCTGTCCAATCAAAGGATCAATCCCAGGTCGCAGTAGTGGGACGCGAACATGCTAACCACTTCACTGCCAGGACTACAGAACAATGTCGTCATTGTGATTTCATCCATAGAAGAAAGTGGGGATTAATTATGCTAATATTGACAATTAATTAGAAAATGATTACAAATGTTCATATGATAGCTATCTGTCTCATGATTTTTTCAACATCAAGGATTTCATTATTGATTTTAATTCATTACTACGTCCTAACATGTTTTACCCAGGAAAAACACCCTCAGGTATCATACACAAAGGAGAGCTAGGAACAAATGTCAATTAATCGTTGATTTTAAGATTAAAATCTGTCCCAATTTTTTTGTTGTTGTTGGTTATTCTGTTTTATTATATTTTGGGGGATACATTTCTAAGAAAAGCTATCCAAAAAAAAACCCAAACAAACAGAAACAGAAAACACAACTATATTCCAGTTTAGAATAATATTTAAAAATGGAAAATAAATCTCAAGATATGCAAATATATGTATACATTTATTGTTCAGGTGGAAATACAGCCATTCAAATGTTATATTGCTAATTTTTCTTAGACAGAAAATATATTATTTATTTACTATACAACAAGTGCGAACAAAAAAGTTATCCAACTTATTTTAATGTCTAGTTTTGGCTATAATGCTGCCGTTGCCAAGGGGTTGGGCTGCTGCATCAGGAAACAATTCCATAAAGACACATATTCAGTAATCTTTACTTGAGGAGTTGAACTCAACTACACTAGTTAAAACATTATAAATGATAAAAACCAAAATACTTCTGTATGGACTTAATATAGTTTACAGAGGGTGGGGTGGTGTATAAGAGTATCAGAGAGAGTTCAATACAGACAGGAATACATGATGTTCACCCCCTCAGATCCCCCTGTCAGGTAAATGAAGATGCAGATTTTAAAAACAGTGAAACATTTTGTTTTTCAGCAAAGAAAGATTTTATGCCAGAGAACAAAATTAAAAATATAGTTTTTATGAAATTCTGAAAAACAACACCTCTTATGTGTTGATTACTGGATTTGATATTGTTGATTGGGTGCTAAACAACTTTTAAATGATATAGTTCTTACTGATGAAGATATTAATGTCCTAATTACAGAATAACTAAAAGCAAGGTTCACCACAACCTTTTAGTACTAATATGTCTCCATATTGAACTATTTAGAAACAGATGTCACATTTTTATTCTGAAATCTATGGATCAAAGAGAATTACTATGTATATATCACTAATTCAAATGTCATTTACTAAATCTATGAAAGGGAACTGCTTGGAGTAGTACAGTGGTAAATTGGCAAAAGGTCAGGGGTCAAGTATGGCACGATAACACATCTAAATTCGATTCTAAAGTAAGTTTTAACAGTGCAAAAGGGGGAAAGGCTCCATTTTTTTTTTATTTTCTTTCACCATTTTGCAAAAATAATTTACATGTGTAAGTGTTGTAAAATAAACCATGTATATTATCATGTCATTTTGTTTGTAAATATAAATCTGTATCCTTTGCAGATTGATTTCACTTTTACCATAATGATTGTTTTACCTCTTGCTAAGTATTTTTAACTGACATGGAAAGTCACTAGCTATAAAGTGAAGTGTCCAAAAATTTGACTTGCATCACAGGCTTCTGACAGTGTAGTAAGTTTGTTAACATACCACACCCATCATGCAATATGAGCTTGGTTCTATGTTCTCATTTGAAAGACCCATTTGTAGATGAAAATTTCATTTCATCTGAAAGACCCATTTGTATGAAATTTTCATGGCTTTATTTCATCTGAAAGATTCATTTGTAGATAGAAATTTCATTGTTTACTTTCATCTGAAAGACCCATTTGAGATCAAATTTCGTAGTTTCATATTATCTGAAAAACCTATTTATAGATGAAATTTTTGTTGTTTCATTTCATCTGAAAAAAAGACTGATTTGTAGGTGAACATTCCATGATATCGAATCACTCGTCTACCATTAAAAGATGGCCGCCATCATGTAATTGAAAAATTGTTTAGCGTGGCGTAAAACAATGTTCAAAATTTAAAAAATTAAAAATATGACTGGTGGTCACTTAAAGGAAAGTTATTGAAAGGGGCACTAGCTGAAAAAAAAAAAAAATCTACGTTAAACTACTTGTACTTGATATACAATAACAAATGAGTGCTATACACCGTCATAAGAAATCTTATATTCCTATATATTTTGAAAAAAAAAGGATCAGGTTCAGTGTGGTATTGATGGAAAAACATCTGCTTTGTTTACAACATGGGCGCAGACATTTTGGACACCCAAAGTCGTGTGGAGGGTAAAATGAGCCCAACGATCTGATTGGTCATTAAATGAAAAAAAAATACTTTTGCCATTAATAAGTGAAATTAAGGTGATAAAAAAGATACATGAATATTGGTAGTACTTTGCAAATTATAGGGTTGACGGTTGAAAAGTTAAAGGGAGGGGTCAGATGAGAATAGATATTGTCCTTTGGTGCGGAATACTACAGTTGTAAACAAGTGAACTTTTGATTGCATGTTTTGTTTTCAAAATTATTTATCTTTCATCACAGGGTAGTGATTTGACCCAGATTTAATCAACATTGGAGTGACAGTGACCTGAAGTTTTGTAAATTAGCATTGAGGCCTATGGGAAAATATTTGGTGGTGTCTGTCCTGATATACAAATAGTTATGCTAAGTATTTCAATTGCAAGTGAAAAAGTGAAAATAAGTTTCTCATGCAATTTTCACAAAATATAAAGCAACTGAAGAATTGTATGCCTGTTTATATCTCTTTTTTTTTGTTACTGTATATCGATCTGAGTCGTAAAAAAGGGGAAAAAATTTTGGAAAAAAAAAACACAACTAATGCCCCTTTAACCAAGTGGTTTCCAAATTGTGGTCTCAATAGACAGGTTGTCTTTGATGAGAGGGAACTCTCAAAACTGGCTCCACTAATATGACAAGGTTCCTTAACACATATCGGAGTACAGAATTTTGCCGGATAGTTGAACTTGTAGACATGGCCTTTTGTGAATTTATCTGAGCATTTTATCTCCGGCAAATAAAAGTGATTTTACTGTTTTATGAATATTGTTTATGTCGTCCTTGAACACACCATTTCTTATAAAATACTGTTTGAAACGAAAGGGATAAACAAGTCATACCTGAGAACTAATCATATTAGAATATCTGTCATTAACACCTGGATGTTTTGAGCACATCCGTTTAAGTGGAGTTATATTTAGGGAAGATATATATTTAGATTGTTTTGTCCTTGTTGTTCCTACCACCTACTTGGAGTACCTATTATTGATATAGATAATTATTTGATCTGTTTATCAGTAAACAATAAATAACAGCTGTGTTGGTTGTTGCCTTATCCTGTTTGTGGGATAATATTGTTCTGGTGTGTTCATGATGGTCTTGCATGATGGTCACATGTGTATGTGTTTGTTATAAATGAACACATCTATAAATACATATGATTATCTTCATAATTCATTGATACCAATTCATGAATTCTTTTCCCCTAAGGACATCAAAGAATGGGTCTAGAGATCTGTTTATTGACCCATTATTTTCAGCATTTTACAAGTTTTTCCCTTGGACTTAATAAAAAGGGTGTACAATACTATTGGCCCACTCTGTTTTAATTTGATTGGTTATCTTTGAAATCCATTCTTACCATTTTAAAACCTTTCCCTTGGACCTCAATAAGAGGGTGTATAAGAATCTGTCCCCATAACCTTATACTATTGGCCCACTCCGTGAGGGTATGATTGATCATTTTTGAAGTTCATTTTTAGCATTTTACAAGAATTACCCTTGGCCTTTTCCAGGTGAGATTGTTTGGGTTGTGTGTGGTATTTTTCTGAGGATTGATGTTGAGTAGCCAGTTAAAACAGCACTAGGGGCGGCTAGGACTTGATTTTATCTTTAAGTGATAATATATCCTTTTATAAAGATAGAAAGTTCTCATTAATTACACTTGCACATATTGGCTTGTTAAAAGTATTTCGAATTTGAAATAAATAACTATTATTAGTGGGCATGTTTTAAAAAAAAAAGGTTTTGTGAGCAATATTCATAGTGACCTCATATCAGAAAGTCCGTAGACATGCGTAGTTGTTTGTAGTCATCCTAATGGGATAAAATGTATTTCAAATGAACCCAATCTACCTGAATTTAGTAATTTGATTTATCTCTTTAAAGAAAACAGAAAATAAAATGCTAAAATAGGCCGAATACGTCAGTGTCTATTTATAGTATTGCCAGTGAACTTGTACCCAAGTCAAATTGGCAACGAGTGATTTCGGTCTTTCCTAAGTATGGAAATTGGCACTTAGTATGATTGAATCGGCATTTGGAAATAATCGTTTTGGCATGTGTTGATATTAATTCGGAATTTGAAAGTGAAGATTCATCTCAATGGGTTCTCAAAAGTAATTTTTATGAACAAATCTAATACATGTAATTCAAGTCACAAATCTGCATTATTGAATTAACTTACATTCCATATTTTTTTCTTGAAGTTTAAGCTATTATTGCTATCAAAACATTATTTTAGCCAAGCAGGCGTTCAGACAATTTAAGGAACTAGAAAGGAGCTAATGATTTTGTAATTACGATGATAATGACGAAAATGTGGTTTTGTGATACCCTAGCCTCATCCATTCTACCGGGAGGGAATTTAAAGAAAATATGGTGAATTATATGAATCAGTATACATAGATGTAACTTAAATATGATTCCTGTGTTTAAAAATTTTTAGTTGACTTGTAGAAAATAATCTAAATTATTTATATTAAACACATTATGCAGAATTTATATACATGTAATCATAGTGTCTATAATAAAATTACTTGGAAGCAATTGCCCAAATCACTTGCACGTTCCAAAATTACTTGATACTAAAACACTAAATGATATGTACCTATGGATTCTGTTTTATAGTACCAATGTCACTAAGTACATGTATCAATATGCATAATTTCACTGAGTTGCCAAAGCAACTACTGTCAGTGCAGCTCACTTCGAAAATAGGAAAACCGCACTTAAATTTTGAACTTAAACCTTTCAATCCTACAGGCCATAATAGACTGGTCTTAGCAATACAAAAGAGCATACCATCTTGATATTCAGGGGTGAAAGGGTTAAACTTTGAATCATTGGGTTGAATAAAGGTCTAATATCATACTGGAGTTTTTGAATAACTTTTCAAAATAATCTTTTATTTAAGACTCAGCATAATACAAATTCCATGGAGATGGGCATTTGCAATGATAAAAATGTCACCCACCAGACTGGGTTTTGCTCTGTGCTTACTATGACATCATTAGTCAGAGGTTCCAAATATTTCCAAGCCTATCAGATGTGCACAGGAAAGTTCTCTCGGACAAAAAATAATAACATTTATGGAAGTGGTATACATAATATCTATAGATTTGCAATTTAAGTATTATTAATAACTTCAATTTATAGTTTTACTAAAAAGGCCAACACAAATGCTCAAGACGATTGTTTCTGTCAATAAGACTTTATCAGTTCGACAATTGAGCTCGAATTAAATGATAAATGTAAAAGAAAGGAAATAGTGGTATCATACAAGGCAAAATAATAAACCTAAATGTATTGCCAAATCTATCTAAGCATATCCACTCTAAAAAGATGGAAATCTTAGCTTTTGAGAAATCTATAATTTAAATAGAGCAATCTCGGGGAAAATATCACTTAAGTATAAAATAACTAAATATGATGTAAGGACATTTTTATTTGTATGTAACTGCTGCATACAAGTCCTTCACATTTTTATTCTGGAATGCCACCAATAGTATGATGTCATTGGTTTAAACACAAATGATTGTATCTTCACATGAAATCTTATACATGATATCAAAATATGGTAATACATCAGTATTCTTCCATTATAGTAAAGTTCATATAACCCGGCAGGGTGGACCTGGACGATTTTAAATTTTAGGTATTAAGGCATAACATTAATATTACGGTACACTGACTAGAGTAGTTGTTTCTTCTTGTTAATATACATAAGTGAGTACCCAGTGATGAATAAAACATTTTTCCTGTGCAGCTTTTCATAACCAAAAAATGAGTAGAATCATCCGTATGATAACCAAAAGGTTACTCCTCCCCTCCATCTTATCTGAATCGGACAATAATTGTTGGGTAATAATACAGTACCCGAACTTAGACTGTAAAATTTATCTAAAGGTTGCTCACTCATCACTGACATCACATGCCCCTGGAGTTGGAGTGGGGGGGTCAAAATATAGGATATTGCAAAATTTAAAGTTTGGATTGTGATACAAAGAGTTGTTTACACTTGACTGACATCTAATGCCCTTGGGGGTGCACTTCGCTGACATCACATGTCCATGGACAGGATTTTGTTTCTCCAGCAAAGAAATTTATTGGGACGGGGGGGGGGTTTGTGTTTCACAAACAAATCATGTTTTTTTTACTTGTGTTTTATGCTGCACGGAGCCAAATTTCAAATATGATAGTTTGTTAGCAAGTTGAAATAGATCTAGTACCAGTGTCCTGTCAGCAGTTAAACTAACAAAGTTTACCACACAAACAGATTTGTATAAACAAGATTCAAAGTCAGACCGGAGGTGACTAATGTCATGGTTCAGAGTGTGATATTTTGACCGGCACTCTGTCAACAGAATTCCTAGCCCACCCGCCAACCCAACTGGTTAAATTTCCAATCCCATTATACATACCATACAAAATATCATGATCAAGCTATCTGATAGGTGATATATACCTCTCATTATACATGTATATATATACTGTAACATCATGTATTTTCGTAAGTTTTAAGTTTTGTGGTTTTTCCTTCTAAAACAAATTCATTGTCATCTATTTCCGTTAATTTTGAGTACTATTACACTTAATTGGGATGTTTTACATAAAAGTAAATTAGCATTTTTTTACAAATCTTAATCTTAGTGCTGTTTTAGCTCACCTGAGCCAAAGGCATAAGTATAAAGTATTATATAAATTCTCTATTGTATAATACTGGGGCATTAATACAGAGGTGCATATATATTATCAGTCACTGGTTGTGATCTTTTCATATTGAAATCAGTTTATCGGTTATTAATGGACAAATTTTCATCTTGGATTTCTTTTCATTTATTGTGGTTACCCTGAGAATTACACAATTAATTCCTGCTCCAGAATTATAATTTTATTGTACATGTATACGTCACATATTTCTTACATTGATAACACATTCTAGATACATGTAACACCTCACAAATCAGACCAATGTCAGTCAGTTAGGTAGTCTTAATTGGGAGGTTCCACGGTTTTTGTTTATATATATATATGTAGCCTAATTCATGCCAGCATAACCAGAAAGATGTTTAGGGAATGATCATCAGATTGTTTATTGTTTGTTGTTATGCCACTATTTACAGGGAGTTGTGGTCTGGATATAACATGCACTTAATTACATGAACATGTATTTCCAAAACAGATCATTATCTCCCCTGTGGTGCTGGGGATTTCAGTAATTAACACTCATCTGACTTGATTCAAGGTCATCTGACTTCATTCAAGGTCATTTGTCTGTTGATGCTGCTGTCCCTAAGGGCTTCTTTATCATAAACAAAAGAAGATGCTGGCTTTAGTTTAGGCCGCCAAAAATGTGACAACTCATTCAAGCAACTGTAAAGGCCCTCTTTGGTAGCACACTCATCCTCTTTTACGAAGAATCTTTATTTTCATTTTGTACAATGTTCATATTTATCGTTAAATATGTCTTCATATGAGGATCGAATGGCTGCAAAAAATGTACCACAGACACAAGATGAAGCTCATTTAGATTTAGATGCAAACCAGTTTAAAAATCATAAAATAAATGTATTTCATTTGCATTTAGTCTGCTTAGCTCATGTAAATTTCTTCCATTTGTAAAATGACATTTTGCAACTTAATATGTACACATTGATTCTGCTCATATTTCTTTTTTTTTTTCTACAGTGTTTCTTGTCGCCTATATATCTATTGTCATGTTTGTGTAAATGTATCTGTTTACATCTTTAGCAGCCAAAGGGAAAAAAATGTGTACTATGACACATGGCATGTCTGATGCACGTGAATACCAAGGGAATTAACTCTAGATGTAACCACTAATAGATACACCTTCTAGACATATTAAAATGCTGATGGATTGTCTGTAAAAATTTAGCTTTCTGATCACTGGGGTTTATAAATGTAGTCAGAATGTCCCTCCATTGCCCCTTTCTCCTTATTCTTTCCACATTAAGCATTGTTTATCAGAAAATGAAGAGTATGTAATTCTCAATTTAATCCTAAAATGTTATGTGTGAAATGGAGTGGTGGCCATATATGTTTGGACTAAGTCGTATTTGTATCATTCTGTATTAGTCTTGTGATAGGCTCTAGTTGGCAAGATGCCAAATCATGTAAATGGAATTTTTATTGCAAGATAGAAATAATAGCTCAAGTCGACAAAAGATATTGATAATTGTACTTTAGATAGAGAAATATTTAAATCCACAAAAACAACAAACATAAACAAATACCGCTTCCATTCTCTATTACTTGTTACATTGAGTCAATAATTTCCAAATATATCACTTAATCGGCTCTGTTGAAGTTAAATTTAAATTAAGAGCACAACAAAAATGTGGGATATTGCTATTTCAGGATGTACTACTATTTTTTACCCTTAAGGAAGATCACCGGATGATCGCAGAATTAAAATTTTTGTCATTCTTGAGATGTTTAATTGACACATGTATGAACTTTTGACTTATCATAGATAAGTTTGTTTTCTATGTTGTTTTACATCTCACAGATAACTCTTCATATGTATTGAAGACTTCTCCCGCTGTAGATGAAATGTCACAAATATTGAACTGCACTTATAGACTTCTGAAGTGTCACAAATATTGACTTGTGCTTATAGACTTCTGAAGTGTCACAAATATTGACCTGCCTTATAGACTTCTGAAGTGTCACAAATATTGACCTGCACTTATAGACTTCTGAAGTGTCACAAATATTGACCTGTGCTTATAGACTTCTCCCACTTTAGATGAAATGTCACAAATATTGACCTGCGCTTAAAGACTTCTCTCGCTGTCGATGAAATGCCACAAATATTGACCTTTGCATTGGACCTGTACACATTTAGGTTTACCGTGCCTTATCATCCATGAAATCTAATAGCCTGTGGTCTCTCCCCAGGTATATTGTAACAAGGTTCTCTCCTCCACCATTAAAGTCTTCCCACCACATATATCAGGAAAAATGTTCAGTGTGGTGTAAAACACCACTTAACCTATTCACCTCTGAAGACACCTTTGGACTAGTCTAAGTCATTGATTTACAGAAGAGTCAATTGTTTTTCATGGGTTT
Organism: Atrina japonica; assembly: GCA_030159075.1. Classification (NCBI taxonomy): domain Eukaryota; kingdom Metazoa; phylum Mollusca; class Bivalvia; order Pterioida; family Pinnidae; genus Atrina; species Atrina japonica. The sequence goes on along the minus strand of BROG01000732.1, from coordinate 76,018 downwards.
GATGATGTAAACAAACAATGAAATGGCATCACGGTTTTCAGTTTTATTCTGAAGGCTTCGAGATTTGCTTCTGATTTTGAGATCTTGACAAGCAATATTAACTTCCTGTTTAGTAAGAACAGTGATGTACATTGTGTTGTTTAGCTGTTTTTACTTGTCATCGCTGACAAAAATCTTGTATGCACACTTCAGGGGGACTCGATAAAACTGTTCTAAGTTTTGTTTGAAGGTCAATTGAAATAAGGCTTATGACTTACGACCTTTTGATAAAACATGACCCTGGTTTATAACTTCTTTGATTTGCTAAACTTCAATCTATTTATACTTTTCAAAACAAAAATAAGTATTTTATTTTTGATACATATAAAAAGTGAAAAAATTCTTTTAACTACCTATTGGTTATTGGTATCTCCAAGCTAGATACCAAATTTCTGGATACCACTTTTTTTTCATAAATATTATCCGATTAAATACCCAAGACGCAGATAAACAGACTCTGATCAATTTATCTTATCTTTGACACTAAGTTCTAGATTATGTCATAGATTTTATCAAATTCAAATCAATTAACTTACTAACAATTATTTTCTGAAAGCAGAAAATGTTTTTAGTTGAATTTTATTGTAATTACATGTAATGATCTAAGCTATCGTCAGAGATTTAAGTCTAGTGATATTGAGAGCATTACCAAAAGACTAGGTTTACTGACAATAAGAAGAACTTTTTTATATTTATAATATAAGTATGCCTCGTTACACAATCATCTTCGTCCATATACTATTTCTGCTTACATATATAATCCTGGCTTATATTTATCTAAGCAGATTGAGATTTTTATGTTGCCACCTTGCATCATTTAACTTGTGATGCTGAAATTGTGTCTGTGTGTGGGTGGGTGGATGGATGGGGCATACAGGTGTGTGTGTGTGTGGGTGGATGAAGGGGATGGAGGGGAATTTGCAGGTACTCTTATGTGTCTATGAGTGGTTGTGTTTTGCAGACAGGTGTATGTGTTGTAACCATTGTAATTCTAATGTGAACACAATAAAGAAAACTGAGAAATTATCAAGAAAAAACCAAATTTGATTTTTTTCTGGCCGAATACTGTCAGTGTATATTCTTACCAGATTTATTGCAGCATCTTGTTTTATAATACCGGTATGTAATTTCAACCCTTTCAACATGTTTGACTGACCAAACAAAATTAATTTTGTTTGGTTTTTTTTTTTCATACAAATTTCACAGTTCTTAATATTTTGTTTACATTTGTTTATTTGTTTATTTGTTTATTTCATTAACATTTTCTCTATTTTATTGGTAGTATTTTTTCGTATTTTGGTTGTGTGTGTGGACACATGTTTGCATCAGAGAGAGTGAATGTGTGTGTGTGTGTGTGTGTGTGTGTGTGTGTATGCGCGTGCGTGCTTGTGTGTTATTTATGTCATTTGAATCTGTTAGTACTAAGGAAGGGACAGGTCATCCTGAAAGTTTGACTTTAAAATTTGTCCAAGTTGTTAGTCATTTTAGTGCTTTATATAGTTCTTTTAATGACTAAATGTATCTATTGCTTAGATCCGACACCCTAGGATATATAGTGTTGTTGGTTTTATTGGTGTGTGTGTGTATATATATATATATATTAAAATGATTCACACAAGTACTTAGATAAATAAAAAAAATTAAAAATCAAACAAATCAGCATTGTGATGTATGTGATATATATATATATATATATATATATTATATTTATTTTATATATACACAGCAGGATGATAATTGTTTTCCTATAAATATGCATGTCTTATTATACCACATTTCAAAAAAAAAAAAAAAAAAAAAAAAAAATATATAGTCTTTTCCTAAATAATATCAATGCATTTTTCAATTTTGAGCATTATTGTTTTGTAATTTCTGTGTTTGGATACTTATATCTTTTCATTTTTACATTTTATTGTACAGTAAAAGTAAAACCTGTCTTGAAAATCAACTCTTTTGATATACCACCTGTCCCCTGAGACCACTCTCTGAAAACCACTTAGTTACATTATGTACATAATCCTTTAAATAAAACTTCTTTTAAGAGACAATTTGTTTTAAGAAACCACATTTCAGTGGCAGATTGGGTGATTTCTCAAGATAGGTTCCACTGTACTGATGAGTTTTCCCGGATAAAGAAATTCTGTCCCTTTTTAATATGTGTAAGTAGTAGTAGTTGTTGTTGTTGTTGTATTTTTGTTTAATGTCCCACTCATGAATCTTTCACTCATATGGAGACGTCACCAAATGCCAGTGAAGGGCTTCAAATTTTGGCCTATGCTTGGCACTTACGAACATTGAGCAGTGAGGGTTCTTTTATGTGTCCAGACACCTACTCTGACATGGAACCTCAGTTTTCACTGTCTCATTCAGATGCCGAGACTCGAACCTGGGACCCTCCTTTTGCAAATTAAGCACTCTACTGCAGACCTGCAACGGCTCTCGTGTTAGTATATAATTGTTATACAAAGAATTTCTGTAAAACTTGCTGAATCTTGAATGTTTGTTTGTTTGTTTGTTTATTGTTGTTAAATGTCCCACTCAAGAATATTTCACTCCTATGGAGATGTCACCAAATACACTATGACACCATAAGATATTGTAAGTTTTATGACTTTATCAAAGTTGATTTATAAATGATTGTCCATGCAAGTTCTGAAAAATTTTGTAATAATATTAATGGAAAAATAAAAAATTTGGCTTGTATTTGTGAGCATTTTATACCAGTACATAACCCAAATGGACAGGCAGACAGATAAAAATGCACTTCCAAAAGAATAAGAAAAATTCCTGTTGTCTAAACAAAATATCTATGGTTGTTACAACACAGTTTAAAGGGACCACCCATCCAAAATCTTCAATGAGCTTGTATTTCCTTTGTAATGAACATATCTTTCATGCACTAAAGAACATGCTCGATGACCTCGACCAAATTTTATGGGAATTTCTGCAGGGGAAACAGTGTTTGTCTGCTCTAGTGACCTGATTTTTTTTAAATTGTAACTATGCAGACACCCACTCCTTCTTTGGACTTTAAATAGACTGAGAAATAATAAAATTGAAATCATGTTAATTTTTCTTTCATTTCAATTATTATTTTCACAAAAGCCGGGATAGCAAATCATGTTTTGAAGTAATGTTTTTTATGTGGACTTAATGGCTTAGCACTGTTTTGATGTTTATACAAAACAGTATCAAAATATTTCGAAATAATTGTAAAATACCTAAAAGCTTTAAATATACTTGTACTTTAAAGAGAGTGAATTAAAAATGGACAAACTGGACAGAGTTGATCATGGTTATTTAATCATTATATCTCAATTAAAGTCATAAAAAGAGAATTAGGGTTATCAAGATCATCAACCAAAATCCCGCCAAGCCCAGTGCAATGGACAATGTGTTGAATTTGAGGTCTCTATTATTGTATGTGCCCCTGATTATCCCCAATTTGACCATGGCTTCAACACCCTCACCATCAATGG
>BROG01000732.1:0-70000 GCA_030159075.1 Atrina japonica | reverse complement strand
CCCAGCAGTTATGCACTGGATTAGTTTGGTTGCACTAACTATTAACCCATTGAAAGTGCTCTGCATTGAATACAAATTGAATCATATACATATGTGTTGAGAAAATTTTCTCATTTCTTTTTTTTTTCTTGTTTGAAAGGACGATCCCATAAGATCTTTTCAAAAAGAGTATCACGTTTTTTAATTTAACTAAATATGTATGGGAAAAACGGTGGTGTAGGTCCCACTAAAAATACCCATTAGTATCTGATGATAATATTACGTGCCACAAAGTTATGTTTCTGTAAATCAACACTATACTTATGTTTTAAAGTTACGCAGAATTGGCTCTTGTCGTTTTTCGATATCTTTTAGAATGAATGAGAAAAAATTAAGATTTTCTGATTTCCAAGGTGAGCTGTGTGGATAGTAGTATAGTGTATGTGAATGCTTGATCTATACAGTATGTGTTTGAAGATCTCAGTTGGATTTATTTCATTGAAATACATTTATAAATTTATTCATTTTTTTTGTCATCGTCATCATCTCTTTCTTTGTTCTGTGTTCTGTTTTTCTCAAACAGATAATAAATTTGTGTCTATTTCACCCCACCTCGATCCACCATTATTACAAGTGATCTCACATTTTCATGCACATGCAATAAAAGCACTCGCCACAAACTTTATTCAATGGACGTTTTTTTATTCATGCGTTGACATGATTCAAAATTATCAATAGGAGTTTGCCAACCAATCACTGATAAGGCGGTAAACAGGTTTTGAATGATTATGTTATTTCTATGTTAAATATCATCAAATGACATTCCGACATTTATTAGGAGTGTATGTAGAACTTTGGTATTTAAACCTCCCAGCCTTGGTAGGTCACCAGAAATCTCCCATGTGACTGTCTGTTCTTGCACATCCTGATTCTTCACCCTTGAATACACACACTTTGAGGACTTTCACATCAATGAAAACTGTCTGTTTTTTGTGTTAAGAACAGATCAAACGGTTAATTCACTGTGAACATGTTATGCAGTGGTTTCCATCACATTATAGCCATGAAAATCTATAATTTCTAGTAATCTATATCTTATGATGGACCCTGACTTTTGAAAATCTTCTTTTTTAGTTTTACTGAATGTTCCATATACTCACCTTGACATATCAATGATGATTGCTTTATCATGTTCAGCCCTGACATATGACAAATACAATTGTATGTCTTTTAATCTGTTTGTTTTTTATTTTATTTTTTCGTTGAAAATTTATCAACATCGGATAACTTTGAAGGGATCAATATCTTTTTAATTATGACTAGCTGTAATTGAGGGATTTCTCCTGTATATATTATTAGGGAAGAATAAAAGGATAGTGAATATAAGAGATTTTTTTGTTTGTTCCTTAGCTTGCATTGGCTTGATTTGATGAGAGAAGGAGGGTGTGTGACTAATAAAAGTCCTTGTCACTGGTTGCTGTGAGGCAGTTCCAATGGGGCTCAAACCCATGCTGACCAGAACTGAGATGGTTTAAAGCATGATGCTCTTGCCCCTCAGCCATGGAGGCCCTATAAATTGAATGATGCACAGAAAATTTTCAAATATTACATGTTTTAGGTTTTTATTCTCATTGGTATTGTGCTAAAGCGATATAAGCTGCCACAATGATTATTTTTGTCCCCTGACATATAGTCAAGAATATGATAAAAAATGTGTTCAAATACATTATCAAACACGTAAAACGTTGTAAAAGATCTTCTTTTCGAAATTTTTGTTTTATTAGAATTTAAGTTTCCCCGTATCTTAAAAATCCAGCTGTATTTCCGTATGCAACGACCTTTCAGATAAAATCTTTCGCCATATCAAATATACTTCGTAATTCAGTCAGGGGAAGTCAGTCCTTTATGCACTCGGACTATGTCAAAGTTGGTCAATTTTTTATGTGTTTTATATTTATTTTTAAAATATAGGACATTAGTGTTATTTGAAAGTGCATGTATTATGTAAAATATTTGCCTTTCAATGCTATTTTAAATACCTGAAGAAAATCAGATGAATATATGAATAAATATATCAGGTCACTAATTAATTTTTTCTGATCTTTAATGCTACCCTGAATGCTGACATTGACAAAATCAAAACAGTATAACTGTGAAAAGTTTGCATACCTCACGTTTTACAATCATGCCGCCATGTCCGGTGGAGCTGGGCAGTTCATGATCATATGTGTCAAGAATGATAAAGCCGAGAATGCGATGGGATGAGTTAAAAATGGGTCGAGTTCACCCGATATACCTGGCACATGGATAATTTCAAAAAACGAATGTTTTGAAATGACAAAAAAGACAAACTTTGCCTAATTAAGGTATGAATTGACGATGTACGAAAATAAACGCAAAGGGCAAAAAGAATAGAATGTATTTTAACTGCAAATACCATTTGTTTACTGGTCATTCGGTAATCTTCGTAAAAATTTACCAAAAGTTAATTTGCAATGCTCAAAGTATGGCAGACAAAAAATAACTGATATTGTTTGCAAGATTGTTGCAATTTTACACATGCATTTGTTATTTTAACCACCAGATGATCTCTTTAGAATATATATGATAATTAGAATATCACATAAAATGGGCTCATAAAAGTTTTCACCTACGACAGCTCATATCGCTTTAAAGTCAATGTACATAGTATTGTTCGACTCTTTAAATAATAACCAAAAACATTAGTTCAAGTGAAAATTTGTCTGTTTGGGTTGAATGTTCGTTTTATGCCGAAGTTGGTTGTATGGGGCAGGGAATTATGGTGGAGAGCCAGTTACAATGTCCATGTACCCATGAAGATATCTTCTGCCAGTTACAATGTCCGTGTACCCAGGAAGATACCACCTGACTGTCTTCTGCCAGTTACAATGTCCATGTACCCAGGAAAATATCACCTGTCTTCTGCCAGTTACAATGTCCATGTACCCAGGAAGATACCTTCTGCCAGTTACAATGTCCGTGTACCCAGGAAGATACCACCTGACTGTCTTCTGCCAGTTACAATGCCAGTTACAATGTCCATGTACCCAGGAAAATTCACCTGACTGTCTTCTGCCAGTTACAATGTCCATGTACCCAGGAAGATACCACCTGTCTTCTGCCAGTTACAATGTCCATGTACCCAGGAAGATACCTTCTGCCAGTTACAATGTCCGTGTACCCAGGAAGATACCACCTGACTGTCTTCTGCCAGTTACAATGTCCGTGTACCCAGGAAGATACCACCTGTCTTCTGCCAGTTACAATGTCCATGTACCCAGGAAGATACCTTCTGCCAGTTACAATGTCCGTGTACCCAGGAAGATATCACCTGACTGTCTTCTGCCAGTTACAATGTCCATGTACCCAGGAAGATACCACCTGACTGTCTTCTGCCAGTTACAATGTCCATATGCCCAGGAAGATACCACCTGCCTTCTGCCAGTTATGTGGCAAACTTTCTCACAAAATCAAGCAGGGATCGAACCTACTGAATGAAGTGACTACAAGTCATAGACTTCATGCATTAAAGTGAGATGCTCTAAAACAATTTGTCATGAAGAAAATTAAATTTATACATTTACATATCAGTCTCAGTAAGAACAATTTCACAGTGGTTTTCAGCATATAGTGAAATACCTGTTAATTCTGCTAATTCTCATCAAATGTTGAACTCTGACCTTTGAAAAAAAAATTTTAAAAATTTTGAATGTTCCATTTGCTAACCTTGGATACTAATGAAATGCTTTATCATGTTTTGCCTTGGTGAGATTTGACAAAAATTTAACTGTAAAATATATCATCAATATACAATGTCATACTGAACAATCTGCACCAAAATCATATATTGAACTGCATGCAATTAACACCCTGTGCAACAGAAAATTTTACTGCAATTCTGCAGAGTAGCAGACCAAAAAATCATAAAAGTTGACACTTGATTGATGGATACATACGTTTGCAAGCTATTAACTTTTGTATGACATTTCCATAATGCTTCATAATGGTATAAAAAATCAAATATTAATATCACGATTGCTATGTATTCATTTTTACTGAGCTTATATCTAATTTCCTTGGATCAAAAACTTGTTTTATTAACAGTGTTCCTAACAATCAGGTGTGATCTTCATTACTCAGGTTCAAATTGTAGGTTTCAAGATGATGCAATAATAACTGAAGCAAATTTGTTGTCATGGTGAAAAGAGGAGAGATGGGCAAAGGGAGATAAATCTTGTAAAGATTTACTTAACTGGAGTTTTTAAAGTAACAATTACTAATATATAGTTGGAAGACTTGTCATATCATTTAATAATAAAAATGATCATTTTATCCTTCATTTTTCCTGAATTTTTTGTTGTTGGTGAAATTAGAATTTCTGGTAGCTTTGTTTGTAGTATTGTTGCATATGTTGCTTTGCATCCCATCAAGAAATTTTCGGGTCCTCCATGGCCGAATGGTTTGAGCATCGTGTTTTGAACCATGAAGTCTCTCACTTCTGGTCCACGCAGGCACCTAAGCTGATTTTTGTGAGAAAGTTTGCCAGTTTAATTGCAGATGACAAGTGGTCTCTTCCCGGGTACTTTGTAACCAGGTTTCCTCATCCAACATTACTGGCCTCAGCCATAGAACTGAAAAATTGTTCAGTAAAGCATAAAACACTATTCAAAATCCAAGAATTTTTTTGCTTACATGGAGAGTATTATGGACTGACACCAATGCACTGTGGGTTAGTCACGACATGATACCTTGATTTTAAATCTCATTAGAGACGGAAGTAACAGGCTTCAATGGGATGGGAGTATCATGCTTAAATCCTTAAAGTATCTCACCTCTGTCCAGTGCAGGTTCAAGCCTGAAACCTAGACAGGTATTGGAGGGAAATTTGCCAGTTTATCTGCATAATGTTGCTGATTTTTTTCTGGGGACATTATAATCTGCTGCTATATAATTGACCACTGCTATATAAGTGACCACTTGCTATATAAGTGACCACTACTATTTAAATTGACCACCACCATATAATTGACCACTGCTATATAATTGACCACCACCACCATATAATTGACCACTGCTATATAATTGACCACTTGCTATATAAGTGACCACTACTATTTAAATTGACCACCACCATATAATTGACTGCCAATATATAATTGAAATAACTGTTGAGTGCATAACATAATTTTTGTTGTTGTTGAAAAAACGATAATGGCTGCAAACATGCAGTGCTGGTAATCGTGTAGGAATGAAATTGATTTTCTGTCTGGCATTCTGTAGGTTAAATTGACATTTCATCAGAAGCCATTCATTTATCATAAAACTAAATATAAACTAAATATTGATTAAATATGCATGAAGCTAATGAGTTTTGGAATGTTTCTCAAATATTGACACTTGGAATGCAGAATACAAAAGAACCAATGTTTATTCGTCCATTAGTGTTTCTCGCAATCAAAGAGCAGATCTGATTGGACAGTTGTGTAATGGTAGAATTATCAAAATCTATGGACACACCAACATGAGGGACCAAAATAATGAGTCAAATTAGTGGTCATAGACATATACATGCTAAAGTTAGATGCATTATTTATACATCAGGAAGTACATTGGTTTTAGAACAGTACTGTAATATAGAATGTATTTTTATAGTGTTCAAAGTCAGAGGTGTCAAAATGTGATTTATTCAACGAACGTACTGTCAAGATAGCTTCCTAGACCTAGTGTTTTATATGAGCCCCATTTAAAAATGTCACCTTCATTTAAAAGCCATTTTACTATCATCTCCCTAGAGCAACTCATACTGACAGGTTAGACTTTGTCTGTGTGTGTGTGTGTGTGTGTGTGTGTGTGTGTGTGTTTTAGAGTGTGTATGGGGGGGGGGGGGTTGCTGGTACACATTAACAAAATTGTTTATTTTTTTCATGTTGATGTAATCTTTTATGTAAAAAATTTTCAGGAACAACAAGACTTATTTTTGTATATTCTCAATGAAGTGCACACTCCTTCATTTTACATTATTTATCAATATTAAGCATATTGATTTTGTTTGTGTTTAATTTTTGTATTATTATTGTATTATTATTTTCATCTAGGTGTTGTTGTTGTTATTGTGTTATTATTTTCATCTAGGTGTTGTTGTTGTTGTTGTATTTTCATCTAGGTGATGTTGTTGTTATTGCATTATTATTTTCATCTAGGTGTTGTTGTTGTTATTGTATTATTATTTTCATCTAGGTGTTGTTGTTGTTATTGTATTATTATTTTCATCTAGGTGTTGTTGTTGTTATTGTGTTATTTTCATCTAGGTGTTGTTGTTGTTTTTGTATTATTTTCATCTAGGTGATGTTGTTGTTGTTATTGCATTATTATTTTCATCTAGGTGTTGTTGTTGTTATTGTATTATTATTTTCATCTAGGTGTTGTTGTTGTTATTGTGTTATTATTTTCATCTAGTTGTCATTGTTGTTATTATATTATTATTTTCATCTAGTTGTCGTTGTTGTTATTGTATTATTATTTTCATCTAGGTGATGTTGTTGTTATTGTATTATTATTTTCATCTAAGTGTTGTTGTTGTTGTTGTATTATTATTTTCATCTAGGTGTTGTTGTTGTTGTTATTGTATTAATTCATCTAGGTGTTGTTGTTGTTATTGTATTATTATTTTCATCTAGTTGTCGTTGTTGTTATTGTATTATTATTTTCATCTAGGTGTTGTTCTTGTTATTGTATTATTATTTTCATCTAGGTGTTGTTGTTGTTGTTATTGTATTATTATTTTCATCTAGGTGTTGTTGTTGTTATTGTATTATTATTTTCATCTAGTTGTCGTTGTTGTTATTGTATTATTATTTTCATCTAGTTGTCATTGTTGTTGTTGTTGTTTTTGTTGTTCTGGGCTCTTGATATGTTCTTTTGGGTCATCTTTATATTGATACAGACTAGAGAGCTACAAATGTAGTTTAATTCTTTACTGAAAAATCCAAAACATATGTCTAAGCACTGGTGTTCATCATATTGGAGAAAAAAAGAAAAAAAAACAAACAGCTTGTACTCAGATTTTGTCTTTCATATGCCAATTGATTGATCGATTTATTGATTGCATTATTGATTTTGAATTTTGTAGGTATTTGAGCAGACAGATTTTAACAGGAAGCATAAGAGTATCAGTGCAAAGCCATTTAATTTTGCATGTATCCTGAAATTATCTAAATCACAACTGCAAGAAAAAGCATTCAAGGTAAGAGTCTTTTTAGATTCAGTTCATATAATGTATGATGGAACCTCCCTGTCAAGACCACCTCACTTAGGAGACCACTTCACAGTTAAGACTTCGAATATTCAGTCATTTAAAAATGTCTGAAAGATTATTGATATCAATTGACACACCACATTTTCACTAAGTCAGATTTTCTGATGTAACAAGCATTTTCAATATTTGTCTGAGGTATGGTCAAGGTGTCGAATATTATGACGTCATCAAATTTAATGATTATTAGCACATAAATGGAAAGTCAGTTGAGCCCAGTTCCTCACTCAAGAGACCCATGTTGCTAATCCGACCAGAGTCAGAAAGTTACCAGTAGGTGGTCTTGATAGGAACCCCTTTGAATCAGTAAGTTACAGGTAGGTGGCCTTGATAGCGACAACTTTGAGTTGGTAAGCTACAGGTAGATGGCCTTGATAGCGACCACTTTGAGTCAGTAAGTTACAGGTAGATGGCCTTGATAGCGACCACTTTAAGTCAGTAAGTTACAGGTAGATGGCCTTGATAGCGACCACTTTGAGTCAGTAAGTTACAGGTAGATGGCCTTGATAGCGACCACTTTGAGTCAGTAAGTTACAGGTAGATGGCCTTGATAGCGACCACTTTGAGTCAGTAAGTTACAGGTAGATGGCCTTGATAGCGACCACTTTGAGTCAGTAAGTTACAGGTAGATGGCCTTGATAGCGACCACTTTGAGTCAGTAAGTTACAGGTAGATGGCCTTGATAGCGACCACTTTAAGTCAGTAAGTTACAGGTAGATGGCCTTGATAGCGACCACTTTGAGTCAGTAAGTTACAGGTAGATGGCCTTGATAGCGACCACTTTGAGTCAGTAAGTTACAGGTAGATGGCCTTGATAGCGACCACTTTGAGTCAGTAAGTTACAGGTAGATGGGCCTTGATAGCGACCACTTTGAGTCAGTAAGTTACAGGTAGATGGCCTTGATAGCGACCACTTTGAGTCAGTAAGTTACAGGTAGATGGCCTTGATAGCGACCACTTTAAGTCAGTAAGTTACAGGTAGATGGCCTTGATAGCGACCACTTTGAGTCAGTAAGTTACAGGTAGATGGCCTTGATAGCGACTACTTTGAGTCAGTAAGTTACAGGTATGTGGTCTCAATTGCGACCACTTTAAGTCAGTAAGTTACCGGTAGGTGCTCTTGATAGTGACCACTTTAAGTCCGTAAGTTACCGGCAGGTGCTCTTAGTAGCAAGGTTCAACAGTACCAATATATAGTATTTACATTTTTAAAAACTGCAGTGTGTAAGTAAAAGTCAAATTTAATCTCTAATCTTATCATTCAGTTAATGTTTAGGATGATCTTGATGGCCCTGGGTTTGATTTTATAGTACTGAGTTAAACTTCCAAGTCTGTGTCATGCTTGGCGACACATAGGACTAAGGACTCCTCTCTCTTTGCTCTTTACAATATTCTCTAGAGTGTCCTGGTCTGGTAACACATAGGACGAGGAATAAGGACTCCTCCCTCTTTGCTCTTTACAATATTCTCTAGAGTGTCCTGGTCTGGTAACACATAGGACGAGGACTAAGGATCTCCATCCCTCTTTGCTCTTTACAATATTCTCTAGAGTGTCCTGGTCTGGTAACACATAGGACGAGGACTAAGGATCTCCATCCCTCTTTGCTCTTTACAATATTCGCTAGAGTGTCCTGGTCTGGTAACACATAGGACGAGGATTAAGGATCTCCATTCCTCTTTGCTCTTTACAATATTCTCTAGAGTGTCCTGGTCTGGTAACACATAGGACGAGGACTAAGGATCTCCATCCCTCTTTGCTCTTTACAATCTTCTCTAGAGTGTCCCAGTCTGGTGACACAGAAGGCAAGGACTAAGGATCTTCACCCTCTCTGTTCTTTGTAGCCTTTTCTACAGGGTCCCAGTCTGGTGACACAGAAGACAAGGACTAAGGATCTACACCCTCTTTGCTCTTTACAATCCTCTCTAGAGTGTCTTAGTCTGGTGATACAGAAGGCAAGGACTAACGATCTCCATCCCTCTCTGTTCTTTGCAGCCTTTTCTACAGTGTCCCAGTCTGGTGGCACAGATGGCAAGGACTAAGGGTCTCCACCCTCTCTGTTCTTTGCAGTCTTCTCTAGAGTGCCCCACTTTTATTCACTCTCTTTAATTTCACTTTCTATTGTTATACTGCAAGTTGTTTTTGGATGGCCCACTTGTGCATTCCTTTCATGTTCTTATAGTTCTAAAATCAGCGGGTTGTACTTTATGACCTTTTTTTAAAAGGTGGTGACTTATCTATCCACAAATTGAAGTGAATGTAGCAGCCATTTTATTGAGACTTAAAATAAAAACCGAGGTCCCATATTATGGGAGGCGTGGCATGATGATACAAAATAAAAATGACTGCATCATTGTTAGTCTGTAGCACAACAGGTTACGATGGATCTTGTCTTCATAGACCACCACGCTCATGAAAGACCACCTGTCTTTTGAGACCACATTCGGAAATCCACTTGGTTAAGTAAACCTTTAAGTAAAACCTTTTTTGAGAGACCACCTGTCTTGAGAGACCTCATTTTAGGGGCAGATGGGGTGGTCACTCTAGACAGTTTCCACTGTATTCAGACAATGTAATATGGACATGTAACAAAGGGCCTTGAGGTCCCAACGTGGGCCGATTAATTGTGATGTCATAATGGAAAAGGTATTGTGTCGGGCATTTTTGCTATAGGTCAGTTGTCAGTCATCATGTATTGTCTGTTGTCTGTTGTTATCTTTCATTTTAGCATGGATCTAGGTACATGGCTCTTTAGATCTCTTGAATGTTTGTGTTTTTGTTTTTAATATTTGATTTTGTATCTTATTTGATATTTTTGTAATAATAAACTTGTGTATATAATTACAGGATGGACTGATAGATCAGCTTTATGAGTTATTCTTAGACCACTTCATCATACATGCGCACACGATTGGATTTCCAGAGCTTGCTTTGCCAGCACTTCTACAGGTTTGTGATGAGTTCTATGATATGCCACTCACCTGTCATCAGACAAAAAATGTTTTGCAGATCTCTCTCATACCTTACTTTGAATATGACCCAGCAAGTCAAATTTGGAAAATTAGCACATACTTATAATATACTTCAAATACCACATTCTTAAAGTATACTACACAAACCCAAATATTTATAATATAAATCACAAGCCCACATACTAACAATATACTTCACAAGCCCACATACTCATAATATACTACACAAACCCACATACTTATAATATACTTCACAAACCCACATACTCATAATATACCAAACAAGCCAACATACTCATAATATACCACACAAACTCACATACTTATAATATACTTCATACACTCACATACTTATAATATACTTCATACACTCACATACTTATAATATACTTCATACACTCACATACTTATAATATACTTCATACACTCACATACTTATAATATACTTCATACACCCACATACTCATAATATATGACACAAACCCACATACTCATAATATACTTCATACACCCACATACTCATAATATACCACACAAACCCACATACTCATAATATACCACACAAACCCACATACTCATAATATACCACACAAACCCACATACTTATAATATACTTCATACACCCACATACTCATAATATACTTCATGCACTCACATACTCATGATATAGTACACAGACACAAAGTCACATACTTATGATTTACGACACAAACCTACATAACAGACCATATATATCTACATACAAAAAATATCAAAAAGGCTGGAAATTACAATTTTCACCCAGATGTTAAAGAGAGAGTATGTCACTCGGTCAAACATATTGACATGTTGTACATATTCATAGTTTTTCATCTGATCTAAATAATGATCTCGTATTCAACATGTCATAATTTAGGTTAAACGTATTGGCATTCATTTGAATTTCTTTGTTTTTAATTAACCATCTGGTTCAGCTGTGACATAATTATCCAAGCTGTTAAATTCAGTTTGTATTCAAACAACATCGATAGTTTTGTTGAGATTGCATCATAAGTTTGACATTGTATAATTATAGAAAAACTATAGTATGCAGATATAGTAACAGGCCGTGGTATGAATGAACGTTGAAGTGGTAATGAAATACCAATACATTTCATTGTGAAGAAATTGATTTTTACCTCTCAAATATGTATCCATTCATTTCAGTTGAAGGAATTTCTAAAGAAATGTAAAGTTGCTAATTATTGTAAACAGATCAAACAAATTTTGGAGAAGGTTGAGGAAACATGTAAATACATCACCAACAGGAGAAAGACTGTCAGTATCAGCTTGTCTGATACCAAAGCTATTGTAAGTTGTCTGATACCAAAGCTATTGTAAGTTATATAGAAGTTAAGACTGTCTTATACATGTTATACTAAAGCTATTGTAAGTTATACAGAAGTTAAGACTGTCAGTACCATCTTGTCTGACACCAAAGCTATTGTAAGTTATGGTATACAGAAGTTTTATATATACCTAAAGTCTAATGCAGAGTTTTATAGACATTTTACATGTTCACATGTGTTTACAGACCATTTACAGGTTCACAGGTGTTTACAGACAATTAACAAGTTCACAGGTGTTTATAGACCATATACAGGTCCACATGTGTTAATAGACCATTTACAGGGCAATATGGTTTTATAGACCATATACCAGTTCACATGTGTTTATAGACCATTTACAGGTTCACATGTGTTTACAGACCATTTACAAGTTCACATGTGTTTATAGAATATTTATAGGTTTACATGTGTTAATAGACCATTTACAGGTTTACATGGATTTATAAGACCATTGAGGACCCACAGGCCATGTTAGGGCCAACTTTCTTCAATATCTGCCAGAGTTATGGGACTTTAAAATTTATGAATTGCTCAGCTCCAGAGATGTTTCCATTTCTTGTTGACCTTCAATTCTGCTAAAATCAAGTGCTGGACAGATATTATTTCGTTTTTTTCTTTTATCCTAGGAGGCATGGGAAAGACAATGCAAAGAGGCCGGAACTCCCTTAGGACGGTATTACACAACATGGAGGAAATTGCGTGACCGTGAACTTCAACATCAAATAGCCTCAAAGGACCAGGTATTTACTTCATGCAATGGTCAAATTAAAACCATTTTCCGTTGTTCTTTCCGAAACTATAAATGCCAACAATCAATTGATTTCTGATACCAATGATTTTGAGTATCAATTGAGGACTTCTGCTGATTAGTTAATCCTTTTCTTTACTCTCACATTTCCTGACTAAATTTGATCTTATGTATGTTTGATAAACATTTGATACCATATCGTAAAAACAGCAAATTAACAGAAATTTTTATTTTTAGAATACAATATTTTTATGTACTGTGTATATACAGCATATTGCAATCTATATATGAACATTTAATGTGAAAGAAAATACAACAGGCAAATTTATGAAGAATCACTCTCTCTCTCTCTATCTCTCTCTCACTCTCTCTCTCACTCTCTCTCTCTGTCTCTCTCACATGTCGTATAACTGTATATTTCAGATTGTTGGTATTGACAACATACCGACTATACAGAGACCTCGCGGCCCAGCAAAGCCAACAAAGGAAGACAAGGAAGAGTTTAGTGCTTTGTTTGATACAGATTCTGACGAGAGCGATGATGAAACAAGGTGTGTATTGTCACTGATGAATCTCAGGTACCCGATAAAGTTTTGAAAAAAAAAATGAAAGAATTTTGCTTAAATCCAGAATTTAGAATTTTTTAAGACTGTGAAAAAGAAAAAGGGTGGGGGTCATATTTTTCCAACATGTCAGCTTGTTCCTTAATACCAACCACTGAAGGGAAGTTGATGAAACTTTTAAGGCAGCAAGTACTCAAGGTCCTCCACCAAGTTTGTATTTTAGTGCCAGCTCAGCCATCATGTTTTTCTTGGTCTTCTATTCACATTTGAAAATGGTGCTCCTGTGAGTGATTTGTACATCATGTTAAGGTTTTGGTTAAAGTGTGATCATCAGGTTTAGAATTTGGTTTACGTTTGACCATCTGGTTAAGGATTTGGTTAAAGCTTGACCATCTGGTTAAGAATTTGGTTAAAGTTTGACCATCTGGTTTAGAATTTGGTTAAAGTTTGACCATCTGGTTAAGGATTTGGTTAAAGTTTGACCATCTGGTAAAGGATTTGGTTACAGTTTGTCCATCAGGTTAATGATCTGGTTAAAGTTTGTCCATTAGGTTAAGGGTTTGGATAAAGTTTGTCCATTAGGTTAATGATTTGGTTAAAGTTTGACCATCTGGTTAAGGATTTGGTTAAAGTTTGACCATCTGGTTAAGGGTTTGGTTAAAGTTTGACCATCTGGTTAAGGATTTGGTTAAAGTTTGACCATCTGGTTAAGGGTTTGGTTTAAGTTTGACCATCTGGTTAAGGATTTGGTTAAAGCTTGACCATCTGGTTAAGGATTTGGTTAAAGTTTGACCATCTAGTTAAGGATTTGGTTAAAGTTTGACCAACTGGTTAAGGGTTTGGTTAAAGTTTGACCATCAGGTTAATGATTTGGTTAAAGTTTGTCCATCAGGTTAATGATCTGGTTAAAGTTTGTTCATCAGGTTAAGGGTTTGGATAAAGTTTGACCATCTGGTTAAGGATTTGGTTAAAGTTTGACCATCTGGTTAAGGGTTTGGTTAAAGTTTGACCATCTGGTTAAGGATTTGGTTAAAGTTTGACCATCTGGTTAAGGATTTGGTTAAAGTTTGACCATCTGGTTAAGGATTTGGTTTAAGTTTGACCATCTGGTTAAGGGTTTGGTTAAAGTTTGACCATCAGGTTAATGATTTGGTTAAAGTTTGTCCATCAGGTTAATGATCTGGTTAAAGTTTGTCCATCAGGTTAAGGGTTTGGATAAAGTTTGACCATCTGGTTAAGGATTTGGTTAAAATTTGACCATCTGGTTATGGGTTTGGATAAAGTTTGTCCATCAGGTTAAGGGTTTGATTAAAGTTTGTCCATCAGGTTAAAGGTTTGGTTAAAGTTTGTCCATCAGGGTAAAGGTCTGGTTAAAGTTTGTCCATCAGGTTAATGGTCTAGTTAAAGTTTGTCCATAAGTTTAAGGGTTTGCTTAATCACGTTAAGGGTTTGGTTAAAGTTTGTCCATCAGGTTAATGGTTTGTCCATCAGGTTCATGTTCTGGTTAAAGTTTTGAAATTACTTACCATTCACTAAACAATGGTTTGACTGATAGAGGACTTGTATTGATTAACTAAAACTTTTGGAGTGCTTGTTGAAATTTGATATCAATTTTATAGTAATCTGTCAAGATCATAATTTTACACTAAAAGCAGCAAGTTCTTAACTATGAGATTCATTCTTTTGATATTAATATCTATGTCTCCTTTTCTCAGATTCTTACCCAAAAAGGATAGACCTAAAAAGAAGAAAAGAGATGAAGAGTCTTCTGACAGCCAGGAATACAGGTAGTATTTGTTATGAAGATTA
Organism: Atrina japonica; assembly: GCA_030159075.1. Lineage (NCBI taxonomy): Eukaryota > Metazoa > Mollusca > Bivalvia > Pterioida > Pinnidae > Atrina > Atrina japonica. Next base: position 55,231 of record BROG01000732.1, on the reverse strand, counting down.
AGTGTTTTACTAACACCAATATAGTCCATTGTCGAGGCCTGTATGTTGGCATTCATATATCATATCGCCTTGTCTAGTTAGCCGAGACAAAGTGTCTGGAGAACGAATATCATACTCCCTAACAGAGTCAACATCATCAGCTTCATCCATGGACAGAAACCTTTGCTACATCTTTTGAAGTATAAGGAATAAAGCTTTAATATTTCACATGTGCAATCCTTATGATCTTTACACCAGTCTGTCTAAGCCACTTTTGCATTAAAAGTTTTTTTTTTAAAAAGTCAGTAATTTGTGTGTTTGTGGTGATGAAGGCATTTTTATTATACATAAATAAAATGATCCTCTTATGTCACCATGAAAAGTATAAAATGACCAACCTATTTCATTATACAGTAAAACCTGGTTTAAAGACCACCTGTGTATAAAGACCACCTGGTGATAAAGAATGTTTATATAATTATAATTTTTGTTTTGGCAAAATGGATCCCATATGGACTATTCAAAGCTGTGGTCTATTTTTAAAGCTGTGGTTAAGATGTCTGGCTGAGGTCAGGTTTACTTGTTTTCAGTGCTGTGATTAAGATGACTGGCTGGAAGTCAGATTTACCTGTTGTCAGTTCAGTGGTTAAGATGTCTGGCTGAGGTCAGGTTTACTTGTTTTCAATGCTGTGATTAAGATGACTGGCTGGAAGTCAGATTTACCTGTTGTCAGTTCAGTGGTTAAGATGTCTGGCTGAGGTCAGGTTTACTTGTTTTCAATGCTGTGATTAAGATGACTGGCTGGAAGTCAGATTTACCTGTTGTCAGTTCTGTGGTTAAGATGTCTGGCTGAGGTCAGGTTTACTTGTTTTCAGTGTTGTGATTAAGATGACTGGCTGGAAGTCAGATTTACCTGTTGTCAGTGCTGTGGTTAAGATGTCTGGCTGAGGTCAGGTTTACTTGTTTTCACTGCTGTGATTAAGATGACTGGCTGGAAGTCAGATTTACCTGTTTTCAGTGCTGTGGTTAAGATGTCTGGCTGAGGTCAGGTTTACTTGTTTTCAATGCTGTGATTAAGATGACTGGCTGGAAGTCAGATTTACCTGTTGTCAGTGCGTCTGACTGGCAGAGGTCATATTTACCTGTTGTACCTGCTGTGGTTATAGTGACTGGCAGAGGTCAGGTTTACTTGTTTCTACTGTTCATACATGACCTTAACCTGCGTGATATATACATCTTATTATTCTAAGTATATGATATGCTTGATTTGTGTTTTTGCAAAAAATGACTTAGACTTCTTAAACTTTTTCTTACAGTGATTTTGACAGTGATGAGCTTGAGATATTGGCAAGGTCTGGTGATGAAGACTCGGCTGAAGATGATGAAGATGATGATGATGAGGAACTATCTGGAAATAAATCAGAAAGCAAGAGTAATAAATTAGTTGATGAAGATGATATAGATGATGAGGAAGATGTAGTTGAGGACTTTGAAATGTCAGATTCAGATTAGATAGACAGTTCAAGTTTAGTAGTTATCTCCCTTTGTAGACTTTTTTTAAAGGAAGCCATCATTTGTATTGGATACCATCATATTAAAATAATTCTGACTGATAGCTGTCTGTTTTGATTTATATATATATATGGACTCTACCTAAGATCAATATGTCTTATTTCTTCGTATTAAAGGTGATTTTAGTAGTGTCTCGGGGACAACATGTAAACAAATGAACTTCAACATGGTGGCAAATACAAATTACCATAGTTAATAATATGATTTGTAAGGGTAAATATTGAAGTCATAAGGATTTTTAAAATTCCAAGAAGAAAAAAGATGAACATGTTGCCCTATGTGCGATTGACGATGCATTAAATTTGCCCACTGGCGAGTGTCTGACACAATATTTATTTTAAGTCCTTCTCGTCTGACTAAATCTCAACAGTTTTTGCAACTAATGCTAATTAAATATCTATTTTTTCTGCTATCCTGTGATGCAGTGTTTCACAGGCCATATTCGACATCCATTTCAATCTATAAAGCTACTTTGTTTTTATTTACATGTTATAGTGCTGTCCCTGTAATCTCGTGAAATTTGAGGTATTTTTTTTGTTCTTGTCAAAAGAGTGATCAAAGGGCAGTAACTCTGATATGGGGGCAATAAGAAGTATTAGATAGGCCAGTCCAAATCTGCCATAAGGGATTACAAACATTAAACATTTTTGGACAAATTATCTCTTGACCTTTCTGTATACAGTTACAGTAAAACAGTTAGGAACCATGGAGAAAAGATTGAAAAATTGGAGCTCGAATCATGAATGGTAACCAAATCATATGAATTTTAGATTCAAAGGTTTTGTATGTTGTCACTGTTTCAAAACCATGTAAGACATTTAGAGTCATAATATATTAAATAATTAGTGCTAAAATTATCTTACTTTACATGAAATTAAAACATCAAGTGTTTATGAGAAGGAGAAATATTGACATGGATAGATATCATACACATGTAAGTGTTTACTTTGAATTATTTGTAGGAATTTTCTTTGTTTTTATAGAAATGGGCGCAAAAAAAATTAATCGAAACATTAAGAAATTTGAACCATAATAGTTCTAGTTATAAATATTTTATACTTAGCATTAATTTCAACTTTATTTGCGATTTTGTCAATCGTTCTGAACTTTCTTTATTGCCCAATAACTATAGTCCATTAACTTTTCCATTTTTAAAATACAACTTCTACTCACGAACCACTGGACAGGTTTCAACCAAATATGGTAATGTATCTTCATGAATGAAAACAGTAAGGCAAAATGCTGAATAACAGCCACAAATATGATAGATTAAATCATTAAACCATCTTACCTCAAAATAAATCGTTTCAAGAAAGTTTGTTAAGTGCCTGTTATATTATTTATTATATTATAATTTATGCCTCAAAACTATCAAAATAGATAAGATTTTATGAACTCATCAACCCCTGAAAATTAATGGAATCTTCTATAAATCAATCACTTAGACCAGTCCAAATGTGTCCCTAGGGGTAATTGAGTTACCTGAAGTACTCACAATAGAATAAGACGAAATAATGATGTCAAAAATGAATCTATAACATAAAAGAACATGGTGCAAGTGTTCAAAATAGTGGTGCCATCATCATGTGTAAACATATCTAAGCAGTTGATAGTTCAAGAAATATAACTCTTACAAATACTTAAAATACTTTCAAAAAATCGGTCAGATTTTGCAGTTGATACATTCAACTCCCTAAAAGACAAATGTCATAATTTATGATTTTCAGAATACACCAATCATTTTGTTGTACTACTTCAGTTCTTGCTGTTTTTCAATGTGTAAGTCAATATATTATATTTTCTCCTTAACCAGTCTGCTATCCAATGTGCATATTTTTTATATATCATTAATCAATATGAACTTTTTTCTGTTCATGTAAATTTTGTATCAAAATATTCATTTGATTGAATTTTTGGATAAAAGATTTGCCAGTTGTTTTGATGAGGCATTATGATGGGATATTCTTAAAAAGTTATGTAAATGAAATAAATAAATTTGTCAAAAGAAATTGATTTTAACCCATTAGCCCTTAATAATACATTTGGACTGGTCTAAGTCATTGATTTACAGAAGAGTCCATTGTTTTTCAGGGGCTGATGAGTTATGATGTACATATATTGTCTTAACATAATCTTACAGGTAAATCTGTAGTGTTATCCATATGTAAAACAACAGGAAAACAATGTAATACAAACAAACATGCAATATCAGGAGAGATAACATAATACAGGTACAGAGTGACAATGCAAAGAGATGCAATGTAACAAGGATATAATGTAATACAAAAGAGATACAATGTAATACAGAGAATCAATGTAATACAAAGAGATACAATTTTTATTTAAAGAAATAATGTAATACAAAGAGATAATGTAATAAAAAGGGTACAATGGAATACAAAGAGATAATGTAATACAAAAAGATGATGTAATATAGATACAGATAGTGTAATACAAAGACATACAATGTAATAATGAGACAAAGTAATACAAAGAGATACAGTAATACAAAGAAATGATGTAATATAAAGAGATACAATGTATTACAAAGAGATCATGTAATATGAGATAATGTAATATAAAGAGATACAATGTATTACAAAGAGATCATGTAATATGAGATAATGTAATATAAAGAGATACAATGTATTACAAAAATATGATGTAATATATTGAGATGATGTAATATAGAGATACAATGTAAAAGATACAATGTAATACAAAGATAATATAATACAGACAATGTAATATAGAGATGATGAAATACAAAGAGAATGTAATACAAAGATTATGTAATATAAAGAGATGATGTAATACAAAGATTATGTAATATAAAGAGATGATGTAATACAAAGAGGTAATGGAATACAAAGAGAAAATGTAATATAAAGAGATACAATGTAATACAATTAGATACAATGTAATAAAAATGATACAATGTAATGCAAAGAGATTATGTAATATTAACAGATACAATGTAATACACAGAGACAATATAAAAAGAGATAATGTAATATAAAGATATACAATGTATTACAAAAATATATTGTAGTATAATGAGATGATGTAATGTAAAGAGATACAATGTAATAAAATAGATGCAATGTAATACAAAGATAATGTAATACAAAGAGATAATGTAATATAAAGAGATGTAATACAAAAAGATCATGTAATATAAAGAGATGATGTAATACAGAGATAATGTAATACAAAGAGATAATGTAATATAGAGATGATGTAATATAGAGATGATGTTATGCAAAGAGATAATGTAATACAAAGAGATAATGTAATACAAAGAGATAATGTAATACAAAGAGATAATGTAATATAAAGAGATGATGTAATACAAAAAGATAATGTAATATAAAGAGATGATGTAATACAAAAAGATAATGTCATACAAAGAGATGATGTAATACAAAGTGATAATGTCATATAAAGAAATGATATAATACAGAGATAATGTAATACAAAGAGATAATGTAATATGAAAAAATATGTAATACAAAAAGACAATGTAATACATGGAGATAATGTAATTTAAAGAGATGATGTAATATAAAGAGATACAAAGAGATAATGTAATACAAAGATACAATGTAATAAAAAGAGATACAATGTAATGTTACACAAAAACATGTAATGTTTCACAAAGGCATACAATTTTATACATACCCCAAAAATGTATTCAGAGTCAGGAAGAGATAATATATGACTATTGCGGGAAATGACTTTAGACTTTAGATCAAATGTATGTAATGTAACATATACTGCTAACAAAATAGAAGAGGCAGTTGTAGATAAGCAGAATAAGATAATTCATTTAAAAAAAACAATGTTAGTTATGCAATAGCCCCAGAATTGTGGTATATACTAGACGATGTAAAACAAAACAAAAAGATAAAGAAATGATAAACAGGATACAAAATATATATATAGAACATAAAATATATATAATACCAAATGGAGGTAATGTTATAAACACCAGAGGAATGATGTTATATAAAACAAAATAGGCAACGCAATAAAATCCATAAAAATGAAAACCAGGAAACACAATGTAATACAACCAGAATAGGCCATGTATTGCTAGCCAGAAAAGATAATATAATATGGTGTTTAAGGGTGAGAAGGGAGTGTCCGAATTGATTGTTATAGCTGATTATAATGAAAACTAATATTGGCAAAGTAACAAAACCAGAATAGTCAATGTAATAAAAACCAGAATAGTCAATGTAATAAAAACCAGAATAGTCAATGTAAAAAAAACTAGAATAGTCAATGTAAAAAACCTAGAATAGTCAATATAATTAAAACCAATATAGTTAACGTAATAAAAACCAGAATGGTCATCAACATAAAACGTAAAATAGTAAACGTAATATAACCTCATATGGACAACGTAATAAAACCCAGATTAGGTAACGTAATAAAAACCAGAATGATCATCAACATAAAACGTAAATAATAAATGTAATAAAACCTCATATAGACAACGTAATTAAACCAGAATAGACAACGTTATAAAAACCAGAATAGACAACGTGATAAAAACCAGAATAGTCAATGTAATAAAAACCAAAATAGACAACGTAATTTAAACCAGAATGATTTGACACATAAGATTAAAAACTTATATATATATATATATATATATATATATCACATGAAAAAATAGTAGATATCAATACTGCCGTGTTAAAATCAAATGGTTAGTGACTATATATTTTTTAATTAATCAGCTAAAACATCTGAACAAAGTTAACTCTTCATGGAATTTAATTTATTTTAGTGGAACCTCGCTTAAAGCCACCTCGATTAGGAGACCACCTCATATTTCAGACCACTTTCAGTCGGTCAGTTCGGTGGTCTCCATAGCGATGTTCCTCTGTATATATACACAGTGTAGATACATGTACATAATCCTGTATAAGTACAGTGTATCTTGCTTTATGAAGAAGCATAGAATTGTAATTGATTTTTCAACGGCGATATAAAATTCTTTTTAAACAATTGATCAATAATTATAAACAGCACAGACATTGTTAGATTATATCTATGTAACTTCAAAGGTATGATATATCCTAAATGAATACGCTGTCACACTAATTGACCTAGCGTACCTCAAAAGAGGAATTTTAACTTGAAGTAATAATACCGCTAACATTACACACGTACATGCAGTATCTATACTGGCGACGCGGTTATAACTCCTGATGTTTTCCTTTTCTGTATATTTAAAGGGAATACCATATACTAACTTTACATAGATCTAAATGATGAAATACTAGTCTAGTATACTGGCATGATAAGAACTCTGTGTGTACATTGAACAGGGGTATATGTTCTTGTATTAAATGTGATTTGATTAAAGGCAATGACAAGATGGCGTTTTTGATAACAATGTTGCATTCATCGTGGTTTTGTGGTCGAAGAAAAGGCATTGTTAACGAATAAAATTCTGATATGATATATAGTCTCTGTTGAGACGAAGAACATTCAAAAGATTTAATTAAACGGATTAACATGGAAATACTTGAGTTGAGTCTACAAGCGTTCCATTCGAAGACGACTTCATGAGATAGAAGGTCGCAATAACAAAATATGCAAAGACGCATACTGAAGGTAATTACTGGGAGGATATAATGGCGTCTACCTCCCCAACTAAGGTGTCCAAATTGACTCCAACTCAGTGTGGTATATGCGACGGATATTCCACGGTAAAATGGAGGTGTGTAAATTGTGATAAATACATTTGCATTAGCTGTAAAAGTCTTCATATGAAAGTTCGTTCAACCAGTAACCACAAAATTGTTACGGTGGAGAAAAAATCTAAGAGGAACAACCAGACTGATAAGCGCCAAACAAAAGAAGCTGATGGGGAGGTGCTTCCGAACACTCGACAAAACTCGGATATTTCCGGAAATGATATTGATACTGTTCTGAACTGTGAGAACCACACATCGATTCCTTTGAACTGGTATTGTAGTATATGTAACTTACCTGTGTGTAGGCACTGCATACAAGCTGAGCATTCATCGCATGTTAGAGCAGAATTTGGAGTTGTACTGGAGAGAAAACGTAAAAAATTAGAACAATTTCTGCAAAACGTGGAAGAGAAACAGCTGCCGGATGCAAGAGAAAGAAGAAAGAAATTAAAAGTGGTAAAAGTAGATTTCGATTCCAATGTCATAAGCTTAAAAAGGGAAGTTTGGTTGAGATATGACGAATTTATGCAGAAAATAGGGAAAGAACGTGAAAACATTTTACAAAATTTTGATGAAATACAAAAGAAAGAAGATTGCAAATTTTCGAAAGCTTGCGAAGAAATTGATGCAGAGATAACAGAGCTAGAAGGGATTATGGCATCTCTAAAAGAGATGATGGATTCCGTCGATCTAAAGAACATTTGCAATCGTCTTCCAGAAATCGAATCAAGTGTAAACAGTATAGAAAAAACTGACGTTCCAAACCCTTCAAAAGTATCCTTCAAATATGCCGAGCTTACGGAATATATGGTTAAAAATATATTTGGTAAGACAGACTATATCCGTGACAGTGAAATTTGCAAGCATCTTGTTGAACATAACAGGAAACAAATAGCATCACCGGAAGTACATGTTGACGTTCTCTCTTCGTTTATGTCAGATTTTCCATTTGTCAGAACCATTTGTCCAATAAATGAAAACGAGGCTTGGATAGGGTGCTGGCAACACGAGGGCTTAGCACTAATGTCTACCGAGGGATCAAAATTGAAATCACACAGTCTGAAGGCTATGGATTTAGCCACAACACCAGCAAAGGCACTTCTCGTTTCAACTTATCTACAGTGCAATATAAGTTCAATAGGAAAAAATGGGAAACTGCGCGAGCTGAAGTCTGTCTTACCCCTTTATCCAACTGGTGTATGTGTCACTGACACAGGCGATATTATTCTAAGTTTAGTCGATCGATATGACCTGAAAGTGGACAAGTCCAGTATTCGTAGAATAGTAAAACTGGACAAAGAAGGGAACACTCTAATGTTGGTCGAACGTGGAGATGATGATGAACGTCTATTTACGTATCCGGCGAAGGTATCGTTAAACGTTAACGATGACATATGTGTCATTGACGAAACGGGTGAGTATTCAGGACGTTTGGTCGTACTCTACAAAGATGGCGACGTAAAATTTCAATATGGCGATTATGACGAAGGCACTCGTGATAACTGTGACCTCAGTTGCTGTGCGTGTGATAGTTACGGCCGGATATTTCTGACCGACTGGTTGCATCATAGGATACACATTTTAACAAAAGATGGTAACTTTTTGGGGTTCCTAATGACACAAGAGGATGGAATTCATTTTCCATTCTGCATTTCAGTTGCTATAGATGGGGCACTGTGGTTAGGATGTAAATTATCCAGCGAGTGCGAGACTGGCGCTGTTGTAAGAGTGAAATATAAGTTGTGATACTTGGTTTTGTATAAATTATCCAGCGAGAGTGAGAATGATGCCCGTGTAAGAGTGAAATACAGGTTGTGATACTTGGTTAGGTATGTAATTTATCCAGCGAGTGTGAGAATGGCGCTGTTGTTAGAGTGAAATGCAAGTTGTGATATATCTGGTAAGATGTAAATTATCCAGCGAGTGTGAGAATGGCGCTGTTGTTAGAGTGAAATACAAGTTGTGATATATCTGGTTAGATATAAATTATCCAGCGAGTGTGAAAATGGCGCTGTTGTTAGAGTGAAATACAAGTTGTGATATATCTGGTTAGATATAAATTATCCAGCGCGTGTGAGAATGGCGCTGTTGTTAGAGTGAAATAAAAATTGTGATATATCTGGTAAGATATAAATTATCCAGCGCGTGTGAAAATGGCGCTGTGGAGGCAAACGAGAAGATACTAAATACGATTAGTCCTTTGAAATGACACCTTTGATAGTTTTTTTTTTTTATATTTATTCTTCTATTTTTTCAAAAGCTTTAAATTTTCAAGGAATATAAAAGACTAAACCTGGACATTTTTGCTTCAGGTTATTTTCGCCCTTTCACGGAAAAAACATGTTCACCCCGTATTCGTAAGTTTGCCTTAATCACTGATACTGTAGTCTCCTAAATGGCATGGACATCCATGGTTCAGTAAATCAGCGTAATTATTTTACCGTTATTTAAATTCGCCCTCTCGTCTAAGGTAGAAAATGGCGAAAATTATCTGGGAGCGAAAATTTCCATGTATCACCGAAGATATGTTATAGAACTCTTTAAAATGCATCACCAGTCAGCGAATCGTGATCAAATGTATCTCTACTATGTTTCTTAGATATATAGACTTAACCCTACACATATAGATTCACTGTGTTATCTTGTTTGTGTCTACTAGACCGAATCTACATTCACTTTCGTAGGTATGTCTTCATTATGTACTTCCGAATGTATGACTATTGAGCAGGCTGAATCAATGTTCGCGATTTCACTTCTTCAATACGTAGGGTCATTTGAAATAATACATAGCTATCAATATCAATCGCAAATTTTTATTTATTTTGATATGTTGTCAACGGATGCCATAGAATTTGACTTTACATGCTATTTTGTATTATATACATATCAGAAATGAAATGAATAAAATTTCAGATGATTTAATGGAGATCATTGTGAGTATGTGCTTTTAACATGTTCTTTACTTTTATTCATGTTTATTACGCCTTTCATCGAATGACAAAAATGTATGTACATTATATATCACCGATAAATAGTCTTTAGTCTATAGTCTGGGGTTATTTGAAGTTATTTATTATTATATACCACTATTTATCCATTAAGTAAGTACAGTAAAACTCCAAAGCATTACTACAGGGACACAATGAACTTAGTGATGAAGGTAAAAATAGTAGTACAGAATGTTAAATTGCCAATTACTTTATCATGGTGAAAATACGAGTTGCTACACGACACTTTTTGGGAGCTTAACCCACCTACCCCTGCATATAATGGACTCTATTGAAAATCAATGACACAACCCAGTCCAAAACGTGACTCCATGAAAAGGCATGCCTATCACTCCTATTATGAACTTAGATTGGTTTGTATACATGTGCCGATTTATCGTCGTATAACATACATGTATATCACCGGGGAAAAGTGGAAGTTTTTCTGGCAACAATGGTGGCAACAAGCACTTTATTGTACAGGTCGGTTAGGTGAATTCTGGAAATCCAAAATTACTCCAGTTCACTCTGAAGCCTACAAACTAACTAGTTGAAAATCTACAAAACATATGTACATAGATAAGAAATACAAAATAGTCATTTAGCACGATATGTGTGAAGAGCCTTATAGGGACATTAGCTGTCTTTACCCCAAAAATTGTTTCGATTTTTTTTTTCTACTTTTACTATTTGTACTTGATGTACAATAACAAATAATATCTAAACACAGGCATAAACATCTTATATTCCAATATGTTTTGTGAAAATAAGCTCAGGTCCAGTGTGGAAGGCTGAATTTTTCATTTGCAAGCAATTTTCACAAAATAAATAGGGATTTAAGATTTTTTTATGTCTATTTATACTTTTTTTAAATTATATGTCAATGTAAGTAATGGAATAGGAAATAACACTAAAAACACAGCTAATGCCCCTTTAAATGGGAATTAATATGTATATAGACATTACTCATTGAAATAACACTAAAAGAAGATTAAATAGAATACAAATCAAATGAATACAACAATGGAATTAATTAGAGTCCAGATGCAAGTACAAATGTAGTTTGTATGTAAAGAATTCCCGTGCTCCGAAATAACCCCGACATTAAATTTTGATAAGAAAAATGAATAAATAAACTAGCATGATATAAGATAAAGTCGGATAAAAAGAAGTCCGAATTCAATTGTTTATCACACAGTGTCTTTGTGGTTTATACATGCATTACATGTATAAAGGGTGTAATTTTACTATGGCGTAAAATAACAGACATTGACTTAACCACCCGAGTACAATAATCACAACATCTCAAACGTGTGGAAGAAGTATTATATTTAACTAAGCTTAACAATGTTTCAATTCTGTCGAATTCAACGGATAATTATTTTATAGTATCAACTAGACTAAAATTTGTGTCAAAATGTTATATGTTTGTGACCTTATCTCAGCCCTTATTAAGATGTGTAAAATGTTTACAGTAAAGGTATGGCATAAACACCCCTACATACCTTAGTTGACTGGTCTTAAACAATAGAGAAGAGAATACCACTCAGATATCCAGGGATGACAGGGTTGGTGATATATTTGGTGTGTTTTTGTCAATGGTATTTTATGCCACACTGAGCAATTAACCTGTTACACGATCGTGGCTAGTTTTACATACTTAGCATAGGCGTCGGAGCCGGGGGGCTAGGGGGGGGGGGGGCTTAGCCCCCCCACGTTTTTTGCAACGATCGGCATAGGTGTTGAAAATCGGGGCTTAGCCCCCAAGACGTTTCTGGCGTGTGTGTGTTTTAAGTTGGTTCAGCCCCCCCACTTCTGGCGTGTGTGTGTTTTAAGTTGGTTTAGCCCCCCCACTTTCAATTTGCTTCCGACGCCTATGCTTAGGATTGGAAAGGTTAATATTGGAGGAGAGAACTTGCTCTTGATGTAATCGGGAAAAGTGAGGTGAAAGATCACGGAAACAAACACTTTCAATAGTGGTGTGTGGGAATTAAATTTAATCACCAGGAAGAACAAGCGTATCATATTATCTGTGTTATATATAACATTCCAACATCAATACTTTCCGTTCTTAAAACGTTCTGCCAGTGCTGTTTCTTATTGGTATTGTAATATGTACCTCAGGAATCACTGGTACTAACATATATGAGTTATCGATATTCAGATCTATCCCACGAATTCGTGTACAAATTTAATCAAGCATAGAAAATTGTGACATGCACGAAAGATTGTATTTTGGGAACTTAAAGGAAACTTATTATTACATAAAATGTCGTTTAACCTCTAGATGTATATCGATGACAATTGAATGGTATAATGGCAGCATATACTAACAGGTCAGCGTATATATTGAAATCCCTGTACATGAGCAATGAATTATATAACAACCCTCATTTCCCTGTACATGAGCAATGAGGGTTGATATATAATTCATTGTCTACATTTCATACCCATTTGAAATTTGATAATGATCCGATCAAAGCTTCAGTCAGATGATATCGTTTAAAATCTGCTAGCTTCATTCTGTACTATCGTGCATAAAACACTTAACGATTCATTGCTTTACAGAACTTTGTATTTACGATACAGGCTATGCTTGTGACTTTATTTTATGCCCTATTTGGATTCAAAATTACAGAGAAACGAGGCAGGGCAAATACCTTTATTGGTAATAACAAAATGCACTCTATTGCTGGACTGTAATCCCAATTTGTGAACAAGTGCCGGTGTAACGTGAAATACGCCGGAGAAATGCTATCCGGGGTCATTTTCTAAGATTGAAATATTACCTGGGTAGCCTTACGAAAATTACTACTACTACTTCTAAGACTGTTACTACTACTTCTAAGACTGATACTACTTCTTCTATGACTGTTACTACTACTTCTAAGACTGTTATTACTTCTAAGACTGTTAGTACTTCTAAGACTGTTACTTCTACTTCTAGGACTGTTACTACTACTTCTAAGACTGTTATTACTTCTAAGACTGTTACTTCTACTTCTAGGACTGCTACTAATACAGCTAAGACTGCTATAACTTATAAGACTGTTACTACTACTTTTGAGACTGTTACTACTACTTCTAAGAATGTTACTACTACTTCTAAGACTGTTACCACTACTTCTAAGACTGTTACTACTACTTCTAACACTGTTATTACCACTTCTTAGACTGTTAATACTACTTCTAAGACTGTTACTACTACTTCTTAGACTGTTACTACCACTTCAAAGAATGTTACTACTACTTTTAAGTCTGTTACTACTACTTCTAAGACTGTTACTTCTACTTCTAAGACTGTTACTTCTACTTCTTAGACTGTTACTTTACTTCTAGGACTGTTACCACTACTTCTAAGACTGTTACTACTACTTCTAAGACTGTTACTACTACTTCTAAGACTGTACTACTACTACTTCTAAGACTGTTATTACTTCTAAGACTGCTACTTCTAATTCTAAGACTGTTATTACCACTTCTAAGACTGTTACTACTACTTCTAAGACTGTTACTACTACTTCTAAGACTGTTACTACTACTTCTACTACTGTTACTACTACATCTAAGTCTGTTACTACTACTTCTAAGACTGTTACTACTACTTCTAAGACTGTTACTACTACTTCTAAGACTGTTAGTACTACTTCTTAGACTGTTACTTCTAATTTTAATATTGTTACTTCTACTTCTAAGACTGTTACTACATCTTCTAGGACTGTTACTACTGTTACTACTACTTCTAAGACTGTTACTACTACTTCTAAGACTGTTATTACTTCTAAGACTGTTACTACTACTTCTAAGACTGTTATTACTTCTAAGACTGTTATTACTTCTAAGACTGTTACTACTTCTAACACTGTTAGTACTACTTCTTAGACTGTTACTTCTAAGACTGTTATTACTTCTAAGACTGTTACTACTACTTCTAAGACTGTTACTACTACTTCTAAGACTGTTACTACTACTTCTAACACTGTTAGTACTACTTCTTAGACTGTTACTTCTACTTCTAAGACTGTTACTTCTACTTCTAAGACTGTTACTACTACTTCTAACACTGTTAGTACTACTTCTTAGACTGTTACTACTACTTCTAAGACTGTTACTACTACTTCTAAGACTGTTACTACTACTTCTAACACTGTTAGTACTACTTCTTAGACTGTTACTTCTAATTTTAAGACTGTTACTACTACTTCTAAGACTGTTACTACTACTTCTAAGACTGTTACTACTACTTCTAAGACTGTTACTACTACTTCTAACACTGTTAGTACTACTTCTTAGACTGTTACTTCTAATTTTAAGACTGTTACTTCTACTTCTAAGAGTGTTACTACTACTTCTAAGACTGTTATTACTTCTAAGACTGTTACTACTACTTCTAACACTGTTACTACTACTTCTAGGACTGTTACTACTACTTCTAAGACTGTTATTACTTCTAAGACTGTTACTACTACTTCTAAGACTGTTTTTACTACTTCTAAGACTGTTACTACTACTTCTAAGACTGTTACTTCTACTTCTAAGACTGTTACTACATCTTCTAGGACTGTTACTACTGTTACTACTACTTCTAGGACTGTTACTACTACTTCTAAGACTGTTACTTCTACTTCTAAGACTGTTACTACTACTTCTTAGACTGTTACTACCACTTCAAAGAATGTTACTACTACTTTTAAGTCTGTTACTACTACTTCTAAGACTGTTACTTCTACTTCTAAGACTGTTACTTCTACTTCTTAGACTGTTACTTTACTTCTAGGACTGTTACCACTACTTCTAAGACTGTTACTACTACTTCTAAGACTGTTACTACTACTTCTAAGACTGTTACTACTACTTCTAAGACTGTTATTACTTCTAAGACTGCTACTTCTAATTCTAAGACTGTTATTACCACTTCTAAGACTGTTACTACTACTTCTAAGACTGTTACTACTACTTCTACTACTGTTACTACTACTACATCTAAGTCTGTTACTACTACTTCTAAGACTGTTACTACTACTTCTAAGACTGTTACTACTACTTCTAAGACTGTTACTACTACTTCTAAGACTGTTAGTACTACTTCTTAGACTGTTACTTCTAATTTTAATATTGTTACTACTACTTCTAAGACTGTTACTACATCTTCTAGGACTGTGCTACTGTTACTCACTACTTCTAAGACTGTTTATACTACTTATTGTTAAGACTGTTATTACTTCTAAGACTGTTACGTCACAACTTCTAAAGACTGTTATTACTTCTAAGTTGTTATTACTTCTAAGACTGATACTACTTCTAACACAAGTAGAACTGAACTATCTTAGACTGTTACTTCTAAGACTGTTAGCTACTTCTAAGACTGTTACTACTACTTCTAAGACTGTGACCACTACTACTTCTAAGACTGTTACTAACTAGAATACGGAGACTGTTATTACTTCTAAACACTGTTAGTACTACTTCTTTTTACAAAAAACTTCTAAGACTTTCATTACTTCTAAGACTGTTACTACTACTTAGAACGGACTTGGACACTACTTGTTCAGAAGACTGGAAACTACTACTACTTCTACTACTGAAGATACTACTACATCTAAGTCTGTTACTACTACTTCTAAGACTGTTACGACTACTTCTAAGTATATTTTTATGTTACTCACTACTTCTAAGACTGTTATAAAAAACTTCTAAGACTGTTCAAGTACAACTTCTTAGACTGTTACGCACTAATTTTAATATTTTACTTCTACTTCTAAGACTTTTACTACATCTTCTTCGGACTGTTACTACTGTTACTACTACTTCTAAGACCTGTTACTACTACTTCTAAGTACTGTTATTACTTCTAAGACTGTTACTACTACTTCTAAGACGTTATTACTTCTAAGACTGTTATTACTTCTAAGACTGTTACTACTTCTAACACTGTTAGTACACTTCTTATAACTCGTTTACTTCTAAGAAATGTCAATTACTTCTAAGACTGTTACTACTACTTCTAAGACTGTTACTACTACTTCTAAGACTGTTACTACTACTTCTAAGACTGTTACTACTTCTAACACTGTTAGTACTACTTCTTAGACTGTTACTTCTAAGACTGTTATTACTTCTAAGACTGCATACTGAAATCTACTCCTAAGACTGTTACTACTACTTCTAACACTGTTATTTACTAATTTTCTTAGACTGTACAGAAAATTTTAAGACTGTTACTTCTACTTCTAAGATATGTTTACTACTACTTCTAAGACTGTTATTATTTCTAAGACTGTTACTACTACTTCTAACACTGTTAGTACTACTTCTTAGACTGTTACTTCTAATTTTAAGACTGTATACAAACACTCTAAGACTGTAACTACTACTTCTAAGACTGTTGGAACTGGAATGGGACACTGTTAGTAACTACTTCTTAGACGAATTACTACATCGCAAAAGGACTGTTACTATCTGTTACTACTACTTCTAAGACGGTTACTAAAACTTCTAAGACTGTTAAAACTGTCACACTTCTAAGTCTTGTTACTAAAAACTTCTGCAAGTTCTGTTACTACTACTTCTAGGACTGATTACCACTACTTACTAAGACTGTTAAACATGATCTTCTAGGACTGAAACTACTGTTACTACTATTGCTAAGACTGTTACTAGACTTCTAAGAAATGTTATTACTTCTAAGACTGTTATTACTTCTAAGACTGTTACTACTACTTCTAACACTGTTATTTTCTAAGACTGTTATTTAAGCGGACAAAGACTGTTACTACTTCTTCTATCACTGTTAGTACTACTATCTCTAGACTGTTACTTCTAAGACTGTTAACGCTTCTACAGACTGTTTACTATACTTCTAAGACTGTTACTACTACTTCTAAGACTGCAACTACAAACTTCTAACTGTTACTACTTCTAACACTGTTAGTACTACTTCTTAGACTGTTGACTTCTAAGACAGTTAATACTTCTAAGACTGAAGATACTACTACTTCTAAAACTGTTACTACTACTTCTAAGACTGAAACGCTGACTATCTTAGACTGTTACTTCTAATTTTAAGACTGTTACTTCTACTTCTAAGAGTGTTACTACTACTTCTAAGACTGTTATTATTTCTAAGACTGTTACTACTACTTCTAACACTGTTAGTACTACTTCTTAGACTGTTACTTCTAATTTTAAGACTGTTACTACTACTTCTAAGACTGTAACTACTACTTCTAAGACTGTTACTACTACTTCTAACACTGTTAGTACTACTTCTTAGACTGTTACTACATCTTCTAGGACTGTTACTACTGTTACTACTACTTCTAAGACTGTTACTACTACTTCTAAGTCTGTTACTACTACTTCTAAGTCTGTTACTACTACTTCTAGGACTGTTACCACTACTTCTAAGACTGTTTTTACTACTTCTAAGACTGTTACTACTACTTCTAAGACTGTTACTTCTACTTCTAAGACTGTTACTACATCTTCTAGGACTGTTAGATTACTGTTACTACAAACTTCTAAGACTGTTACTACTATACTTCTAAGTCTGTCTACTAACAAAACGTCTAGGACTGTTACCACTAAAAACTAATAAGACTGTTTTTACTACTTCTAAGACTGGAAAGAGGACTTCTAAGACTGTTACTTCTACTTCTAAGCAAGAAATCGGACTACATCTTCTAGGACTGTTACTACTGTTACTACTACTTCTAAGACTGTTACTACTACTTCTAAGTCTGTTACTACTACTTCTAGGACTGTTACCACTACTTCTAAGACTGTTTTTACTACTTCTAAGACTGTTACTACATCTTCTAGGACTGTTACTACTGTTACTACTACTTCTAAGACTGTTACTACATCTTCTAGGACTGTTACTACTGTTACTACTACTTCTAAGACTGTTTTTACTACTTCTAAGACTGTTACTACTACTTCTAAGACTGTTTTTACTACTTCTAAGACTGTTACTACTACTTCTAAGACTGTTTTTACTACTTCTAAGACTGTTACTACATCTTCTAGGACTGTTACTACTGTTACTACTACTTCTAAGACTGTTTTTACTACTTCTAAGACTGTTACTACTACTTCTAAGACTGTTACTTCTACTTCTAAGACTGTTACTACATCTTCTAGGACTGTTACTACTGTTACTACTACTTCTAAGACTGTTACTACTACTTCTAAGACTGTTACTTCTACTTCTAAGACTGTTACTACATCTTCTAGGACTGTTACTACTGTTACTACTACTTCTAGGACTGTTACTACTACTTCTAAGAGTGTTACTTCTACTTCTAAGACTGTTACTACATCTTCTAGGACTGTTACTACTGTTACTACATCTTCTAGGACTGTTACTACTACTTCTAAGACTGTTACTACTACTTCTAAGACTGTTACTACATCTTCTAGGACTGTTACTACTACTTCTAAGACTGTTACTACTACTTCTAAGACTGTTACTACATCTTCTAGGACTGTTACTACTACTTGTAAGACTGTTACTACATCTTCTAGGACTGTTACTACTACTTCTAAGACTGTTACTACATCTTCTAGGACTGTTACTACTACTTCTAAGACTGTTACTACATCTTCTAGGACTGTTACTACTACTTCTAAGACTGTTACTACATCTTCTAGGACTGTTACTACTACTTCTAAGACTGTTACTACTACTTCTAAGACTGTTACTACATCTTCTAGAACTGTTATTACTACTTCTAAGACTGTTACTACATCTTCTAGGACTGTTACTACTACTTTTAAGACTGTTTTTACTACTTCTAAGACTGCTATTACTACTTCTAAGACTTTTACTACTACCGCTATTACCGTTATTACTACTTCTAAGACTGTTACTACTTCTTAAACTACTACGTCTACGACTCTACAACAACAAAAATAACAATGATAATAACAATGATAACAATAATATATACAACAACAACTACTACTACTACTACAGTTGATGCTGCTGCTTCTTTATATATGTATGTATATATATATAAAGTTAAGCTTGGTACAGATGATTATATATTTAGAGAGAGAGAGTTCAAAACGTCACATTTCAAATTTTCTTCTTTAATTTCTGTAAGGCTCTTCAGACAGAATACATGTTGTTAAGATACTATTGTTAACTATGACGTCATAGTGACGTTACAAGATAGTGGTTATATTTAATTAGTATTAATAGGAACAAAACGATTATTTTCTATTAAGTTTTGGATTGAGCAGTCTTATAAAGAAATCTTCTGTGGCTATTATCACTGCTTGTTCTTCAGTCCACATTTTAACGAAGGGAAATATTTTAAATTTCCCCCTTCCACATGTTGCGAAATGTTCACAGCACAGTGTATGACGTCCCGTGGGATCCCTTATTTGTTGTTTATGCACCCCTACGCGCGCTATTAGTCTTCCGGTTTGCCCGATGTAGCTTCTATTACAAGTCGGAAAAATGGCACAATAAATGATATTTTCCGACTTGAAGTTCATGTCGGCATTAGGTTTTAATTCCTTTCCACAATTTAATATTATTTTGTCACCTTCCACGATACAGTCGCACGTCCCACAGAGCGAATCCCCGCATTTTCGCACCATTTTGGTTTCAACGGAAGGAAAGCGGGTCTTTGTTTGCATTTTTTTCAAATTGAATTGGAAAGAATCCGTATTGCAGTTCCCAAAATATTGAGATTGTTTGGGTTGTGGGTGACGACGAAAGGAATATTATCATCATCTTTTTTATCTTTTCGTTGGGTGTTCCGTAATTCCGTGTTTGGAATTTGTTTGGCCTTTTGAATCCATATATATATATATATATATATATATATATATATATATATATATATATGTGTGTGTGTGTGTGTGTGTGTGTGTGTGTGTGTGTGTGTTTGTGTCTGTGTGTGTGTGTGTGTGTCCCTGCAAAAATTATCAATTCAAAAGTTGTATGAGGTATTACATATTTTTCGTTTTTGTGGCTGTAACGTACAGTAAAGAGACACAAATGAAGATTTTTTCTGAGTTAGAAATCATGTATATTGGTTTTTTTAATTTAATGTTATTAACTTCTGCCATGCATTTGGTATTATGTCCCTTTACAAAGTTTGTATCTATGGAAACAGATATTTTAATTTTGGGAAATGTTTTTTTTTAAAATGATGTTAGTTGTTAAAGAAATAGGAAGACTTAAAATGTCATTTTTGAAATGTCCATGCTGTTTGAATGATACACATGGAAGAAGTATTTACATTTTTATTTCAAAATTGATAAAATATGCACATAGGTGAGACTTACATATAAACACTCAAAAAAGTGAGGAAGATGCACCTGTTATTTATAGCCTTGAAAATTATGTGTAAAGTATTCAAGTTATTAATGTCTGTGCTGTAATCTAATTATTTAGCAACATTATGGACAAAACTTTTGAAATTCAACCCACAAATTGTTTCCATTGCCGTTTTATTTCTAATTTTATGTCAGAGATTAATTAAAAGACCAATATATGCACTTACGCATCAAATCAATTACATAGGTCTTCACTTGTAGACTTGTAGACTTTGATTATGTTTTCAAATTCCAGTAAAGTATAGACATGTGTAGTTCATCCAGTTTTAAAAACTGTTTTCATATTGAGGTTTTGGAAAATAGGCTCTCAAAATAATTGTCTCGCATTGTATAAGTGTTCAACATTCTAAAATATGATATCGAGATTAATTATCAATATTCTTTGATGATTAAGAAGGGCAGGTTTGTCCATAGTGTTACCATATTCCATTACCAAAATGTCTGTCCTATTACCTGGGTTTCCTTTTCTTAATTTTAACAATTTTTTTATATCTATTCTTAAAAAACTAACTTTCATGATATTGAAACATAACTCTGTGAATATCTGAAGTACTTTGAGTGTCTGTTTACCTGATTTCGTTCTACATTTTCATCGTCCTAAGATATTGAAAGGTATCGGCAAAATGTCCGTCAATAACAACTAACCCTTTATTGCCATATCGTCCATGTGTTTAGTTTTCAGTTTCATTCGATCATTGATACTTGAAACCATTAAAATATCAAATGAATATTGGATTATAATGGGTTGTCTTTGTGTTAATTGTATTTTGCATATGGTAACAGTAGGGACAATGCACTAATTATGTTTACATAGTTGTTGCTATGACAACCAAGCAGGTTGCAATTACAAATTACAAACGTTACTTTTGCACTCATGACGGTTAGTTTTAAAAGTTCAGGTATTAAAATGGTACTTTAATTATGTGTTGTCCTTGTTGTTTCTACACGTGAAAATGGACATTCACCCAAGGGACCAGAAAATATTGACCTTTATGTGCAGGTGACCCTTATACAAAGGTTCAATTTTGAGTATACAGTCACGGGACTTGAAAAAACTTACCTTTATAAACAGGTAATCCTTATATAGAGGTGGCCGTTATAGCAGATTTTACTATATATATATATATATATATATATATATATATATATATATATATATATATATATATATATATATATATATATATATATATATATTTATATATATACGTTATCATACATTCATGCATGTCCGTAGACCCTAACTGGTAAAGAATAATGTTTTAGAATTTGAAAAATGAAAATATCTTGACTGAACAAAATACAAACAAACGAGTAGATAGGCAGATTACAAGATGCATGCTTAGAACAACTGATACATTTCATTCACTATCTTTTCTTAAATCTTTCAAATTCCAAGTGCTATTTCCGGGACGAGATTAAATTGAAATTCGGGCAGTTATCTTTTCTCTTTTTATACGACAAACACGACGATTTCGGCTTTCCCATCGTAAATTTTCCACATTTAGGTAGAAATATCCCTCAGTCACATGCATATGGAGTTTATATTTCAAAAATGATCCGATATGCCAGGGCGTGTACAACATATGAAGATTTCATATACAGCGGTAAACTACTCACTGACAAATTATTGACACAGGGATATCGGAAACCTCGTTTACTGTCAACGTTCCGCAAATTTTACGGTCGGTATAATTGTTTTGTTTGCGACTTCTTTGTTTCACTAAGTGAAATGTTGAGTTGCCTTTTCGTTGGCGGTTGTTGAGACGTCTGTACTAATTGTGACTAGGATACACTCCTCACCTATTGCATTGGACTTGACTGTGGACTCAAGGCGGGTGTGACCGGTCGACAGGGGATGCTTACTCCTCCATGGCACCTGATCCCACCTCTTGGTTTCCAGAGGTCCGTGTTTGTCCATTTTCACCGGAGTTGTATCAATGTCCTGGACATTCTATTGATTTTTACTTTGGTATCTGAGGTTTTTTATATTTAACAAATTCTTTAGAAAATGTAAACATAAATCTTCTTGATTTCACACTTCTTTAACAAAACTTTAGAAATGACAAATTAGCAGGAAAAAATATTTTATTTGTTTTATTTTATTTTAATTAATTTTTTTCCTTAATGCATTTTTGTTATGTTTTTGATAATTTTCAACAACGGGTAAGAAATATAGCGTGAGATGAAATAACATTGACGCATCTTAGAGACATCTAAACCAAGATTAATCCAGTTAATTACATTGCCATTGATCATTTGACGGCATTTTCAGAACAACGAGGAAAATGATGCTTCAGAAGAATTCGAAAAAGGTGGTATGTCATGACCTCGAGTAAAGGTTATACCGAATGGAAAAGGTAACTGTCGAGCCAGGTGGTTTGTCACGACCTCGACTCAAGGTTATACCGTGATGGCAAGATAACTGCCGAACAAGTTGGTATATCACAACCCCCGATTCAAGGTTATACCGTGATGTCAAAGCAACTGCTGAACAAGGTGGTATGTAACGACCTCGACTCAAGGTAATAATGTGATGTCAAGGTAACTGCCGAACAAGGTGGTATGTCACGACTTGGACTCAAGGTTATACTGTAATGTCAAGGCAAATGTCAGATTGTACTGTGTGTGTGTGTATGTATGTGTAACACGTATGATAAAGTCTAGTGGAAATTTGATTGGCTAACTGAACTACTTTTATTCGCTACGTACGCAGACTACATTCATCTGAAAGTTGGCAATGACGACACTTGGTGTTTGTGACGTCACTTGAACTTGAATGTGGACAATGGAATAAAACGTGTAAATAATTAAAATTTTGTTGAATTTAAGTTTGCAAATTTGCTAAATTCAGCATCTGATAAAATATGCTTAGATGTTAATGATGATGTCCAATGTAGGCTAAATGTATATATTAAACATAAGCAATATCTACAATATGTTTTAGGAACTTATTTCTGCGCCTAGCTGGAGCAACTCGACAGAAAAGAGAATATACATTTTCATCCCCATTTATCAAAATGTTGTTTAAATTGTAAATTGTATATGTTAGATCATATGATAAAAAGAATCTGTAACGAGTTTCCATTCATATTACATTTATCCAGTGGCAGATCCACATATATATATATATATATATATATATATATATATATATATATATATATATATATATATATATATATATATATATATATATATGCAATTCAAAGTATTTTTTAAAAAGTTCAATATTAGCCAAAATGTTTAAAAAACAATTAACAATACCAGTGAAACCGGTTTGTTAAATATTTAACGAATGAACGCTTGTCAGAATGCATTTATTGTCAATATGGATGCCGTTTGGGTGACAGATATATAGAATGGCGCCATGAAAATTTATCTGTCACCCAAATGGTATCCATATTTACAATAAATGCACTCTGACAAGCATTCATTCGTTATATTTATATTTATATATATATATATATATATATATAGGTGATCCCACCTCTTGGTTTCCAGAGGTCCGTGTTTGTCCATTTTTACCGGATTTGTATCTATGTCCTGGACATCCTATTGATTTATACTTTGGTATCTGAGATTTTTATATGTATATCATAGTTTTCGAATTAAAAAACAAAATAATGGAATCGAAGATCATGTCTCATTATGATGATCGTCCTTCCATGTCGGCTTGCATCTGATAATCTGCTGCTGAAGACAGAATTACTCCTGCTTCTGTACTGCCTGTAGCTCTCTCGCTCATCTGCACAAAGTCAATCAACTTAAAATAATTAAAATAATTGTTAATATGTTTAATATAGTATTTAAACAGAAATTAAAAAAGGAATGGATACAATTTAAACAAACAGCTGTATATAAAAAATATTTATAGAAATCGTTTCATTATATCACATCTAGAATTTTTCAGTTAAATCAATTTGGTAACAGATATAATTTCTTCCATGGACTTAAATTACTCCATTCCATTAAAGCTAAAAAAAATCCTGAACAATGTTGTACAGAACCACCAATGTTATAGCACTTTATTCAATATTAAAAAAACCCTATGTTCAGATGAAGTCGCACTGTCGTAACCAATAATACCATTTTATATCGTCGCATACATTACAATTTTGTCAATGTATTTCTAATATCACCATTGTACAGAAATACTAAATATTTCACAAAACACGGCAATTACAATAAAGTTTTAATATCAAATGGTTAATCCATATCCAGCATTTTATCTACCTCAACAACTAACAAAGATTTTATCATTTAAACAGAATCAAATTTCCGTTTGTAAATGTCATTTCTGCACGATAGTATTTCTTTTTTTAACTGCAAATATCCGGTATTAAGCTGCGATGTGATTTGGGTCACATGGGACATAATAAACTGTATGCCTTGTGTTGGCATCAAAAAGTTTTAGGGACCTTTCTGCGAAGGATAATTTGTCATTGTAAAATGAGGGTTTCTCGAGTTGGATATAGTTGACAGAGTATGCGAATTACGCAAACTTTGCACAATCTTCAGTAGATGTAAATTGGCGGTCTGTAACAAAAGCGGCAAACCATAGTAGACGTAAAACTCCACACAATAGTAAACCTATATCTCCATACCATAGTGAACATAAACCTCCACACACCAAAGTAACCTATAGCTCCACACAAGAGTAAACCTATAGCTCCACACAAGAGTAAACCTATATCTCCACACAATAGTAAACCTATATCTCCACACTAAACCCTCCACACAAGAAAACGTAAAGCTCCATACCTATAGCAGTAAAAACTTAAAGCTCCACACCACCTATATCCAGAGTAAACCTATATCTAATAGCCTATATCTCCACCACATCACAGTAAGCCTATATAAAGTAAACCTATATTCCACACACTATACGATAGTAAACATAAACCTAAAAAAGTCCTATAGCTCACAGAGTAAACCTAAGCTCCTAAAGTAAACCTATATCTCCACACAAGATAACCTATAACCAAAAGTAAACCACATCCACACAAGAGTAAGCCTAAAGTTCCACACCATAGTAAACCTAAAGTTCCACACCAGAGTAAAAATCCACATAGTAAGCCTAATCCATACCAGAGTAAAACCTAAAGCTCCAAACATAAACATAAACCTCCACACCATAGAAACCCTAAATCTCCACACCAAAGTAACCTATATCTCCACACAAGAGTAAACCTATAGCTCCACACAGGAGTAAACCTATAGCTCCACACTATAGTAAACCTATAACTCCACACCATAGAAAACGTAAAGCTCCACATTGCAGTAAACCTAAAGCTCCACACCAGAGTAAACCTAAAGCTCCACATCACAGTAAGCCTAAAGTTCAACACGATAGTAAACCTAAAGTTCCACACCAGAGTAAACCTATAGCTCCATACCAGAATAAACGTATAGCTCCACACCAGAGTAAACCTAAAGCTCCACACCACTGTAAACCTAAAACTCTACACGATAAAGCTCCACACCAGAGTAAACCCTCCACATCAAGTAAGCCTACACCATAGAAAATGTAAAGCTACACACCATAGTAAACCTAAAGGTCCACACCATAGTAAACCTAAAACTCTACACGATAGTAAACCTAAAGTTCTACACCATAGAAAATGTAAAGCTACACACCATAGTAAACCTAAAGCTCCACACAAGAGTAAACCTATAGCTCCACACCAGAGTAAACCTAAAATCTATGGGTTTACTATGTTGTGAGCTATATGTTTACTCTGGTGTGGAGCTTAAGGTTTACTCTTGTGTGTAGCTTTACATTTTTATGGTTTACTCTATGTGTAGTAGGTATATTGTTGTGAGCGTTGTTTAGGTTTATGGTGTGAAGTTTACTCTTGTGTTTAGTTGGTTTACTGTGGGGTGAATAGGTTTAAATTAAGGTTTAATTTCTTTTTTTAATTATTTTGAAAGAAACTAGTGATATGGACAATGTTGAATACGTATTCTCAGATTTAGTTAGCGATTATTAATATTCGACCATTTAGTAGTGGCGGGTTAAATGTGTCAGAAGAGAATTGCCCGAGTGGGCCGTGTGCAAATGGCTGTTAGGCCTACCATGTGCGATTTGGATAGCAACAGATGATCGTTGTTTACAACAAATTTTCGTTTGAATTCTGATATTTTATCAGTGGAATATACCACAGAAAGTTTGAGTGTGACTGCTAATATTGGTTCATGACAACTGGAGGTAGCCATTTTACTGTACTTGACATTTTTACCAATCTCTGAATCAGAAATGCCGTATCGGTGATAGTTTCGTAAGTAATTCAGTACACTGTATAGGCTAGCCCACTAGCAAATCTTTCAAATCAATTGAAACAAGACAAATGCAGATTATGTTGTGAAATAACAAACTTTTATTGTTCAGAGAGGAATATACTGTTATTGGTCTATCTTCCTGAAACCATCAAACTTTCGCATCGGCTTAGATGGCAGGAGCGTTGGTCTCGCACGTGTATGTTCCCGGAATCGATCTCAAGTCTGATTTATACTAGAATTTAAAAAATGTTAACGACTAGTTATTCACCAAATTCTCGACATAAGAAAGGAAAAATGACATTTTGGTTAATTTCCAGGTAATATATATGTTAACGGATGCTAGATATACGTTTAGGTTAATTTTCATGGAATATGTTAACGGGTGCTACATTTACTTCTAGGTTCATTTTTAAACAATGTGTTAACCGATACTTCATTTATGTTTCACATAGAACTGACCCCTTACATTTTCAAAATTGCCTTCATTTTTCATAATGTTATTTAATATTCTGTTTTATTTATAGAAAAAGAATATCTGCATCCTTTTCCCCATATTCCGTAATGCTACATAAGAACAAGATAATTCTCATACGTTGTCCATACAATTATTACAGGGTTGACAACGTTGTCAAAAATCGATGTTGTATGGTGGATATTCGGCGTGTACTGTAAGCTACAAAACTGAAACTATTCAAAGTCAAAAAGTGCGTATTTTTTCAAACATTATTTACCTCAGCAACTTTAGGGTAACTAGATTTGAGCAGCTCTATTCAACCGTTACGATCATATGTATAGTCAAATGCAGTAGTTTATATCAGCATTAAGCCAATTTGTAGGATCAATGTAAAATGAATTCAAAGACCAAACATTACAATATAACACTATCACATATGTGATTGTATATTTTACGTAAAAAGGGATATTAGCTGTGTTCTTTTTTTTTTAAAAAAAAATATTTTTTTTCTTCCTTTTCTACTACTTAAATTTTTATATAATAACAAAACAGAGATATACATAAGCATATAAAATCTTTAATTTGAATATGTTTTGTGAACTTGCTTTAGAAACCCAGGTTCAGTACTTCTTCTATTGCAATTGATGAACTCAACCTCACCATTTGTATATGAATACCAAACTGGACCTGACCTTAGTTTTACAAAATACATAGGAATATAATTTTTTATGCCTGTGTATAGCTCTCTTTTTTGTTATTGTAAATGAAGTACAAGTACTAAAAGTGGAAAAAATCAAAACATTCTTTTTGTAAACGTAGCTATTAAATGACCCTTTAATTTAACATTAGTGGATTTTTGTAATAGAGTTTGGAAACTATATATTGGGGCATACACCTCATATTTGTATTTTAGCAACATGTGACATGCACAATATATATGTTAACTTACACGTAGTTCGATTGTTTATTTTTGTTTATTGTTGTTTAACGTCCCACTCAAGAATCTTTCACTCATATGGAGACGTCACCAATGCCGGTGAAGGGCTTCAAATTTTGGCCTATGCTCGACACCTATGGCCATTGAGCAGTGAGGGTTCTTTAACGTGCAGACACTCACTGTGACACGGGACCTCGGTTTTTACTGTCTCAGTCCGAAGGACAGGAGCGTATCCGGGTTGGTAACCATTTCACATACTTCCCTGCCCAATCCGAGGATCGAACCCGGGTCGAATTGGTGAAAAGCGAGTGCGCTAACCACTGCGCTACCCGGACACCCTCACGTAGTTCGAAATAAGTCAGTAAATGAAAAAAGAGTCATTACGACATAACCATTTAAATACCAGGAACAAGAAATTTCATCCGACATAATTTATTTTGTAGATTTTTCACGCCAGACACAAAAAGAGCTCTTGCCTGCACTCATTCTAATATATTTTTAAGTTCAGTGTGTGTTCAAGTTTCTGAAAACATGAAAATAAGCTTTTCCCCCCTCCCTAAATTGTCCTAAAGACCTTTTCCGAAACCCTGGGTCATATAAGACATCAATGTCACCTATATCGTTTTATTTATAGATTGTTTATTGATGTGATCAGTAGAAATGTTTTTTTTATCAAGAGATCAAAAATTGTCTATCAACATTTCAACATATATATAAAGGATACAGAATGAAAATGTTACGTATGTTAGTTTATTTCTATTGATCTAAATAATTTGATAAGATTTGTCATTCTCTCGTGATCAATCCGTTTTAACAGTGATTGTATGCAGTAGGATTTCCATTTTAAAATATATTTTTAAGTGTTGTTGAGTAGATTAAAGGTATATATAGGATTTTTGTAGTTTGCTATTAAAAATCTAATAATATTTAATCTAAATTATAGTCATATTATCATATTTGTTTAGTGTTACATCTACACATTTTCAAAAACTAAATGATTCTTTTGTTAAGTTAAAATTGATATTGTAGTTGAGAATTGATTGAATGAATGGATGAGGTAGTGTTTTAACATGTTGACAATTCACCCCCCAAAAAACGTTCAGTAGTTTCAATTTTCATTCTCACAAAAAGTACATTCTGCTTTGAGTTATTTATTTTGTTTTAAGAGCCAATTTGTACCAAGTGTGAGATGGTTAATGCGAGTTTGGGACCAGTAAGTAAGTGCCTCTACAGTTTGGGACCACTAAGTAAGTGCCGCCTCTAGAGTTTGGGACCAGTAAGTAAGTGCCTCTAGAGTTTGGGACCAGTAAGTAAGTGCCTCTAGAGTTTTGGACCAGTAAGTAAGTGCCTTTAGAGTATGGGATCAGTAAGTAAGTGCCTTTAGGGTTTGGGACCACTAAGTAAGTGCCTTTAGAGTTTTGGACCACTAAGTAAGTGCCTTTAGAGTTTGGGACCAGTAAGTAAGTGCCTTTAGAGTTTTGGACCACTAAGTAAGTGCCTTTAGAGTTTGGGACCACTAAGTAAGTGCCTTTAGAGTTTGGGACCACTAAGTAAGTGCCTTTAGAGTTTGGGACCACTAAGTAAGTGCCTCTAGAGTTTGGGACCACTAAGTAAGTGCCTCTAGAGTTTGGGACCACTAAGTAAGTGCCTTTAGAGTTTGGGACCACTAAGTAAGTGCCTTTAGAGTTTGGGACCACTAAGTAAGTGCCTTTAGAGTTTGGGACCACTAAGTAAGTGCCTTTAGAGTTTGGGACCACTAAGTTAGTGCCTTTAGAGTTTTGAATGGTAAATTGTATATAAGTTTCCAATAAGTGATGATTTTACTAGAAATTATTTTGACCAATGTATAAGATTGTTGTATAGTCCTGAACTCTAGACACCCAAGCTTTCTATTCTACAAAAATAACATAACATCACGATGAGACAACTATAGAACAACACAAAATACTAACATTAATTTAGAGAAAAAGAATGTCTGCATCCATTTCACCAAATTCCGTAATGCTAAGTAGAAACAAGATAATTCCCGTACGTTTTTCATACATACATTCAGAAAGAATGCGAGTGTGACCGGTCAACAGGGGATACTTACTCCTCCATGACACCTGATCTCACTTCTGCATTTCCAAAGATCCACGTTTGTTCAATACTCACCAGATTTATATATAACAACCGTCCCAATACTAACAAATATTATAAACATAATACCAAAGTTATAATGCTCAAGACGATATCGTTTCTGTCAATTAGACTTCATCAGTTGAGCTCCAATTTGAAAAGTATGTGTATTTTCTAAAGATAAAGTGGTATCATACAAGGTCATATAATATCTCTAAAAGTATAGCAACAATTCCTTCTATGTCTGCGTCCCCTGTTAGCATGTGACACCCGTCAAAACCTCTCTACATAGTAAAGCCTAGTTTTCAAAAAGATTGTTCAAGCAATATATACAATTAACAAATTACGTAAGTGTATGAACTACTTAATCGGAATATGATTTCTTCAATAAAGACCACTTCTGAAATAGCCTTTATATACATGTATATAAATCAGACAAAAAAGTTAAAACTTTTAAAATATAAAAAGTTGAATGTATTTTGAATGTAAAAATATCAAATACCAAAGTATGTCTCATAAACAATTCATGTTTTTTTATAGGATTGAAAATTGAGTAGCACATCTAAGTTAATGAAAACACATTTGATATATAATACAAGCGAGAAAAGTTCAAAAGCCATCCCACTCCTCATCTCGGAAGCGCTGAAGAATTTTTCTCACAAACGTCTAAACACATTATAATTGTGTTATTATAATATACAAGATTGCGTTAATATTGATTAAGATTGGGCAATTGCAAAGGAGAATTCAGTTTCGTTTCAACGATTTGTTCCGTCATTAGGTAAGTTTTCTCCCCCTCTTTGTCTCTCTGGATCTTTTCGTGTTGTTTCAGCTTTTTGTCTCAGAGACTTGCACAACCTTGCAATAACAAAAAGAATTCTTTTCTGTAATAGTAAATATATCCAGGGGTCCAACACAATATTCATCATAGAACTTCGGACAAACAGAAGATCAATTGAATCGTTCTCGGTATTATCATAACTGGCTTCTATCAACATTCGAACCTGATGAAATACAAAATAAAATCACATCACAGTGCACAGTAATTTTGTCATATCTCTAATCAATTTCAAGGATTAAATGTCGAATATTTCATTCTTACTTAAAAGAATTACAAACACGGCGGGTCTGAATCAAATCACAACAGGGGTAACAAAGGTATTAGAGATTCAGTAATGCATGGAGTCCGTGCAAGGCGATATGTTTTACCTGTACAACCTATTTCTGGAATTTAGGCTATATTGTTTTGGATGTGCGTCTTCACCTTAGATAGAAGAAATAGCAATGATACAATTGTTCACAGGACCAATGTCTGTTTATACTAATAAAACTTCAATAATATGAATTTCAGGAGAATCAAACTATTTTGAACTTTAAATCTGTATGATATGGTACGCCAAAATCACATATATATGTTAAACATATATTTTCACAGTTAAACCCACCTTCCCCTCAATTTTGTTTCTCATCAAATAATATAAATAAACAAGAGGCCCATGGGCCACATCGCTCACCTGAACTGTGCCTTACAAATATGGGAATCTCAATTTACAAATTAATATAACACTCATTTAACTCCTTGTGAGTGAAGGAGACATAAAACTGATTGAAAATGACAATGCAGGGAAAGAAGTATTTCGAACAGGAAATTGAATCATGCATCCATGCAAATCATTCAAATACATTTAGTTTTTCAATCCATGCAGCAGTTCTGGAGGTTTCCAAAGAGGGGTACCCCCTGAGGTCTTTTTTGTCCCACCCTGGATCCATCCTTGGGCTGATCGTGCCCAAATAAAGAAACTTGGTAGATGACCTAGAGTACTGGCATCCAATATAATGTCATCAAAATCCCTTTCAGCGGTTTTGACAAAGAAGCTGACAGTGTGAAAAATGAATCCATTTTTTGAAACTTTCAAAAAAATCATAAAGAATTCAAAAACTTAAATTTCATCAAAATTCTTTCAGGAAAGCATTAATCTACCAAACTACATGTAAAAACAGTAAATGAATGCATCATAATGAATAAAAGGGGATAAAATCAAAGAAATCTTACAAAAATAAATGAAAATTACAAAGTCTAAAAAGACGTCAAAAACGCGTCAATAATTTATTTTCACATTTATATGAAATTAATAATACATCTATGTAGATCACTCAGATACAATTAGTTTTTCTATCGCTACAGCGGTTCTGGAGGAGAATTCTTTTAAAGACGGGCACTCCCTGGGGCCTCTTTGGTCCCATTCTGGATCCACCCCTGGACCGATCGGGCTGGAATATACAAACTTTGTAGCGGACCATTAGTACTTGCTTCCTATAAAGTTTCACGAAAATCGCTTCAGCTGTTTTGTTGAAGTCGAAAAGGTGAAAAGATTACAGACTGACGGACGATGGACAACAGGCGATCAGAAAAGCTCACTTGAACCTTCGGCTTTTTAAATTAAAACAATGAGGAAATGGCAAAGAAAATGATTTCTATCGATAAGACTTGATCGATTGGCTATATGTATAGTTCAAAAAGAGAAAGGCATACTTTAAAATACCAAATGATAAACCTACATATAATTACAAATTCCTCTAACCGTAACACTGTGAAAAGATCTCGTCCATCATTTTCATGATAATTCCAATACCTACGCCAAAATTACATAAATGAGAGAGAGAGAGAGAGAGAGAGAGAGAGAGAGAGAGAGAGAGAGAGAGAGAGAGAGAGAGAGAGAGAGACTATGTTGGTTTTATCCATCGCACCAAATATTTTAATTTTTAATTTTTAGTTTTATGAACTTATTATTCCGTGATATAAGCGCCAAATAAACGTCGTGGGTTTCACATCCATTTACCTTTCAATTCATATCACGCTCACTCGATCCCTTAAATATAATTAATTCCATGAATATTACATTACATTCAGCATCCAAGTTATGGTTAAATAAGGAAGTGAATTAAATTAGCTCTGAAGATTAAAATAAACCAAATGTTATTGTATGGAAGACAGTTATAACTTAGCAGGTAAAAAATAAAACAGCTCTAGGATGAAAATACATCAGATGTTTGTATCTACAATTGGTAAAAAGTCAGTACGTACCATTAAAGGTGTCCAGCAGATGGAGAACAGTGTCACAACTACAAAAAGATAGAAGATTATGAATCCTGTACCATCTTTGGCGTTAACAGGGGTTATCTTGTTACAAGCATATCTCCTACACATATATACAATCACAGTGGCATTGGTACTTACAGTAACTATGAGAATTACTATACCAACACCGGCGTATATGTATGTATTTGCTCTGCTTTTTATATCACTGCTTCCGAAGTCCATGAAACACCATGATCCCGGATAATAAGATCTGACATTTCCTAACCCGATTAAATGTAGGATACATATGACAGCAGTTAATAACCATATCCCTAAAAGAGTCAAGTTTATCCGAATTCCTTTGGAAAGACTACCGTATTTTAATGGAAATATGACGGCAATGAAACGGTCAAACGACATCGCACAAACATTTAATGCAGACGACATTAATCCGGAGGATATGACGTAGGAGGCGAAACGGCATAATACCGGTGGAAATTCAAATGTAAAATTAGAAATATACCTACTTAATGCAACTGGGCAAAAAGTTGTAACTCCAAATGAATCTGATATTATAAGTCCACAAACAAATCGATAAAATGGCATCCATTTGTGTTTCTTAGACGACAGTTTCAAATGAAGAAGGGCAAGTATATTTCCCACAAAAGCAACTGTGCATTGGACGATCGGTGAAATGATGCTTTCATTTATAGATTTGCCCACTATTGTCAAATTTAATTCTAAACTAGTGGTATTTTCATAATCCATTTCTTCTTCCTCGTCCGTTTCTTGTTTAATAACAATCCTATAGAGTCTATTATTTGTTGTTCTGTCCACATGGCAATAAAAATGAATGTGAATTTTAATATATGCATTATTTATGAAAAATCGTGTAATTGCGTCATTCTCATGAATAGCAACTTTTAAATGCTGTTATATAAAACAGTTAATATAAAAAGTCGATTAGTTAGTACTTCGTCATAGATATGTTCCTCGAAACCCACTGGTCTAAAATAAAATCCATTTATCTCGAGGCCCTCTGAAAAAAATTACCTGTGATTTTCTTGTGTTATATTTACATGTGTGTTATAACTCATATCTCTTTATTTTTCATATCTTTAAATGTTTTCTAATTGATTTTTAAACTTTTATTTTATTTTTCTTGAGTTATCCATTCAGTGACCTTTTTTCTTTCTTCTAGTATGGTAACCCAACTACCTATATATATATTGAGTTCTAAAATATGTAGTTGGTCTGTTGTGAAAATCTCCAAGATAGTACAGTTTTTTTCTGGCTGTCAAGCGATGTCCGATATTGCACATGATCAGTTAATTTCTTATCTGTTACCTTTTTTTACAAAGTTTTACAGACACTCGACTTCTGAGATGAGTTTAATATTTTAAATATGATATTGTCTCGTATCAGTAAATTTCGAATGTCTACTTAAGTTTTATGACGATAACGTTCATTTAAAAAAATGTTGTTGCCACTGGTGGTGGACCGTTTGAGTCCCCGAGTGTATACATAAACCTAGTACCTGGTATATCGGCACCAGTTGATTTTGGCTTTACTTTAAGATATATTATCTGACTATGTATACTACTTCCTCTTTAGAAAATAAACATCTATTTTAAATTGGACCTAAAATGATGAATTTTAAAATTGGATATTTGTGTATTTTGAGTATGCTTACGAGTATAAATGAAGAAGTACCAATGGATACTCAAAACTCCGTGTCCATTAGAATACGAATATAGATAATAGAAAATAGATATACAAATGGTATCAAATTGGAGAACAATTGCGAATCCCAAACGGGATAGGACCAGGTGTCAGGAAAGAACCAGCGTCCTCTGTTAGCATGTCACATCCGTCGCAAATGTTACATGGAAACCTCTCGACTTCGTTCAAATTCAGGGAAAATATCATCATTTAGTTTTAGACATGATTGGCGAAACGGAATTTCTGTATATGACCACATGCTCCAGAATACTATCTAACATTCCTGATAGGGGGACTTCATACTGCTTAACCAGATGCACGTATCGACCATAAAACTTCCTCAGTAAATTGGTACTTCTTCATATTTACTTATGACTAAAACGTTCAACAACGTGAGAATCGTTCATTGGCGACTCGTATGGCTCTAAGAATAAAACATTCATAACAGGAGCATGACCTGACCAAATGTATAAGTTGTGAAATTAGAACGCCATAGGCAGGTATAGATGGAATATTACTACTTAGGAACGGGAAGTTCGCGATATGGACATGGGAATCCTGGCTTTTGTCAAAAAGAGGGTATGAAGTTAACGACCCATTTCAATCGACCGAAGTAAATCTAGGTAAGAATCAGACGTATTTCTCTCTGTCGTTTCATTGATCTGAAGCTCAACAGGATACATCTGGTCGAAATAATTCTGAAATTTTGAATCATTTACAGACGTCGACTATATGCCTGTAAGTGAAACGGAACCAAGACGCTGTTTATTTCCTGTGGAGAGACTGAGTGTATAAATACCACTTCATATGAATAAAAAAAATATATAAGGCAAGATTGGTGCGCAGTTGGTACCCATTGGAATGCCGACAATTTGCTGGAAAACCTTTCTACTAGTAACTTTTCTGTTAGAAACTCCAGCATCTTGATGAATCATCTCCAGTGTACCTGTTATAGCAATCAGAGTGTACTTTCACAAAAAAGATTCCTAACGCTAAATATTTATATCTGCGATTTCTACTTTCAATACAAAGGAGTTTTGTATAATAAGAGTGAATCTGTTTCTGGTGAGGAATTGTTGTGTAAAGTTTCGAAAAAAGAAATAAAGTAAACATGTTCAGTAATTGTGTAAATTAACATAAAAAAATGAGTTTTTCGATATTGTTAGCTCGTTTGTAAAACAACGAATTCATATTATTGTGTGTGTAGTACTGCAATTTACAGTGTATGGAGTTCCGTTAGTGTTATAAGATTCGCTGTTTGTGTATTTATTGCAGTTTATTATTGTGTTTAATTGAACAGGTCGTCAATAGAGTGCCTAATTTCAATTCCAAAATATCGAAAAGGACAGGTGTGTGTAAATGTAATCCAAATGAATTTTGATAGAGTGAGCAAGCGTGAAAGAAATGTTGTAAAAACCAGTACCGTAATAAACGTGAATAAAGAAAAAAATGTATGTCAGAAAAATGGTGTTAAACGTGAAAATAGTATTATATATAACAAATATTCTGTTCTAGCTTAACTTTATATATAAACATTATATTAAAGAATAAATCTTCAGCATTTCCAGAAACAAAGGAAATTCAGAGGTAGGATCAGGTGCCTTGAGTATGCATCCCCTGTTGATCCGCCACACCCACTGCAGTTCCAGTCAAATCCAATTGAAACACGTGAGGAAGAAAAGCCGTGCTACAAACAGTATAGATGACCCCAAAATCGCCATCGAACAGGTGACTGAAAATTTCATTTAGTGAAATAGTAATTGCAAATTAGGTGCCATGAAACTCGATCCTCAATATCCCTATGATAATAACTTAGTAAGTTGTTTGCGTCTGTATCTGATATGTCCATTTCTTGAATAATACTCTTTTGGCGCATATTTGGTCTCCGTATTACGTCAGAATATAACTGCTTCCAGCAATATGATATTGTGCATGAATACATAAATAAGTATTGGAAAACAGTGTAAGCTCAGTTTTCATTTTTAAAAAAACCCCAAAACACCTCCCCCCACTGAAAAAAAAAACGGATATCGATTTTGTCTACTTTTACTTCTTTGTACTTGATGTACAATAAAAATTAGGAGCTCTATATATGCATAACAATCTTATAATACTATATATCTAGTGATAGTGAGGTTTAATTTATTGAGGTTTGCATATACAAATACAAGTGAATAGTTGTAATAAAAACTAAACTACCAAAGAAATAGAGAGAAAAAATAATAAAATAAACAAAAAATGCGATTAGCAAGAAACCACAAAATTAATTAAAACTGATGGGTCAAGTTACGTTAACTCCGCTTGTTATCAAATATGAAGCTAAAATGAATATGGCAAGAACAATATACAAATAACAGCATTTGGCTGGATTGGAAACATCATAAGATTCTAAGAACAAATAAACTATGACAAATGTCTTTAAAAAAACCTTTGGTTTATTTAAACGGTCCAAAATCTTACGGACATGGAAGTTAGAACAAGAGTAGTCAACTCTCTGCCAATGGGCAGCTTCAAAACCTATAAAGATAACAGATTCCGGCTTTGTAAACACAACAATGATACTAATAATTTTGCAGCATTACTACAAGACGAAGGTAGAAGATTTGACAAAGCATGTCACCTAACACTTACAACTACGTCTATCTCATAACTTGCAAAGTTTGTCAGAAACAATATGTTGGTGAAATTGGAGACCTCTGCAGACGCATCAATTATCATCGGTCTACCATCAAATCTTATAAAATAAAACTCAAGGAACCTGTGGATGTATTTTAATTGGTACTGTTAAGTCAAACAGATTTCATGATTAGCTAAAATTGATACAATTTACAAACTAGAGTAATACTCTAGTTTTAAGCAAGTAGTCTAGATATCATAATTTGTGTGAATATATGTTGTTATGTGAAAGATGAAAACGTCATTTGAAAATAGTAAATTACGAATACCCTACCGAGCTCCACAACTTCAACCATTGTCCAACGACTCAGAAGTCGTCATGAATTAAATTCTATATTCATATCCTTATGGTGACACTTACTCGATTCTTCACTGTGGTATTTCCCAAATGAAATTAAAAAAATATATATATTATTAACAATGCCAAAGTTAATTTTTACAAAGGAGACATAAACAGTTACAAACGGACGATTTATTGACGGATGTCTGAGATTGGTCCGTGACCCTTGTCTAGAAAGCATCACTGATTTTATTCGGGAACATCGCCTAAGGCGATAGCCAGCCAAAGCGATCGTCGGGTTGTGTGCAAATAAATCTATGCAGCACGAAGTGCTGAACATTGAATTTTTTCCATAATCCATTGCATTTATTCTTGAAGCATTCCAAAAAATGAAAAAACAATCCTTATGTTTACATATTTTATCATTTTCTGTTAATCTGTAGTTAGCTGGTTGCGAAATTCATTCTATGTAATTGGAAAAACACCAGCTTTGTTTACAACATGGGCGCAGACATTTTGGACACCCAAAGTTGTGCGGAGGGTAAAATGAGCCCAGCGATCTGATTGGTCATTAAATGAAAAAAATAGTTTTGCCATTAATAAGTGAAATAAAGGTGATAAAAAAGATACATGAATATTGGTAGTACTTTGGAAATTATAGGGTTTGACGGTTTAAAAATTGAAAGGGAGGGGTCATATGAGAATAGATATTTTCCTTTGGTGCGGAATACTACGAGTTGTAAACAAGTGAAAATTTGAAGTAAAAATGCAACGGCAACCTATACTTTTGATTGCAAATTTTGTTATCAAAAATATTGATCTTTCACCACAGGGTACTTATTTGACCCAGATATAATAAACATGGGAGTGACAGTGGCCTGAAGTTTTGTAAATTAGCATTGAGGCCTATGGGAAAATATTTGATGGTGTCTGTCCAATTGGCTTTGCGGTAGGAGTTTTTTTCATATGACGTAACAGCTAAACTGCCGTGTGAGACGAGAAATAGTTCCCCTTTTCTGTCCGGAAATACTAAATGGAATTAAGGTGTATTTTCTTCTTTTATATCATTTTGAAAGAAAATTTTATGGAAAATTTTGAGTATCAGATTTTTAGATATTTTAGAATATTCCTCTCTTGGTAACCGGAAGGTTAAATATGTTAGAAGACAGTTGAAAATGCAAACGGCCGCGTCCATGATTATGCTGTATAATGTATCTACAACGAATTTGCAATATATTATTAATGGGATATACTATAGAAAGTTTGACTTACAAGAAGTGAGACAGCTAATATTCATTCATGACAACTGAAAGAAGCCATTTTATTTGACATTTTTTACCAAGCAGCTGGGAACCATGATGACTGATTGGTACGTAACCTACGTAAGTAGGCCTATTTCACACGACCTGATTTCACTAGATGCGGGTGACGAATTGTTTCTGATAGGAATATCCAGTGAAGGCAAATAAATCGACTTGTTTATCAGGAGATGCTTGACAAGGTCGCAACTAAGCCTTACTCTCTTTCTTCTGTTGTAACTATGAGGCGAACTTTGGTTTCTGTGCCAGACGGTGGTCTGTGGTTCTGG
Organism: Atrina japonica; assembly: GCA_030159075.1. NCBI lineage: Eukaryota > Metazoa > Mollusca > Bivalvia > Pterioida > Pinnidae > Atrina > Atrina japonica. The sequence continues at coordinate 15,490 of BROG01000732.1, read as the reverse complement.
TCATAACATGACCGCGATATGGGCCTGTAGGCTGTACAATGTGCTACAGATGTAGTCTCGTGTTTCCGATTTCTTTCTGTGATTTTTATTTGTTGTGTGGTAGGCCTAATGTATGGCTTTTAAGATTAAATATATAGAAAATAAAAATGTGATATTCTATTCTGTATTGATTCGTTCATGTATTCTTACGCTGAAAAGTAAAGTGGTTAATACTTGGGGCACGTGACTGCGTTTACAGAATATACAATATATCACTCTATATACTTACAATGAAGGGAATTGCAGTCGGTATGTAAATATTAAGACTTTTAGCGCAATCGTCAGAATTTAACTGCTTCCAGCGCTATAATATAGTGCTCATATATATATATATATATATATATATATATATATATATATATATATATATATATATATATATATATATATATATATATATATATATATATATATATAGTCATAAATAAGTACTGGAAATTTCTGATATTGTTTTAACAGTTATTACAACAATAAATATATTATCTCTACATACCAAGAGAGCTAGCTAGAACGCGGGAAAGAAAGTGTAGCCTGCATAATACTATCGGAATGAAAATAGGAAATATTATTACCTGGATATTTGCAAGTTCGAGATTCAGTACTTTGATATAATTACACTTTGTGTTAATATATACAGCAAACCAATGTTGACGGTAGTAATTGACCGACAGCAGCCAACGCATATTGGATTCGAAAGTACTTACTTAGAATCTAATTTTCTGTTAAACTAATCGCCTACGGTTTTATCAATAAATAATATTATATATTGACATTGGAGGTCAACGGTATACATTTAGATAATTATGAATTGAGTTTATATATAATTAATAATTTTATATAATTGATAAGCGATTTATGTTCTCTCATATTCACTTTCTTTAAGACCATTGATTGTGAAAGGGTGATCATGTTCAGTATCATGTACGATAAATGCGACGATTTCGGCTTTCCCATCGTAAATTTTCCACATTTAAGTAGTAATATCCCTCAGTCACCCGCATATGGAGTTTATATTTCACAAATGATCCGATATGCCAGGGTGTGCACAACATATGAAGATTTCATATACAGAGGTAAACTACTCACTGACAAAGTATTGACACAAGGATATCGAAAACCTCGTTTAATGTCAACGTTCCGAAAATTTTACGGTCGGTATAATAGTCTTGTTTGCGAGTACTCTGTTTCACTAAGTGAAATGTTGAGTTGCCTTTTCGTTGGCGGTTGTTGAGACGTCTGTACCAAATGTGACGAGGATACACTCCTCACTTGTTTCGTTGGACTTTACTGTGGACTCACGGCGGGTGTGACCGGGCGACAGGGGATGCTTACTCCTCCATGGCACCTGATCCCACATCTTGGTTTCCAGAGGTCCGTGTTTGTCCATTTTTACCGGATTTGTACCTGTGTCCTGGACATTCTATTGATTTATACTTTGGTATCTGAAATTTTTATATTCTTTTATTCATAGCCAATTTTACATTGATTTAGTAGCATTAAAACAAATAAGGCTCTTGATGAAATTTTATTTGAATTATTTTACACCATGTCGAATTAATAATTCTTAATGCATACTGGAATATCTAAACGGTACTGGGCTCCTTTTGATACATCGCTATTCAGTTTCAACGGTCATGAAAACTATACTTTCATACCCAAACAGAAAGTAAGTAGAGTGAAGTACCAAAAGTCAATGGCATACGAACGTCGGTGGCATACATTTTATCTATCTATTTATTCATGTATTTAGTAATTCATTGTAACACATGCAGTGATTTGTAGATATTTACTTCAACTATTTCACTCCTAAATATCGGACTATTTTGGCTTTTTAAATTGTTTCCAACCAGTTTGTTAATTTGATGCAGACTTTTTATTTATATGTTACATTACAAATCATGAATACGAATTAGAACAGTCTGTTTCAATACTATATTTACATTTACATTTCACGAGATCGGGATCAAGAAATCACTGTGTACACTTAAAAACTTGAGAGAATATTCAACCCAAGATTATATCAGTAAGTTTAAAGTAAAACTGAAGAAGTACTAATCAATAATCAAAACTCACGTCCATTATAGCTCGACGAATTAGATGTGCAAATGGTCTCAACATGAAGAACAATTACGGTGTCCAGAAGGAGTCAGCGTCTTCTGCTGGCATGTCACACCCGTTTCAAATGTTCCATGCAAAGACAGTTCGATGAGCGGGTTAAAGTCAGCAAAAAAAGGTCAAGTTTGGTGATGAGTTCAAGTTCGGTGAAAAGTACGATTGGTGAAACGGAGTCACTGTCTGTGGTCGTGCTCCAGAATAATATCTAATATTACTGAGAGGGGGACTTCATAATGTTTAATAAGATCCCTGTATCGACCATAACACCTCTTAAATGACGATATCAAGTGTTCAACAACATAACCTTTTCATTGTATTTGACCCAATCACGAAGAACAATTATGTCTATCCAATATGATATTTTAGCAGTTGAAATAGTGTAGGATAAATAATAAGTGTTAATGTAACAGTTTTAATTTTCAAAATATGAATTCTATGAGATTTTGGTATCGGTTATTTCAGTGTTATAATCGCTCTAACACAGGCGAGATAATAGTTAAGTCGAGTCGTACCATTGGACATTGAGACAGTCCTGTCAATGGTCAATCAAACCTCATGGTCAATGTCCTCCATAGAATCCAGACGTACCTTTGGCCCGTCCGCCAATAGACGCATAAAAATGCACCGTTCGGATGTCCAATATTGCGCAATTTTCTTATTCTTCAAAGTTCATTCAGACGCTTAAACCATTTGGAACTGATACCTGGTCAAGTCTTCAACAATATAGCGTTCATCTGGATCAATCTTGAATTTGGCTTTGGCAGAGAATACTCGTTGCCTCAGTCTGTAGGTGACATATTTTGCTATGATCTGGCAGCGGTTATCTACCGGTGTTTTTAACGTATCTTTGCATATGATCGATGCAATATCGTGACACATCGATGTCATACCGTGCAAATGCTTGTAAAGAACTTTCGAAAACCGCAAACAGTTTAGCCGGTTATATTGCTCCGACTCGTTTTTCGATTTTTATCATTTTATGTTATAATACCAAGATTTCTTCATTCTCTTCCTGAATGATACTTTTTAATTCAGACGTTTTTCTTTTCATCGCGTGTCAAACCTCTTTAAGGATAGTATATTTTCTCTGTGTAAAATATTCCCGTCAGTTCCATAATTATGTCTTCATCTTTCAAAGCACTTAGAACAGCGGATCTCAAATTTATCAAACTCAGAATGTCTTCATTGTTATCATAAGAGTCAAATTGGTCACCGTATTGGTCAGTGGTACCAATTAACACCTTTTTTGCATGTGGTTTTTGTGGTGTTTTAGGTAGACGGTGTTTTGAAGATTCGTCTTCACTGCTATCCATTAATATTTCGGCTTCACATGCCATGATTAGTAAGTGATAGTAAGTGAAGTATGTTAAGAACAGGCAGCGCAGTCAAGCATGTAAGAACAGTTCATATCAAATTTAAAGGTCCGAACAAGTTCCTCACAATATAAACCGTAAATAGGCTTTAATCAAGGACTATTTGAGGTATCGCATTTAAAATCAAGAGGTCACGTCAGCTTACACGAGAGGGTGATTATTCGCCAGTAGATAGGTCTATCTCCACACTGAAATCCAAACTAGTGGAGTTTTCTCGTCTAATGTCTCTCTGTGGCTCTGTAATTCTTGTTTCAGTTTTTTGTCTCAATGATTTACAAAATCGTCCAATAAGTTCAAAATTTCTTTTTCGTAATAGTAAGAATATCCACGGGTCAATGAGGACGTTCGTTGTAGAAAGTCTGACAGCCAAAAGATCAATTGGTGCATTTTCCGGGTTATCGTAACTGGCTTCTATCAACATTCGAACCTGGTGAAATACAAAATAGAGGAATTTTACAGTACACAGTAAATTTATTAACAGATTCCACTTTTTTTCATTTTGCAGAATCAATGTCTAATATTTCACGTTTATTAAAAAAAGAATGAAATAAATCTTTATAAAAACACTTTATAAAGTACCTTAATAATAATAACGAAATTGAATCTGAATTCTGAATAGATATCATTAACATAATACCAAAGTTATACTTTTGGAAAGGGAGGAAAAACTATGATACCCCAAATTTTAGATATCATGGTGTTACATAGTAGTAAGTGTATTGCCTCTATAGAGCTATGATTAAACACATCGGATAGGTGAAAGGTTTGTTTATTGTTGTTTAACGTTCCACACAAGAATCTTTCACTCAAATGCCGTTCTTGACAATTGGTACAATGTCCATACTTACCATTAAAGGTGTCCAGCAGATGGAAAACAGTGTCACAACTACAAAAAGATAGACGATTATGAATCCTGTACCATTTTTGGCGTTCACTGGGTTTATCTTGTTACAAGCATATCTCCTACACATATATACAATCACAATAGCATTGGTACATACAGTAGCTATGAGAATTACTATACCAACACAGGCGTATATAAATGCATTTGCTCTGTTTTTTATATCACTGCTTTGGAAGTCCATAAAACACCATGATCCCGGATAATATGATTTTACATTTCCCAACCCGAACAAGTTTAAACTACACAAGATAGCAGTGAATATCCATATCCCTAGAAGAGTCAAGTTAATGCGAGATCCTTTGGACAGGGTACCGTAGTTTAATGGAAAAACGATGGCAATGAAACGGTCAAACGACATCGCACAGACATTTGATGCAGACGACATGAAGACGAAGGATAACATAAAGGAGACAAAACGGCATAATTCAATCGGAAATTCAAATGTAAAATTTGAAATGTACCTAGTTAATGTCAGTGGGTAAACAGTCACTATTCCGGATAAATCTGATATCATAAGTCCACAGACAAATCGATAAAATGGCTTCCATTTGTGACTTTTGGACGAGAATTTTAAAGTCAGAAGGGCAAGTATATTTCCTACAAATCCTACTACGCATTGAGTGATCGGTGGAATGATACTTTCCGTGATGGATTCGTCCTCTGCTGTAAAATTGAATTTTGAACTTGTTGCATTAGAGGACATGGTGTACCTCATCATTTGTTTTCTGTTCAATAAATGATTACTATAAAGATATCCGGTAATTATATTTATTTAGAATCCATTGATGATTGGTTCTATTTGCAGATTTACATATCAATAAATGCTTAATTCATGAACGATTACACTCTTAATTACATGTTAGTAATGGTGAGTTTTCTTTATACGAAATAAATTTTGAATTATATAAAAGCTATGATTCCAATAAAATTCAATGTCCTCCAAAGTATAACTATGCGAAAAAAAGAAAGGTAAAAACCCAAGTAATACGCTCTGATTTCACAAGTGTTCGGTCCCTTGGTCTGTATCGAGTGATAAATATTACGACAATATATATATATATATATATATATATATATATATATATATATATATATATATATATATATATAAGCTACATGGTATCAAAGCTGGTTAATTTACAGATTCGTTACATTTCTTTATCGATGTTTATCAATTACGTGACGAGTAACGACGCCCCACCGTATATCTCCGTGTATACAGGGAGATCTATGTAAGCATACGTTTATTACTATTTTTATATCCCATTTGGGGTTCGCAATTGTTCTTCATGTTGAGATCATTACACATGTAATTCGTCCTTGTTATAATGGACTTGAGCTCAGACTATTAATTGGTACATCTTCATTTTTACTTACAAATAATGTAAACAGAAACACATGAACACATCCACAGTCGATAAATAATACACACACAACACATAAAATTCAATTATTTTATCAAATACACATAAATAGCCTGGGTTACACAAGTTTCTTTTACATAAATTATCTCCATTATGGCTTTGAATAATATAATGTCTGTTTTCATTTCGTTGAAATTCATGTGATATTAGGACGTATTTTTTATTTTTATTTTGAAAATTGTGTTTCCATGTATTTGTTTCCAATTACTGATTCATTCTGTAGGTTGCTATATATCATATGCTTACCGTGTTTTTGAAAGAAAAAGTAACAAGACACAAACGTATTGTTACCATATTCCAAAATATGTTCGATTTCTGGTGTTCATGTTCGGAACATTTTTACACCACAGTAAAGTAATCAAGATGGTTCAGCAAAATTCTCAGACTCAACAAATACCGAAGGTTTTAGCAAGTGTGTCCTGATATCATAAACAATTGGTGTGGATACATGCTGCAATACGGACGTCGAAAATGTTTTAACGTTAATGATATGTTGAACGTATATTTATTTTAGCGGTTTACTTATATTAGCGCCTTTGACGCTAAAGTCATTGCGCTAATTCAAGGGCAGCACTAAAATTTCTCCATCCTGTCATACTTTATACACCACAAAACTAATATAATTAACTACGCGAATTCAACATTGCACTAATAAGTCTATGTCCCCTGATATGTCTAAAATAGAAGTGCGCTAATTTAAATACACAAACAGTGAAAATACCCTATAAAAAGTGTAAATGACCAGGATAAAAATAGAAATCTGAATAATTTTGGCGATCAAGGATCTAAAGTAATATTTGGCACTGATAACACCGTTTAAATTTCCCGAGTTTTCTATAGCTAAGATAGTCATCTGTTTACAGTGATTACTCTTAGACGGATTTCGGCTTTACATTTAGATTTATTATTTGACCTTGTATGATACCACTTTCTATTTAGAAAATACATATACATTTAAAATTGGAGCTCAACTGATGAAGTCTAATTGACAGGAACGATCGTATTGAGCATTATAACTTTGGTATTATGTTTATAATATCTATTGAAAACCAGAGGTAGGATTAGGTGCCATGGATGGAGGAGTAAGCATCTCCTGTTGACCGGCACACCCGCCTTGTATCGACAGAAATTCAAATGAAATAAGTGAGGAACAAATCCTTCAATCGAAGTCCACAACTTGGACATAAGCAAGTAGAGTGTTTACTATATTTGCAAGAATCTGACGTGATTGCCTGTTTGAATACCGACCATGGATACCGCCATTTTCTCTGTTTACTAATATGGGCATGCGCATTTCTATATCCGGTATCTTGGTCACGTGATAATTTTCAGTCCTGTTTTGCGCTGATAACTTGGGCACGTGGATTGTATTGTAAGATTGGTCCAGAAACCCAGGCTAGACACACACACACACACGCAGAAAACATCACTCCTCTTTGGTACAAAATCAACACTTTTTTAATATATGCAGTAAATTATCGATAACTGATATAGATATATTAATATTTTATAAATCGTTCATTTTCAACTCAATTATGTGTGCGTTGATTTAAACCATATTACGACAATCAATGGCAGAAAACTAACTAAGCTATACGACAAACGTAACAATTTTGGCTTTGCTACATTTAAGTCGTAATAACCTGCCATTTACCTGCATGCGGCGTTTATATTTCACAAATGATTTATGATGGCAAGGCCTTTTCAACATATTATCATTTCATGTACAGAGATACTACTTACTGACAAGTTATTGAAACAAGGATTTCGAAAACCGCATTTAATATCAACGTTCCGCAACTTTTACATGCGGTATAATGACTTTGTTTGTGATAACTCTTTTTCACAAGTGAAATATTGGGTGATCTGTTCTAAGGCAGTTAATTATACGTCTGTACCACTTGTGTCGAGGATTTGTTATTCATTTATTCCATTGAATTGGACTGTGGACTCAAGGCGGGTGTGACCAGGGGTGCCTACGCATTACACCTGATCCCACCTCTGCATTTCCAGGGATCTTCGTTTATCCAATATTCGGCAAATTTGTGTATGTGTCCTGGACATCCCGAATATATGCACTTTGGTATCTGAGTTTGATTTATATTCTAAGTTTAGTAAGAACTTATGATAGACATCACGTGATGTACAATGTTACTCCCCTCGTGAAACTTACAGAGCTAGACACCGAAAGTTAACCTCATGCATAAAAACAAAATTTACTTTTGTCCCACTTAGATCAACAATTGTTCTACTTGGAATCATATGACCATACATCTAATTGTCCGTTCTACTAATGACCTAAGGCTGCATTAGTAAATATTCATACTTATCATTGTTAGAATTCGCCCAAATACAACAAAGTTAATTGTGAATTGATTTCAGATACTATTAAGCGTTCTGTATAATTATCTATACAATTTTTGCTCTTTCAAATAAACGTCCTTTAAGGCCATCGGATAACTGACATCGGTTGTGAAAGCTGGACATCATTAAACACTTTTGTACATGTTCAGTGTCATATCTTTGTTTTGTTATTAAACATTTGATTATTGATTAAACTGTATGTAAATAATTTAAGCAAACTTTCTATAACACTTATTTAGTTTGTTTCACAAAATGTTGGATAGATATGCCTTAATGGATGTTTTCACATATAGCGAATGTAAATATGTTTAGACCAGCCCATTCTAGAGAATAATTCCCTTTTGCATATTTCATCAACTATGACTACCCACGTGACTTTCGACAATATTTCAGCTATACGATGGCGATCAGTTTTTAATGTTGAAAAATAGATTCTGTTACAATGCACCTGAAAAGAAACTACATAAAAATCAGCTTACTATATAGGTTTCATGAGGGACCTGTCATGACAACAGGTATGATACTTCATGGCTTTAAGTGCTATATTCTAGTACCACGGCCAAGGAGGCCCCATTACCGAATATGATATACACGTTGGACTTGGATTATATATAATGGCTCATATATTTCTCCTTTTCTCGTGTCTTTGCATGTAAATGATATTTAAACAATCAATAAGCATAAAGAACGCAGGTCATACTGGTACTTTCTCATTGAATTGTACTATATATAATTATAATTGCCATGTGTTTCATGTGGCATTATATAAAGGAAAGGAGTATAATTGTCTTGTTTGCGATTACTCTGTTTCACTAGGTGAAATGTTGAGTTGCCTTTTTGTTGGCGGTTGTTGAGATGTCTGTGCCAATTGTGACAAGGATTCGTTCCTCGCGTATTTCATATGGACTTGACTGTGGACTCACGGCGGGTGTGACCGGTCGACATCTCGCTTAACAACACGATGTTTAAACAATTGTAACCCTTTGTCAAAGCTGTTTTTATGCTAAAATCTATATCATGTTGGAATGTTTGCCGGAACATGCTGATGGATGGATGAATACATTGTAACTCTGTTTTATCCTTCAACATCCGGGGACGAGTAGTTAGAACAGCACGCTTTGAACTACGAAGTCTGTCATTTCTGGTTATAGCAAGTTTGAGCCCCGCCGGAACCTAAGCTGAATTTTCTTGGGTGGTGGTATCTTCCTGGGTACATTCAAACCGGGTTCTGTCCTCTACCAATAAAAACTGGCCGAAGGTATACAACTGAATAATTGTTGAGTGTGAGATAAAACACTATTTAAAATTCAAATTCCTTCATCATCCGGTGGCCAATGTATAAGCAAAACTGTCGGTTGTGACTTATTCATTGAAAACCATTTTTCATTTAAATTTTAGTCATTTAATTATCCAAGTTCACCAATTATTTCAGAAAGGTTAGTTGCAATGGAATTGTTTTCTTCTGAATATCGACGTTATAACATAGAAATGAAAATGTTTATTAAAACATTAAAACATATAATAATTGAAAACCGTAGATATATTTTGATATAGAATTATAAACCTGATTTAACAACATTCCACACAAAGTAAATGTCTAGTGCTTCAACTCCAATGTATACATCAACTCATTTTAAACATCATATTTATTGAATTGATACATAAATCTAATAATATTTAATGTTCATGTGAAAAAACAAAACAAAATAAGACAATCATCATAAACAACACCGAGAACAACAATAAAGAAAATAATAATGATAATAATAATAATAATAATAATAATAATAATAACTATTATTATTATTATTATTATTATTATTATTATTATAACAATAATAATTATAATAATAAAAATAATAATAATTATAATAATAAAAATAATAATAATAATAATAATTACAATAATAATAATAACATTAATAATAATATTAATATAATAATAATAACAATAATAATAATAATAACAATAAAATGATAAATATTTTAAAAAAATCTGCTTTTACATACAATTGCGTATATGAGATCATGTAGGAACATTAACTTTTTATCACCATTGATTTCTATGATTTATCCAAACAAACAAACAAATATAATGTTTTAAACTTAAATACATTTAAGTATTTGTCCCATCAGACCACAGTGATATTAATATCGTCAAGACATATATCACTGTGTCTGTCATATCCGCGGATTGCTTCAAATATTATCACAACTTCATTGTCCTGGCTCGAAATATTTATTTCTTTATTCAGCCATTCTTGTCCTTGATTACCAATGGTAGAAAACATCAATATAGGTGGATTGCCATAAGTCTGTAAATGTAGTGATTTATTTATTACTGGTATGAGAAACAAATATTATATTAAATATATAAAAAGTAACGAAAGTGCAACAAATAATTATATCATCCAAATGTCTAGGTTCATAGCCACCAAATTACTAAGTACGCAAGCTGTACTTTGGCTCATTTGGAGAAAACATCAAAAATATTTTACAGAAATGTTTGAGTACGTACTCAAAATTTGAGTACCGTACTCAACATATTTATTCATATTTTATAGAACGATCATGAGTGTGATGCAAATATTCATGGGAAAATGATGAAAAATAATATGTTTCTGGATAACTCAAGCCCAAAGATTTTTCAAACGATTATATTTTCAAAGTAAAAATGAAGAAGTACCAGTGGATAATCAAAAGTCCATTGTAATACAACAAATTAGATATACAAATTGTATCAAAATGACGAACAATTATGAGTACCAAACGGGATGGGACCAGGTGTCCGGAGAAGGCAACGTCGCCTGTTATCATGCATAATAAACAGCTGGCAACGTCCTCTGTTAGCATGCATAATAAACAACTGGCAACGTCCTCTGTTAGCATGCATAATAAACAGCTGGCAACGTCCTCTGTTAGCATGCATAATAAACAGCTGGCAACGTCCTGTTAGCATGCATAATAAACAAGTGGCAACAACGTCCTGTTAGCATGCATAATAAACAGCTGGCAACGTCCTGTTAGCATGCATAATAAACAGCTGGCAACGTCCTTTGTTAGCATGCATAATAAACAGCTGGCAACGTCCTCTGTTAGCATGCATAATAAACAGCTGGCAACATCGCCCGTTAGCATTCATGATAAACAGGTGACAACGTCCTGTTAGCATGCATAATAAACAGCTGGCAACGTCCTGTTAGCATGCATAATAAACAGCTGGCAACATCGCCCGTTAGCATTCATGATAAACAGGTGACAACGTCCTGTTAGCATGCATAATAAACAGCTGGCAACGTCCTGTTAGCATGCATAATAAACAGCTGGCAACGTCCCCTGTTAGCATTCATGATAAACAGCTGGCAACAATCCCTTTCAGCATGCATGATAAAGAGCTGGCAATGTACAATGTTAGCATGCACGATAAACAGCTGGCAACATCCCGTGTTAGCATGCATGATAAACAGCTGGCAACGCCCCTGTTAGCATGCATGATAAACAGCTGGCAACGTCCCCTGTTAGCGTTCATGACAAACAGCTTCGTTGCAAAATTATATTTTATGTTATAATTGAGTTTTTGCAATGAAGCTGTATATTATGCAGACTTGATACTATGTAACTAGATATTGTCGTCTGTCACCTGATAAAGGCCAAGGGGCCGAACTATATTTTTGAATATTGAGTATGTTCCCTGTGTTTTCGCAAAACAAAACAAAAATAAAATGTTGGTTTTCTGTGTATGTTTGAGTGGTGTGCGCGGGTGTGTGTGTGTGTGTGTGTGTGTGTGTGTGTGTGTGTATGTGTTTGTGTGTAAATGTTTGTATGCTTGTATGTAAAACAGATATACCTGAATGAACATGTTCAGTGCCCCATTATTATCCGCATGAATACTCCACATGTGGTACCAGAAGTTTACTTTGATTGTTTTATTTGCTGGAAGATAATCAGAAATCAGCCGAGCTTTATGACCTTCTTCACTGGGCCGCTTTGCATTCATGTAGATGTAATAACCATTACCTGAAGAACAAGTGCAAATCTAATAATATTTACCTTAAGAAAAAGTGTAAATCAAATAACCTTTTATGACCCTCTTGACTGGGCCGCTTTGCATTCAAGTAGATGTAATAACCTTTTGCTGAAGAACGAGTACAAATGTAATAACATTTACCTCACGAATAAGCGTAACACAAATAACCTTTACCTGGACAACAAAAATAAAAACTAAATAAAACAACTTTTAATTAAAGTGCATGCGTAAATATTATAACCATTACCTGATTTACAATAGTAATAAAACAATCTTTACCTGATGTGCACGTGTAAATCAAATAGTGTTTACCTGAATGACACATAATAATCGAATAATCTTTACCTGAAGTCCACATGTAAATTTTATAACCTTTACCTGAATGGCAAATAAAATGTAATAATCTTTACATGAAGCGCGCGTGTAAATTTAAAAAACCTTTACCTGAATTGCATTGTAAACCTAGTAGCGTTTACCTGGGGAATATGTGTAAATCAAATAACTTTACCTGAAGTGCACAATTAAATACGATAACATTGTCCTGGACAACAAAAGTAAAAAGGGAAATAAAACAACCTTTACCTGAAGTGCACGCATAAACCTAATAACTTTTATTACAATGTGAATAAAATAACCTATACCTGAAGTACAAGTGTAAATAAAATAACCCTTATCTGAAGTACAAGAATGAATAAAAGAATCTTTACCTGAAGTACAAGTATGAATAAATTTACCTTTACATGTAAACCTAATAACCTTTACCTGAAGTACAAGAGTGAATAAAATAGCCTTTACCTGAAGTACAAGAGTGAATAAAAGAATCTTTACCTGAAGTACAAGTGTGAATAATATAACATTTACCTGACTCACAAGAGTGAATAGAATAACATTTATCTCAAGTACAAGAGTGAATAAAATAACCGTTACCTGAAGTACATGTGAATAAAATAACATTTACCTGAACACAAGAGTGAATAAAATAACCGTTACCTGAAGTGCACGTGTAAACCTAATAACCTTTACCTGAAGTACAAATGTAAATTGAATTACCTTTACCTGAAGTACAAGTGTGAATAACAACGTTTATCTGAAGAACAAGAGCGAATAAAATAACCATTACTTGAAGTGCACGTGTAAATGAAATAACCTTTACCTGAAGTGCACGTGTAAACCTAATAACCGTTACCTGTAGTACAAATTTGAATAAAATAACCTCTACTTGAAGTACAAGTGTAAATCAAATAACCTTTACCTAAATTGCACATGACGTGTACGTAAAATCTAATAACCTTTACCTGACTTACATGCATAAAACTAATAGCCTTTACTTGACCTACACGCATAAAACTGATACACTTTACCCGATTTGTACGTGTTAAACTAATAACCTTTACCTGAAGTATAAGTGTAAATCTTGTAAATGTAAAAGTCTAATAATGAATGTATATGTATCAAGATATAAAAATTTCATATACCAAAGTATAAACCTTCAGGATTTAAAAAATACTTAGACAAATCTGGTGAACATTAGACAAATACGGACCTCTGGAAATCCAGAAGTAAAATCAGTTGCCATGGAGGAGTAATATGCCCTGTTGACTGGCCACACCCACCGTTAGTCCACAAAAAATGCAAATGATATAGTGATAAATAAATTCTAGTCACAATTGGTACAGATGACTCAACAACCGCTATCGAACAGGTAACTCAACGTGTCATTTAGTGAAACAGAGTAATCGTAGACAAGACTATCCGACCGTAAAATTTGCGGAATGTGGACATTAAATGCAATTTTTGATACCACTGTGTCAATAACATGTCAGTAAATAGTTTACCTCTGTATATGAATTGTTCATTTGTTGAACTATCCCTGACATATAGGATCATATTTACATATAAACCATATACAAGTGATCGCTGGATATTATAACTTAAATGTGAAAAATTAACGATGGTTAAGCCTAAATCGTCGCGATTGTCGTATCGCCTTTTTGTTCATTTCCTATATGTGTCTATAGTAAGTAAAGAAGAAGGAAGCTATCGCATTATCATATGTATGAAACGTAATCATTATCAATTGATAAAACGTCGTCGATATATATATATATATATATATAATATATATATATATATATATATATATATATATATATATATAATATATATATATATATATATATATGTTTATATATATATGTTTATATAATTAAAAACCGCCATATTTTCTTCTTATGATTATTCAGAAACTTCTGAATGAAATCTAGTTCGTATGATTAAAGGTACAGGTCTGCTAAATAGAGGACACAATATATTTCCAAAAGGAAATACTGCTTGCTTTCCAAAAGACTAGGGTCTAAAGTCACCCTATTTATTCAATACCTAAGTATTAATATAAACAGACCAACAGAGGTGAGATGAGTGTTTATCTAAACAGGCCAACAAAAGCGAGTTGAGTATTTCTATATACAGGCCAAAAGAAGTGAGTTGAGTATTTATATACAGGCCAAAAGAAGTGAGTTGAGTATTTATATAAATAGGGCAACAGATGTGAGAAGCTAAACTATTATCTCATTATACGGACTGTATAATAGTTTGTTAAATCAAATTATTTTATCAAATGAGCAAAACGTTTGACCATAATTTACAATTATATGCCGTCAATATACAAACATGTCCAGTTACTGAATAAATTTTACGTGATTTTAACTTAAAATCATGAAAAGGTAGTTGAGCTTGAGAACTGAGTAAATTTGGTGACTTCGGGTCCTGGACCCTGATCGCCAAACATTACAAATAAATTGTCTATGAGAAATTCCAGCATCTTTTTATATCAAATTCAGCGTATTTATATGTAGAATTACAGTGGTGGTGGACGAAATAAGTATCACCTAGGCCTAGGTATCTAAAACTTCGGATACTTTTATTAACAAAAACATCAACAAAAAGTTGCCGTTGATGCCAAAATGTCTTTTCTTTTTCATGTGGAATGGATGTGTTAAGAGCTGAAAAGTCGTGTTTTTTTTTATGAATTTGAGAAAAATTGTTTTTCTTCAAATTTTCTAAAAGTATCCACATCTGGTTTACATCTCTCTGGAATAAGCAACTGTACTGTGTCACTGTATTTTCTCCTTAACGGCTGTTAGTATCTTGGTAAGGAGTAAAGATGAAGTTTTGGTAGAGCATTTGCTGGATCCTGCTATGTACCTCTCTTATATGGGGCTTTGTGAAGTTAAGGTATCCAATA